>JAOXNO010000013.1:67180938-67272776 GCA_028565335.1 Limnodromus scolopaceus | reverse complement strand
ATGATACAGCTGACAACTCTAGCTTTGGGAGCACAGGCAAACTTCTGAACGGCAAGACTATATCAGTTGATGGGACAGTTTCTTTTAACTGATAAGGAGCAGTCTCACTTATGGCAGAAGAATTCAGTAAGAAATGCTGAATTTTCTTTGCCTGAGCATGTTTCCTTGGCTGGATGCAGCTGGGATGGCTTCAGCAGGATGCACAAGGTTTTTAAAGCAACGCTGTGCTCCCTGGGAACCAGCAAAGCAGACAGCAAAAGAGAAAGCTGACTGTCTCCTCAGCCAGACCTTTGTAATTGTTTTTAATACCTTCATCTTGTTCTACTCACCTTGATGTGAATTTGAAAACAGTTCCTGGGTGTGCTGTTACTTTATTGCAGTGCCGTACACTTGCTGGTGAAATGTCATTTCCTGGTGATGTTTTGGAGAAAGGAGGTGCTTCTGAAATAAAGAAGCCTGGGGGAAGATTGGTTCTGGGCTTACTTGAAATATTATTGAAGTTTTTTATCACTGTATTCATCAAGAGCCAACTGCTTGCAGCCTTTCAGAAAAAAAAGTATTTCAGCTGCTTGCAGGAGTCTGCATAGGGGAAAAATGTCTTGTTTTGCCATTTCACATTTCTGGTGACCTTCATTTTAAAGAATTGGTGTGTCTGTGTTCCCTCATCCTTGCTTCTTGAGTTGCAGTGCTTAGGCAGAGGGGAGTAAGAAGCATGTAACTTGTGCTTGGAAGGAAACTGGTTTGACTGATAAAAGGAAAGCAGGAGATGGTGAGAAATTAAGGGATGTGGAGAAAACTCAGTTGTGAGTAGGAGAGGCAAAGGATTCAGCAGTGTTTGGGTTAGGTACATAGGTGCCCTGTAGAATGAGCAGAGAAAGTCCAGTGTTGGAAGAAAGCTCCACAGCAGCTCTATTGCTAAGTGGAGTATTGTCTGAGGCACTCAGTCATACTAAAGAGAGAGAAGAAAATCTGTTGAACTCAGGCTTTCTACTCCTTCTAGGTACTTTAAAACCTCCCTTCCTTTGTGTAACATGTCCCCCTCCAAAAATACTTACAACTTCTTCCATGGGGCAGTGGGGATGGATGAGTCCTCTGGTGCCACAGCTGCCAGCCCTAAAACCCATGGTTGAGCTAGCAAGCCATGTCCTGTTCTGTGGCCGAAGAAAGGTGTGACAGTGACTTCCTAGCCTCGTGCTTGGGGTGCCCTCCTGGGAAGAGTGAAGTCCCACTCCTACTTCATTTAAAGCTTTGTTTGATTAGTGTAAAATTGTAGAGATTGCTGTTCAGGAACCCGTCTCAAGGTGTAGGGCTAGGGAGTTTGTAGGGCTAAAGACTGGGGCTGAGCAAAGTAGACCTGGATATCAAAAAAGCTTAAGAGGCAAATCACTGTGAGCCAGGCATCATCAGTTGCGTTGGGGAAGGTTGGGTTGGGGGACTAAGACTTCCAGGGCAGGTTTGTGGGTTGATCTGCTGCCCAAGGACCTTAGGATTCTCTTAATAGTTGTCTGACAAGTTTCTCGTGCTGGCAGTTACTCTGCTAAACTGGAATAACTGAGGTCTGCACTGAGGATCTAAAGATTAAAGCCCAATAGTGTGGACAGTGCCACAAATGGAGCATCTGGATTTTTTCAGTTTGCATTTTAGGGAGGGCATGCATGCTCTTCCATTTACTTTGACTCACACTCAAACCGTTTAAAGAAAATTAAGTGTGCCAGACCTAAATCCACTCATGCAACCTTTAGCAGGCCCACTCCCAGAATCTGTATTAAAACAGCCATTCATTTTATGTTCAAATGCTATTTTTTTCACTTGCTAAGCCTTGGTGCTTTGGTTTTTCCAACCACAGTTTTTTAAAAAGTGCTCTATAAAAATTCGTGTGCCAATGTGTTTATGTAAGTTAAGTCCCCCAGTCAGCAGAGAGATTGTTTAAATTTGGCAACACTTACAGGCAAGGACTTTCAATGTTTCTGATGAATAACAAGAAGAAAACAAAATGTGGTAAATGTGTGTAATTAGAGGAAGTGCTATTCATAAACCATCCCCAGATCATTTTATTTCTACTGCTGATTATTTCTAACTACAATAGGTAAATATTTTGAACTTTGCTTTCCAGAATATTCGAATCGGTGGAAATTCAATAATGTGTTGCCAGAGCTGCTCTTAAACCTTCCTACTCCCTTCTGCTTTGCCAATGATTGCCTCTTGTGTTTTCTCATGTAAAACTCTTGGGCTGTTAAACCAGTCATGGGTGAGACCTTTGCCTGGGAAAGCGAAGGAGAAGCGCAGCCTGCAGGCATGCCGGCCCTCACCTCTGCCTGTACTTTTGGGGAAGTGACCAAGGGGGGAGAGATTTGGGGGGTTTTTCCCAAGTGCCTACCAGGTTATTGAAATCTACCCGCAAAGGTCCTATTTTCAGCCTGTATTTGAAAGCAGTGGTCTTGGTTGCATCATTGGCTAACAAGGATGGCTGTGTTTTAACATACTTTATGGTACCATTCTGTTCTCCTGAATTTTACTTAGTAACAATTCTTATCCCATGTGAAAGGTATTAATATTTCAGTTACAGTTCCTCTTAACTTTCAGGCCAGACTGTCTCTAGGTTTAGTTACGGAGAACTGAGGTAATTACGTTTTTTTCTTGCTTCACCCCCTTATTCTGATGATTTGGAAATGTAATTCTGAATCAGCATTGAGAAAAAGAGCAGAGTCTCCCCCCTGCAGTGTACCTGGGGCTGAAGTTACCCTGAAGCCTGAAACATCCCAAAGTCCTGTTCTCATCCTTGATGAGGTCCATCAGTGAGAATGTGTAAAACCTCCAGTAGCCCTTTCAGTGCGAGACAGTGAGCAGGCGATACGGACACTGGTCCCAGCCAGGTATTTTTGTTGTGCTGGGGCAGCTCATAGAACATTAATTCTGCGATGAAAATCACTGATCATTCTCAAGATTGTGGTAGAAGAGAAAGAAGCGGCACTGATGTAAAACTTAGTCCAGTCTTCCAAAAAGGAGCCCCAGTTTTGTAAAAACCCAACAGTATGAACACTTTTTAGAGTTATTCAGTGATTCTTTGTTCCCTGTTTTGTGGGGGATTTTTGAGGGGGGTGCAAATTGTCCTTCTCTGAAGGAAAGCATCATTTTGCAGGAACTTGGGCTGTTCAGGAATGCACATTGACTTAAGAAAATACTTTTATATGAAAGAAATTCCAGAAAATAAGCATATTATATTTCAGTATATTCTAGATTAATTTTAGAAGAGTTTTTATTCAAATACACATTTCCGTTTCAAACTTGAATTAGATATTAACAAGCATCGCTAAAAATTTGAATTACAAATATAAAATGATCGGGCAGACAGGAAAACACTTGTATTTTACGTCTGCTGAAACATTACAGTGCTTGAGCTGAAGGACTGAATAAAACATTAAAATTAATTTTCAGTTTTAGTTTTTCCACTAATCCAAAACTGCATATTTGATGTATTCTTAATTTTGGAAGTGAAAAAAAAAATACATCCTAAGTTTAAATGCAGGTTGCCCATAGCTTCTCTTTGCATGCACTAATGTTTTCTTAATGTCTTTCAAGAAGCTGGCTAGAAGTTGCACCAGAATTCATGCAAAACTATAGGCAACTTATAAAAAAATGAACCTTTTGCCTTTCTATAGAGGGAGCAAAACTAGCCTGTATATCTGCTTGCTGCTGTGGAATTGAAGATCCGCAGAGATTTTAAAACCCAGTGGTCATTTGCAACCATGAGATTAGATAAACAGCCCAAAGCTTACGGTAACAGAAGGCACTTCATAGCATGGGAAAGCAGTGAGTGATGTTTGCTTCTTTATTGCTGGATTTATAAATTATCAGTGGTTTTAGATTTGTCATTTTAAGCAGATTAAAAGAATTCAGATGCATTCAGAAGTTGCAGATCTAATTTGTACACATAAGGCAGTTAAAGTAGTCTAGTTTTATATTTGAACTGCCAAATGGAAGCTCCTGGTTCAAAAATGGGGGGGTATAATCACTCCCCCCAGGAGCCTGTATTCCACTACGGGAAGCATCATTGTGTCTTCCTGAGATCTGCTGTAGAACATTTCCAGGGGTTTAAGAAGTGGGCTTTGCTTAGCTGGACTGAAAAATGCAAGTAGGGATCGTTCTAGCCCCGTGCCAGCTCTAATGGAACATGGGAGACGGGGCCCTTAAATGTGTCCCTTCTTACAGGAAAGGGATGTTTAATGAGGCTGTTTGGGTTTTATGCTAATTACCTCTCCAGCTGCTGTGAAGATTATACGAGGCTGCCCAAACTGTAATGCTGCAACATAGTTCTACAGCAATGCACTCCTGTTAAAATAATATAATAATACAATTAATCCATTAGAGAATTTAAGGCAAATTTTGAGGATTGAAAAATAGATGCTGTTAACAGCATAAGCTTCTGCATGGTATGTGGATTAGAGAATGCAGTCATTGGAGATGTTTTAAGAAGTGTTTCACCAACAAATCAGCAATAATAGAATATCGGGTTGGAGGGAGGGAGAATGAGGGTGTTTGGAAGAAGCTCATTCTTGTGTAAAAAATCATTGCATATCCTCAGCTGCTATCGCCGTGACTCGTGAAAGTACAGTCTTCATCAGGCTGGGTCCTTGCAGATTATTTTAGAATGCTTTCATTTAACAGCAAAACGCATTAAAGCTGCTTTTTATTTTTAGATTGCATTTGAAGCATGGAAATTAGTTAGAATTTCTCAGATTGTTGGCTTTCATTCTTTAGCTTTTGCCACCCTTTTTTAAGATGTGGGGGGAAAAAAGGCAGCATTTCACGGTGACAGGGAGCCATGAGGCATCCAGTCTGTGACGAGAATAAAGCCTGAGCGACAGCGGTCAGCTCTAGCGCCAGGTTATCCCAGAAACCCAAAAAAGCTGCAGGTCCTTTCTGGCAGGATGTGGCTGGTCGTAGGATCCTGCTTTTAGGCAACTTGTGCCCCGGGTCATTCTTCTTGTTCTGTCAAAGCAACAGCCACTGAATATTGCCATGCAAATTTGTCATCAATCAGTGATCTGTGTTGTGCCAATGCGTGTCTTGAGCCCATCGGTGGCTGCAGAGAGCCAGGTGCTTCAGGTGGGGAAATCTGCTCGGTGACTCCACCGGCTCCTTTGTGCTTTGGTCTGAGGTGAGCATGGTCCTCTCACTCTCCTAACAACCAAGAGGAAAACCTCCCCTGCCTTTCAGAGGCTGCTGCCAGGTAGCTTCTGAAAGCAAAATTTGTTATATGCCTTCACTCAGAAGCGCTATGGAGGAAGTTTTATTCCTAGAATACTGTTTTGCTCTTGCTCAGGATGTCCTGTGGAGGGGAACTGAAGCAGGAATGCCCGAGGCCAGCATGGTGCTACCTTGATTAAGTGCTACCGTATCAGTGACCTGATTGACATCTGGCCCATGTTGTGATTGGGAAATGGGTTGGTACATGCAGCCCAGTGACTCTAATCTGATGGGATATTTTAATCACAGTATCTGCCCTTTATTTCCACATCTGTGAACTGCATTAAGAAGGCACACACAGCTAGATGTGTAGGGTATTGGCAGCAGGGATGAGAATCCCAGGTCCTTGGGGATCTGAAACATGGATGACAGTCATCCAGACAAAACCATTACCTTCATAAGCTATTTCCAGGGCTGATGAGGCTAATATGTTGTGGAATAATAAGTAGTTACTAGAAAGATAAACTGAATTGCCCTGTGTACAGAGGTTTAATAGGAAAAATCAATTAGGGATCGGGAATCAGATTATGGTTTGGGAATCAAAGGTAGCTTGATGAAGAGCAGTTTCTTAGAAATCTTGGTCTAAGTCTCATTTATTCTAGGGCTTGTTTATACATTGTAACTTGAATTATATAAATCATAAATATGAAACAGATTAGTTACATCACCATAGACCCTTGGGTGTGGATGCTTATTCAGTTCATAAGCTCATTCATTTTATTTTAATTCATTAAGGCCAATTCAGTTCTGAATTAAAATGTCCATGCAAGTGTTTAATGTGTCATTGGTGATCCTCCTTGAATCACTTAATTCCGATTGCTTTTCCTGAGCGCCTGTGTAAGTAGCCACAGGAGCTAGTGTGTGGGAAAGAGTCAATGAGATAACTACCTTAGCTGCCACAAGAGATGGGGTCTAGAGGCTCTGTTCAGTGAGAGCTACACCTGGCTACTTGGAGTGAGCCAAGGGACTAGGCAAAAGAAGCCCAAGGTGGTGATTACAGCGTTTAACAAAGAGATAAAGCCGTTGTTGCTCTCTTCAAAATTCTGCTGCTAACCCATCCCAGTCTTGTTGCAAACGATGCCTATAGATCATTACACTCCAAGTATTGCAGGACTTAATTACAATTGCACTGGGTCTCCTCTTTTTTTTGGTCAATCTGTCCATGCATGCAGTTTCTTCAGAACTGCAGTTCACTAAGTCATTCAGAGAGGATCTTGGGTTACAGTAATAAAAAGCATTATTAAAAACCCTATGTGACTGTAGAAGAAAGTCTTGGAAATCAAAAGCATGGAAAAAAAAATCTCTTAACGCTTACTAGAAATTAAATTCACTGTTTTGATGAAACTTACGGATTTTCTGAATATTTATAATTTGCTTTATTGATACCAATTACATTTTCAGAGGAATGTTTCAGTTCCATAGTGTAATGTCTGCATGAAGAAGACTGAAGTAGTTAAAAATAAGTATTATTTTGGTTTCCTTTTATTTATCTAGGCCAAAGACATAATACTATCTGTTGTTGGCTGCATCTGAGTTGTTTATTATCTACAGAATGTCCCACACTTTGAGATACACTAATGGTAGAATAGATCCATGATGCTGAACATCACTCGTTACTCCTTATATTCTTGCTGGAGTAGCAGGTATATGTTCCTAAGCTGAAAAATGGAGTATCTCAGTCTCTTATTTTGTAGCTGAATATGTGCTTGTAGCCTTTTGAAGGAACAGACCTTTGTTGCTCTTAAAAAGGTTTTAATTTGATAATTAACACTCCGGGTCCTTTATATCTTCAGAGTTCTATATATACATCTCTCCAGGTTAATCAGGCAATCACAAGCAATTCTGTCTATCAAAGCAGGCAGTAAAAGTCATCCATTTGCTGTGATGAATGATACTTTTTCAACTTAACCAACAGCATTATTTGCCTATTTTAAAAGTGAAGTTGGTAGGGAATTTACATTTGCCGCTAGCCACTGCTTGAGCCTGAAAACACCAGTCCCTCATCTCCCTGTGTTTTGCAGGAAGCTCTTGGTCTCCACGTGCTCTTCATTAATTCCTTAGTTGAAAATAGCATGGGGCTGACAGCTGAACGTGCATAGATAAGCATTATTCTTAGGAAGGTCCAAAGAGTACCCAGAAATGCTGCTGCCCGAAGGCAATGGCCTGTATTTGTGCTGAAAATGGTTGACAGTGGGTTTGATTTTTATTTTTTTTCCTGCTGAAGCTGGTGAATTCCCCCCTCGTCTTCACTGAGCGCAGGGTGCCTGGCAGGTACTCGCTGAATACCAAAAGCTTTTGCTCATACAGAGAGGCTACAAAGCCTTCCGGCAGCTTCACGGTCTCCCTTCTTCAAGGTGCTTTGTTCCCAAAAGAAGACCATGGGACTTGATGGGTGCTCAGCTCTTTGCAGTAGTAAGCTATGTGTCTGCAGGCCAAAATGTTCCCAGGATGTGCACATATACTCAAAAACGCACCCTTGCAGCCTTTTATATTTAAGTTCTGCCTCAAGACGCTTTGAAGCCCACAAATTTTCTATCGCCATCATCCAGAATCAATACTGCATTTACACTTCTATGCTGACGCTTAAATTTTCAAAACTGTACACGTACCTCTAATAGCCTGTGTGCTCTATGGACCTGATCAAAAGCCCAGTAAAAATGATCGTTGGATTCTCTCTGGTTTTCATGGCACAGAATCAAGCCTATATTAAGTAGTCATTGTGGCATTCCTCCGGATTTTGTCTCTAATGAGAAAATATGCTATAGGTAGATTAAACATCAGTTAAAAAAAAAAGATGTAGTTGCCTGTGACAAAAAGATTCAGATGGCATTTGGACTAAAGTTTAAGTATGCCTGAGTGGTGGTATATTTTCTCACCAACCAGCGGCTTCTTGTACATCATTTCCTGTGGGGAAAAACAATTTGATAGTTCCATGAGCAACAGAACTTATGAAACCCAATTTTGTATGGGCTGCTCCTTCCTGGATCTTTTGCTGTTTAATCATGAGGCTAGGAATGGCAATTTGGATACATTTTCCCTAACCAGCCTCCCAGTCTCTCTGAATTTTAGAAACATAACAAATATATAGTCTTTTCTCCTGCCACCAAAGTTGGAAACAGGTAGAGAAGTTGTTAACCAGGGCAGAGAAAGACAAGAAAGCCACGACTGCTGGTAGAAATTCACAGGAATGGATGAGAGAAAACCGGTGTTGACTGGCTGGTACAGAAAAGGGTGCTTTGGCTGTTCTGGTTTTAGACTGAGGAATGAGTTTGGGAGAGTGGCAACGCACCTGGCATCCTTTTACGACTTCAGTCTTGACTCCAATATATGTGGAACTAAGGTATTTCTGCAAGGAGGGCACGGATCAGGACAGGGAACTGCTGAGAAAATGTCTATGCAAATAATTTTGGATTTTATGATCAATGGAGAATCCTTGTGTGTCCTCACCCTTCCATTTACTTTGAAAAGGAGGTAGGAAGGAGAAGGTATTATTGACATGTCAGTATTTATTTGGAGGACAGGAATTAGACATTAGCTAAATTTAGCAAAGATTATATTTTCCTGTAACTAATTGTATCATAGTTACAGTCTTTTCACCAGAACAGCCGAGGACGCAAGATGCTTTTTCTCCCTTTTTTTTTTGGAGTTGGAAAAACCTTTGTTAGGTGCACTCACACTTACAGGGGCGTAGGGGAGGGCAGCAAGTCAAAAGAAAGAGGGAAAAGAAAAGGCAGAGTCACAGCAGCCACTTCTGGAGGTGCAGTGGCGAACCCCAGTGCGTTAGCGCTCTCCTGTTGAGCATTTCTGTGCTCCCTGCGGCGTGACAGAGCTCTCTGCTACCTCACAACTCAGGCTGTAAACCAGTTGGGACATAGTTTCCCAAGGCCCTTGGTGTTAGCCAGGGCATGAATGGCACTCTGCAGGCATTTGTGCGGTTTGGATCAGACCCCTGAGAGAGAGAGGAGGAGGTTTCTCTGCAGACGAATGAGTGCAGAACTGTTGTGGGAGTTTCATGCGTTCCCCATGAAGGCTGGTGAGAGGGCAGATGTCAGCCAGGGTGGAACAGAGGCATGGGAACTTACTCATTTCTTCTGATTCTGCAGTTGAGGCTTGTACAGAGGCTGCGCAACAGCACCTGGAACTGTTTGTGTGATACCACTTGCTTACTGATAAGTGAAAATGGGTTTCCTCAGTCTTCCAGTACTTTCATAAGGAGTCGGGTTTTGGTTGTCCTCATCCTGGTTACCTGGGACAGTATCTCAGGCAATGGTTATATTTTTATGGTTCTATGGTTTATTTTCAAGAACTCGCAGCCTGTCCTCTTGGGAAGGAAGAGCACAAAATCAGTCATGATCTAAAATTGTGAATTCTATAGATAGATGACATTTTGCAATATTTGGTTCTAGTAGGGCACAAACCTCAATAATTGCTCTTTGGATCATGTCTCATTCAGCCCTTGAATTAATAGTATTGAAAATTTCACATGGATGTTTTAATTAGTTTGGAATGAACAGCATTAAAGGTGAGGGGTATCTTGATTGTAGAATAAATAACTAGTGTGCTTATTTTTAACAAGGTAGGTGAATGCCAACCATAGCCTCTGCCAGTTGTAAATCCCCTACTACTACATCACTCTGATGATGATGTGATAATTGAAAGACTCTGTAAATCTTTTCTGGCTTTTATTTACCTATTAACCAGAGGATAATTATAATTGTTTATCTCTGTAATCTCATTCAGCTTTTGCTACAGCTGCTTTTTGCCTCTGACTGGGAGTAATTCATATATGATGAGCTCTTAGACCACCACCGTCGCCAGGAATGGGTGTACTGTAATGGCCTCAGTGCATCCTAGAAGGGGAGCTCAGTGCTATGGAGACTGGTTTTCTTCTGCCATAACAGGATAATTCACTGCAGTATGCACTGGATCTGCTCCTTGTTGCGTCTGTCTCACTTCAGAGGTATAGGAGAGGAAGGTAGAATCTGAGTCCCTACTGCATGTGCTTACAGTATTTCTTGGTGTATGTATGCACCACGATACAGCACATGTCTTGGTAGTTCACAGAACCCATTTCAGGACAGAAGTGAAGATCATTACAGAAAATTCACGTATATTGGTTTATAAAATAGGAGAATGCAACCAGCGACAGCTACTTTTCTTAATTAAGGATGGCTCCAACCTGGCCCTAATTAGTCAGGTTTCCATTGTTAATCTCCATAACACAGGAGTCTATCACGTTGGCAGCACTGATGCAGGAGCTCTGGCACGTATACTCATCCCTTGTAGTAACCAAGTCCGTATATTATCTTTTATTTAGATGTGATGTTTGCACCCCAGAAAGCCTGTAGTTTGGAGTGGCTACCTCTAAATATTGATGTTGACTTTTTGCATCTGAGTCTGCAAAGGCATTGTGCTGAAATGAGAGGCCAGTGACGCTGTGGCATTTCTGGCATTAATGTGCAGACAACATTCCTGCAGGCTAAAATGCACGGCAAGTAGCTGACAAAACCAATCAAAATCCCCCCGTTTGTTAGTCTAGCAGATTAGTCCATTTTCTGAATTCACTGTAAGGGTTGTGAGACTGGCTTAACTCAGCTGCCCTGGTTTGAGTGGCATTTAGATCGAGGCCAGTCTCAGCTGTGTCATAGAGTTGCACCTTATGAACTCACACAGCTGAGACTGAATTGGTGCCATTGAATTAACACATTTAAAGCTAATTCACATTTTGGTCAAGGCATTTTATTCAGGGTTCTTGCATCTGTTGAGAGGGAGTTTGTTGAGCTCCTCTTGCAGAAGGTCATGAGCCAGCTCCCCACCACTACCTCCCGCCCGATGGGAACCATTGACAGTACCCTGTGGGCTATCCTGCATGATGGGACCTAACCCTGGGTTTCCAGAGGACCTGAACCCCTACTGCCAGTAAAGAGGTAGCAATTTTACTGTTTCTTCCTTGTCTTCTGGCACAGTTTCATTTGCTGAACTGAGCTGCCTCTGAGCTACTCAGGGTAGTCGAGACATCTTCCTCCTGAGGGCCTTACCATCAAAATGACCACTGAGAAAAAGAAGTTGTATTTGACCAGGATCTTAAGGATTTATCACTGGAATTATGTGCCCTGAGAATGGCTTTTGTGTGTGTTGTCTTGGTAACCTGGTTTCATCAAGGAAATAGAGTGTGTATTTGAGCACCCTTGATACCCCAAGCTGCAATATGAGTTATATTGGTCTGTCTGTTTCTTCCCTTACATCCCTAGAAGGGGTAATCATAAAAGTGAACGCTGTGAATACACAGGATAGAAAAGCCACAGGGGAAGAGAGCTGAGATGCTCCCCTTCTGTGCTAATTGAAAATGTGCCAAATCATAGTTCACTGCACAGATAAATGAGCGAAACAGGAGACAGGCTTTGAGGGTTGTGCTATCTAATAAAACGCAGCAGTATCTCCAGAAGAGCAGAGCTCTCTCTTAGACAGTGTTAGAGCAAACATGGTACTAGTATGCATATTATGAATAAATTGGTGTGCATAGTCAGTTTGAAACTCCCTATAGATTAAGATGAACAAAGTGATAGCTATTCCAAGAGTGTGTGATGAAGTATGGGCTAAGTGAAGTACTTCTGCTGCTGGTCTAATGATGTCTCTTGTGCTGCAGAGAAGCTGGATAAAAAGAGGACTAATAGTCAGGAACCCTAGATCCATATTATAGTTGATTTGTAGCAAGTAGGGTAAACAGCCTCCCTATTCATCTAACACCTGCTAGTTCTGTACAGCCTTTATGTATATATGCTTATGTTCTACTTATATCCCTAGAATCTATACGTGTCTTTGAGCGCTGTCCCTCACCACGTTGCCTCGCCGCAGCAGATGATGTAGGGCACTTTTTTGTCTGTTAAACTCGGTGGTAAAATCTCATCGTCTTGAGTGACAACAGGCCTGACCCTATGTAAAAAGGTGGTGAAAGCAGGAGGCTTTCTTCTACAAATATAGGACACTCTAGTTAGTGAGAAGACCGCTTTATATAATGCTTTCAAGGAAAGAAGAACACAAAAAATGCACACACATTTATTAGAGGAGATAACTGTGGAACAAAATTACATTGTTGAATAACAAAGTGGAAATTGTTTACAAAATGCTGATTTCTGGGTCATCATTTGCTTAATTTTTCCTCTTCTGCTTTGCTTGAATAATGAAAATACATCGGTCCCATTAGTCTCCAGAAAATCTTCAGTCATTTCCATTTGTTAGTTGCTCATGTGAGTGTTTCCCAAAGTCTTTTGAAGTGGGACTACCTCTGTGTAGGAAGACAGTCTCAAGAGGCACCTCTCATCCTGTTCCTGACTCTGTGGCAACCCCATGGTAATCGAACCAACTGCTTATGTGGAAAAGTAATATGAGGAAACCACTGAGGCAATTTTAGCTGTCTCTTAATGAAATGTAACAGCTGGAAATCAGGAAGAGCACGAGCGTCATGGGACCAATCAGCCCTCTGTGGAGAAGCAGCAAGTGCTGTGCAAACCACAATCAGTGTATCTCTGACGAGAGCAGCGCTGTACTGAGTGGGTAGCTAATACTATGGTGGAATGCTTAAATTCAAACACCACTTTAATTAAATTTCACTAAGTATTAGGTCTAGGAAATATAAATTAAGCAGTTGACAAGATTTTTAAAAATTGGAATCAGTTCTGGACTGATGTGAGCACGCTGACCTGTGTCTTCTTGCCATCTGCCTGAGATAATTTTCGTGCCTTAGGATATCCTTTCCAGCCGGTGTCCACTGTGTTTTACTAAAACCTGGGCTGTTTTCTGTTCTTTCTATACTGTCTGCTTTGAGATTGCTCAAAATCTGCCCCGGAGGATTTTGGTTGGTTTTTTTCCATACTCCATATCATGGGAAAATCCGTAAGTCAGACAGCAGCTTCCTCAACACAATGCAAGTTAGGTCTCCAGTTCTTCCTGCCAGAGATGCCCCAGACAGATGGTGGTGGTATTCTGTTCACTGCAGAAATAGGCAATAGGAGAAGACCTTACCCATGGCGGGAACAGAGCACACACAAGAGATGTGGGGTGGGTCATCACTCACATTTCAGCCCTTTTACATCAGGAAAAATGGCTACAGAAGTCCTGGATCTGTCCAGAGAATAACTCTCATGGTGAATAAACTGTAAGAGACAACCAGCAGGGCCTCGTCCGAAGCTGTGAATGCAAGCACTTGCCTTTGGATATTCAAGCAGGCAGCCAGGCCAGGTCCTTGGCTCACAGCATTTTCTCAGCTTGTCTTCTGTCCTGCAGCCCAGTGGGCTGGCTAGGAGAGGATAAAGAAGGCACAGAGTGCCTTAAAGTCATGCTAGCCTCAAAGCAGTGCTAGGCTAGGGTTTCACTTCATTGTATTTTGCAATGTCCTTTACGAGAGCCATGTGTGATCTTTCCCAATTTTTTAAATAGTCAGCACCAATGCCAATGTTTTGGATAAAACAAAGCAGCAAATAACAATTGACTTTTGCTTACATAAGATCAAGTCGTACTTTGCTTTACACCTTTATTCCACATATCTCAGGTCAAATTTTGCTTGCAGGTATGTTCAAGGTATTTCCTGTTAAATCCGTCAGGTTGGGTAACATTGGCATTGTAAATTTTGCCTGAAACTACATTGTTCTTCCAGTCCATTTTAGTCTGTTAGTTACATGTTTTCTAATTGTCAAGCTAACTCCTAAATTGAAGTGAACCTGTGCTCAGTGCTTGAAGGTAAGAAGCATGGGGCAGACTATATACTAGTTGCAAATGAGTAACAAAGTTGGTGGCTGAATCAAGACAAAAGGAAGACAAACAAGGCATGACTAGATACCTGTTGTGTATTTGTGTGATTATTGCATACTCACACATGCTCACATGCACTCATTCTTACTTTCCTCTTTCTAGTTTTAAAAACCTTGTCAAAATCCATATACTGAGGATTTGTAGTTCATAAATTGCGTTTTGGCAGCACACAGCAGGTGTGGGTTGATGTAATTACTCTATGAGGTTAAGTGTATTAAGAAGCGTTTAACTACTCGACTTAAGGAGTGGACCATCCAGAGCAGCTTATTCAAGGGCATTATATATATATTATATATATAATATATATATTAAAAATATATATATAAATAAGGATACTGCATAGCTCAGTAAGCTGGAACAAGTCAGACAGGCATAAAATGGTGTATGTTCTAGCTCTTACTAGCCATGTTTTATTTTATTTTTTTATTTTTGCAATACAATATAAAAGTTATTCCTGTTCTTGGCCATTTGTAGAACAGTTTTAACCTTGGTTATGTAAACACATGCATATTTTATATAACTTTTAAATTGAATTTATGGATTGGATGTCGCTGAGTAGAAGTAAAGGCAATGGAGCACATAATTGCGGTAGGTTTCTGTTTTCAGCTTTTTCTAGCTTTCAGATGAGACATGAGTAATTTAGCCTTTTTTTCTCACCAATTATTGCTCCCCAAAAATATAGGCAATGCGAAGTCTCCAACAAGTTAAATGTTTTGCTAGATTTGCAGGGCTCCTAGTGATACAGAAATAGATTTAATAATAACGAGATGTAAAGTGATTGTGTATTGTCTGGGCCCTTATAAGAAAGTGCCTAATTCTTCCAGTCTCCTCATATTTCAGTATGTGCTTCAGCACAGATACCATGAATTAATATGCGCAGCCATATATGCTTTTTCCTCCTCTCTAGGATATTGTCAAAGCCCATCAAGAGTTTCAGATGCACAATTCCTATTGGAATTAACTGCAACTGAAATGCTTACTGGCCAGGAAGCTGAGGAGGAGTGAAAATTTGCACCACAATTCCTCCTATTTTGCGTACATGGATGTTGCTTCACGCTGCAGCCTTCAGAGATGCCCAGGACACTCCCAGGCATTTTTGAGCATGACTGAGTGAAGTGCCAGAGCAATGCAGATGAATCAGGTTGTGAATGGCTTCAGACCTTCATGGGAACATGCAGGCAGGTGAAACCACACAAACTGGATCTGACAGAATGGCTTGTCAGACTTGCAGGCTGCTTTAAGCTTAAGGAGGCTTCGTAGCGTGGAGCGGCACGGTGGAAATCTGTGCAAAAGAGTCAGTATAAAAAACCAGGCAGGCACCATTTTTAGTCCTGCCAGCACCAATCTGTTACAGACAGAAAAGAAACTTGTGTGCTGAATGGTGGTTTCCTGGGAAATATAAATCCTAATGAACCTATTTTAGTGCATCTCGGATATTTTGCTGATGTGTATGTGTTTACATGTCCCACTTCTGCTGGCTACTGTGTGCCAGCTTACAGCAGCGGGCCAGTTTGGAGCGATTCTGTTGGTAGTGATGCTGTGGCTGTCTCAACCTGTTCCCAGTGACTCCAGAGGGGGGGAAATAAATTAACAATCTGCCATTGACTCAGTGAGCACAAAGGTAGACAGGATTTTGGGAGCTGCCATCCGTCTGGCATTTTTAACATTCAGACTGCCTTCCTGTTTGAGAATAGCAGGTCTTTAAAAATACATATAGGTGTGCTTTTGTGGCATCAGTTTTTAGAGGTGTATAATGTAGGTATAATTAATTAGATGACTTCAGTGTTAATGAAGTGCTTGGGAAATTCTTGGAGAGCTTCACGTGTGACAGTTCTGGTTAAAGTTATATGTGTACCGAGCGTACCTGAACCTTGGTCAAATGTATTAAGATGAGAATAGGTAAATTTGATGATCCATCTAAAAATTCATCATGATTTTTCTGAGTTGCGTTTATAACAATGTTAGCAAAACACTGTCAGGGTTTCAAACATTGTAATGGGGATTTTGTATTTGTCGTGTCCTTTCCCTACTCTGTTCCACTTAATTACAGGAGAGTAAAGTGGAAATACTGTCTTTGTTTACATCTCCGTGTCCTGCTTGAGAATAAAGGGATTGCTTTGGTGTACTGAGAGCAGTATCTGACCAACAATGGCTGTAATACCATCTGCTAATTAGAGGATTTGGCAAAATAATTGCAATTTTCTACTTAAATTAGAAAAGTACTCTTAGACTCTGTAATTCTTCTTCAGCTTGGGGGATATACAGAAGGCATGCATCAGGGCAGGCAAATAACTGATTGTTAACACAATAGACTGGCATCAGAAAGACAAAAGCCACAGTTCTTTAGAAGGAAAAAAACACAGCACTCATCTCACCTGGGACACATGGGTCTCTCCACCTCTCTCTCTCTACCTGTGTATGCACACACTTCACAACTCTTACCTCTTAACTGTGTTATTTTAATATTAGTCAATAGTATTCCGTAGCCCAGCAGTATTAGGGTTGTTTGAGAAAAGGACAAAACATATTATTGCAGCATTTTATGAAGAACAGCAGGAGATCACAAACCACTTAAAGTTTCCATGCTGCAGAAATATGATTATGTATTTATAAAGATTAATTTTTAATAATGCTGTTAGCTACAAATGTGCCTAGATCACATGTTTGGGTACAAATATTCCTTGAACTCTGGTGGAGTTCACATCTAAATTCAGAACAATGAAATATGAACAATATTTCAGCTAGGTCTGGAATGTACAAAAATGCTCTGGATATTCAGTTACCATGAAGTTTTCATACCTGATTGAATATTACTGGAACTTCTGGTGCTTGTGTTGCAGCTATGCCCATCGTTCATTTCTTTGATGTATAGTCAGTATAATGCTGATACTGCAAAGAAAATTGTAGTCCTATTATTTTATTTAAGTATGTAACTCATGACAGTGCAGAAAGTGGTACTGAACAAACCTGAAAAGCAAATACTCATAAATTCATATACTCAGCGCTTATCCATCTAAGCATATTTTCAGGTAAACAGTGACTGAAAACATAGCAGCAGTACTAGGATTGGAGTTTGTAATATTTTCATCTAAGCTTCTGGAAGCTCATGGGCACTTGCATATTAATACTGCTCTGAATCTTCTGTGGAGAAACCTCCATGAAATTCAGAGCCAGGAGCACCAGCCTTGCAGAACTGGCCTTTCTAAAAGAATAAATTGACTGGGAAAACTGTTACAATCGGTGGACACTGCTCCCTCTTGCTGTTCATTTCTAAGTGAAAGTCCTCTGTGGAGACTTCATTAATAAAGTCTTATGCTTCATATGTCTTTTCTCCATATAAGTTGCCGGTTTGGGGATGGGCAGCCTGGCTCAAGTCGCTGTTTTTATTCAGAGACTTCTGGTGGAAGCTTGGACGTGGTTGAAGCCATAAAGACGAGTGTTAAAATGTTCTCTGTTTGTATATGGGTTAATCTTTTCCACATATTTTCATAGGTACAAATTATACTGCATTATTACTGCATAATACTAGACATTTCTCAAACGAGATACTTCAGCTATTGGGAGACTCAGAGCTCAGAGACATAAATGGAGCAAAGTTGGATGATGAGGGGAGAAGTGTTTCTGCACAGAGGAGGAGCTTTTGATCCACTCTTATCAGTGGTTTATATTGTTATTTTGGTGTTACAACTGGCATAGGAGCTTACCTGACACTAGGTTGTACATGACTGACACAGTAGTCTGTGAACCTGAGTTTTGCACAGAATGTGCTGTCAGTTGGGTGCCATTTCCAAGACTATTTGCACAATGTTATTACAATTTGGAGGAAAAATATCTGAGATTATGTTTATGTAGCAAATTGTACTTTGTAAGACAGTCAGAACTAATACCAATATGAGGGTGAAGAGGCTTCAGAGGCTATAATGCAAGATCCTCCCTGGTTTTGCCAGGTTTGCTATAGTTCATCTATACGGTAGATGCCTCTGTGTTATAAAGAGGGACTCGCTTTTAGTGTTTTATTTTAACTTTGATAATCATATTGTTATTTGACAGAAAGCATGAGGGATATCAGAGTATGTAATCTATAAATTTTTGGAATAAATTTGATATCTGCAGTCATTTTGCTGGACACAGTAAATCCAGTAGCAGTAAGGTGAATTTAAAGTAAAGGAAGTACTTTAGAAAATGCTTTCTGCTGTTTAGTTTTGTTTCCAAAACTTCTGCATCTGCTCTGCTACTTCCTCAGCACAGCTGGCTGGGCTTCCTGATGCTGCCTATACGTATCATTATATTATGCCATATAAAAGTCCTAGAAAACTCCAGTTCAGGTGCCTCCGTTCTGACTCCTCTGAAGTGGCTGGAGCATTGAACTGCTTATTGCAAGTAGCAGCTAAGTCTGCCCTGTTGAACTCACCTGTATCTTTTAGTAATTTCTAATGAGAAGAAGAAAAAAAAAAAGCACCTTGTGTCATAAACTGCCTATCTTTTAGCCTATTTTCCTACTAGCATATTTTCCTGAAGCAGAGGCATAGATATGTTACTTTAGCATTAAAATTTAGCATGTCTAACTTTCATAAATATTAGTCTGGAAAAACATCTCTGAATCTAATTTTGAATTTCAGTCTGAATATTTCAGTTGACTATCTGCCTGTTGGCATGTTCTTTTCGTAAATATTTGCACAGTCAAGTTTCACTCGTGATTACCCATAAAAAGCAGTTAGCTGGCTGGATGAGATGTGAGATGTCCCTACTTTTATATAGGAAGAGATGACTGAAGTAACATGACAGGTTTTACCAAATCCAGTCACCAGAGCCTTAGCCTAGTTAGTCAAACAAAGATCTGATCCTCGCCTAATATAATGCAGGCCATTTGAAACAAAATTAAGCTTTAACTGTATACTACCAACATAATTCATAGCTCAGCCTCCTTTTTGTAATGGTCCTTTTGCTAATGATTGTGTGACCCATCAACATTTGGCTGGTGGGGACCAACCACGGCTGACTACACCAGCACAGACTGTCCAACATGGGTACACACTGCTGTGGGTCAGCTCCTCCATAATTTACCTGAATAGAGAATGAAAACAGTGGTGGAAGGGGGAAAGCTCATTGAGCTCAAATCATACCAGCTCAAGGGTGTTAGACTGCTTCTGTAAATTTATTTCAAGATAAGAGTACATATTTTGTTTGCTATGCTTGAATATATAGGAAATATATGGAAGCCGTGGAAATAAGACTCTTAACAGTGACAAGACTTTCTAAATCACTGGAGATTATTTTTACTGCCATTTCCCAGATACATTTTCTTCTGCCAGTTTTAGCTAGACAGTACATGATAAGTGTACAGCTTTCTGTGTTTAGGAAGTGCTCAGCACAGAATATAGCTCTTGAGAAACCATTCGTCTTAAATAGATTTATTTCATGTAGATGAAATTCAGCAAGGAAATCTCCCTCGGGTGCTTAAGCTAGTCATTAATATCGCTAGTTCATAAGGGAACCCAGGAGAGCAGCAGATGAGAAGAGCAGTCAAAGCCAGAGGTGGGACCCTGCTAGTGGCAAACGGAGGGTGGTCAGGACACCACATGCCTCCTATGATGTTATCTGAAAGCTCTCCTTCCCCTTAAGCTGAGCTCA
Source organism: Limnodromus scolopaceus (assembly GCA_028565335.1). Classification (NCBI taxonomy): domain Eukaryota; kingdom Metazoa; phylum Chordata; class Aves; order Charadriiformes; family Scolopacidae; genus Limnodromus; species Limnodromus scolopaceus. The sequence continues at coordinate 67,253,090 of JAOXNO010000013.1, read as the reverse complement.
GTTATTCTCATGCATAAAGTAAAGGTGGTTTTACCCTTGGTCGAGCATGATTTACCCTTGGTAAATCCGTGTTGACCGCTTCCAATAACTTCTTGACCTTCAATGTGTTTGGAGATGACATCCAGAACGAGTCGCTCCATTATTTTCCCAGGGACAGAGGTGAGACTAATTGGCCTGTAGTTCCCTGGGTCCTCCTTCTTGCCCTTTTTGTAGACTGGTGTGATATTTGCCTTCCTTCAGTCCTCAGGCACTTCTACTGTTCTCCAAGACCTCTCATAAATGATGGAGCAATAACATCTGCCAGTTCTCTCAGCACTCGTGGGTGCATCCCATCAGGGCCCATAGACTTACGGATGTCTAGTTTGGCCAAGTGGTCTCTAACCCAATCCTCCCCAACAGAGGGAAAGTCTTCCTCTCTCCAGACCTTCCCCCTTGTCTCCAGGGCCTGGGATTCATGAGGGGCAGCTTTGGCAGTGAAGTGTATTTGGTTGCTCCCAGGCTGGGCTCTGGTCACACGAAGCAGCAAGAGGGGTCTTTCCCCTGTCGTTTCCCTCTTTCTGCAGGGTTTTCACTCTCTGCCCCAAAGGCTTTTTCTTGCTGTTAGGCAACTACTTAGATTTGCAGCTGAAGTTGAGTTTAGTCAGAAATTGCAGCAAGGGGGTGGGACTTATTTCTGAATTTTGTTCACCCATTGCACTTGGAAGTTGATTAAAGTTGGAGTGATGACTCAGCAGCTGGGCTGGGAACCAGAAAACCCCGTTGTGCTCTGAGCTCTGCTGCCAAATCTGCTGTGCAATGCAGAGGGGCCCCTTCATTTCTGCAGACCTCCGTGCATGCAAAGTGCCTGGCGTGGGGAGCAGCCTTACCGTGGGGGTTATCAGTGGGATATCACCCCGGGACGGCACGCTCACAGCTTCCAGTGTCGTGTACCGCATCTGGTTGGAGACCGCCGTGCCATCCCCAGCCTTCACCTTATCCTTCCTGGCCTCTCAGGACTTGTTAAGTGAACCTTGCTCCTCAGCCTTGCCGCCCTGAACATAAACGTGAGCCTTCACCCAGTGATTTCAACCTGCCCAAAGCTGAAAGCAGCCAGGTAACCTCCCCTGTCAGAACTGCAAAACCTGGTCAGGCTCTGTTGAAGCTGGTTAAGCTCTGGTTAAGTTGCTCAGTCACTGAGTAACTCTTTGAAGGCCCAAGGGCTTCTCCATGCTAGAATTACTATTGGTTACAAAAAAAACCAAACTAGCTATAAGCAGCTGGCCATAAAAAAAACGTGAAGAACATGCCTGTTAAATCAGAATTTATTTCTACTCGGTCCCATTTGTAACTAATTTAAATAGAGATGTTTTTGAACTGAAAAAATTTATGTCAAAATATTAATATAAAATCAGTTAAGATTGAAATATTTGGCATGATGATATTCAGTGCTTGAGCCCCTGACAGAAAGAGCACGCAGGCTCTGGGCACCGTGTCAGCAAGAACCTCGGTTAACTTCCCCCAGCCCAGTGTTATTAGTAAGGCATATGAAAGGTCAAGCAGATTTCTTGTAACAGTCTGGTTATGCTGTTTATTTTAAGGAGTCTAGTCTCTATCATTAAAGTAGCTTTAATGCAATTAAATTTAGACAGTTATCTGCAACCCACCTCTATCTTTTCATGTGCCTGCTAAGTCTTACAAAGAGAGGACTTTTATTTGCTGTGATCCCATAACAGCAAAATACACTGACAGAGCGTTCTCAGGTAGTCACAAAAGATAAATTAAAAACTGTGATAAAATAAAGCCCACTGTTCAATATGTTCATCACATAAAATAGACTTGACTTTCAAATTCAGATTTTCAGACTCTATTCTTGTCTAGCATCTGACAAGAATCAGACTCCAATTTTATTTTGACTTCAAATTCAAGCCAGGCAATTCTCTCCCCCATCTTGAGGTTGGCAAGAAGAGATAGTCATAAAGAAAATGACCAGGTGGAAGAGTAAAAGCACAAAAAGAAATTGGAACTTTGTTGTTGTTTTTTTGAAGTATTGATCTTAAATAGAGAAGTTGTGTTTACTGTAGCTCGAGGCTTTCCTTTCTCTAAAAATAACATTAATATTATAGGCATTGGTTGTGACAGCAGGGACCAGAACACCTACAAGGATGTGACTTGTAGAAATACATAGTAAAAAAATAATGTTTTGAAATGCCTTACTTCTTCCACTGTAATGGCTCAGGTTCCTTAGCTGCCTGACTGGAGAACCAGGAAGGCACATGAGTGATTTTCCTTAGGCACCTCACCAATTTCCATGGCTTTATTCATCACTTCTCCAGGAAATTCGCAGCGTGGCAGCGATGTGTCCTCTTCCTTAATGTAAAATGCAGGCATATTGGGATTAGAAATTTGTACACAAAAACCACAAAAGATTCATGTTACTGAAACTAACCTGAGAAGCCTTTTCTTCATTTCATAGTTAGCCTAGCTGGGCTTAAAAAATTACATTAAAAGCCTATGCAAGCTTAGAGGTTTCCTGTGGAGCCCTTGTCTAAAGCTTAGAGCAGAATAGCGTGTTGGGCAGGGGCTGGTGCCAGCGGGTGAGTTAACTGCATATTGCCTCACCGTTTCAAACTGGGCCACGAATTTCCCTCTGGCTCTTGCTCGCTTTCTCCTCTCTGTTTCCTCCTGTGCAGCTTCTCCCTTTCCTCCTTCGGCCACAAAGATGCCTGAAACCCCCCCTCTCCTTTGCCACAGAAAGCGTTAAAGCAGCAGCAGCAGGAGGGGGTGCCAGCCCGGGATCAGGGCTGCAGCTGGGTCACCCCTCTGTGCCTGTGCCCTGGGGGCACCTCCCGAATTGGTGAGTCTCACAGCTGAGCCCCAAATACCCAGAAGTGGAGGTTAATAAGAATGCGGTAACCTCCATGTGAGCCAAGTTTAGAGAGCGGGGGAAACTTGGCTGCTTTGGACGTGCTCTTAGGGGACAGTTTTTGCCCTGCGTCTGTAGAAGGGCAAAGTGAATTCAAGATGACAGCTTTGTGCTCATATAGCGCTTTTCCCCCTTACAGGCAGTAACTCTTACATTTTTGAATTCAAAGGGCTGGACGCAGCCCCTGCAGCTACTTTTCCGGGCAGTAATGCACAATGAAAACAGGCAAATATCCCCTCCTTACTCCCCACTGCGGCCATCCTGAACCTCTTCTGGTAGATCCGTAGCTCCAGCTGTGACTGCCTTTCACAGAATAACAACATCCAGTTCAAGTTTCCTCTCAATCTTTTTTTAAGTCGTGTTTAGTTTATAATTAAAAACTGGTATACTGAAAGAGAAATGATGCGTCTCCTGCTTCATTCTCACTGGTTCTGTTCTGGCCTTGGTTTTAGACGGTTGCAGCAGAAGAGCTAGGTCTTCCTGAGTACCCTGAGACATCTGTAGAGGACAAAAGGGCTTCCCTGACAGTTATAATAATTCTGTCACTCTTACCAAAATGACTGTTTCTGCAGCACCCCACAGGGAGATTGTGGTGTTGAGAGTTGCCTTTGGATGTAATTTCACGGCATTTTTCTTCACATCCTAAAAAAACTGAAATGTATTTTCTGGGGGAGTGTTGTGGTTTAGGTTTTTTGAAATAGCGATTTTGAGCACACATATTTTGTGAGATGGCTAATCAGAGATCTTTATAAGACCGTATAGATACTTAGTATTTTTCTGAAAGTTAAGACCTTTTAAGTTGAACATTAGAACCAAGAAGCACAGGCTATGTATTACATCACTGTATTTTAATGTACTGAACGGCACTGAAGTGAGCCTTGATTTTAGTTGGTAGCATTCAAAATGCAAGCACACAGTGACAGTACTACAATAGCAAATATTAGAGATTTCTCTGAGGGAATGCTTAGTTGTAGCTTATATATGGAAAACTATTAGCTAAAAATAAACCTTAAAAATAATTCTTAAATAGACCCGCAAGGACATTGTATGTATTTTTCTCTCATTAAAATGAAACCTTTCCTGTTGTCTAAAATTATCTTTAATTAGGATTGCATAACCTAACAATAAAACTGCTGAGGATTAGAACCAGCAGACACATTCAGCTCGTGGCTTTAATTAGATTAAGCTCTTCATTGCCAGAAGTAAGAGATGGAGCGTTAGACCTCTTTAACATTTAATCTGGAGAATGCTTTATAATTGTATTTAATATTGTGAGGCAAAAGTTTACAGGGGGAGGGGGAAAGCAATCTGCCAACATCTTTTTATGTAATGCTTGCTTAGCTGTTTGTCACATTTTAAAGACAGATTGTTTCAGGAAGGCATACCAAGATAGGGAGGGGGGAGGTCTCACATGTAAGCACAGTCTCATAAATGTCCAGATTGCCTCTAAAGTCGCTCTGTCAGTAACTATCACCCTTTCATCCCAATTTAATCCTGTTTTCCTCAAGACCCATGGAAAACATTTGAAAAAGAGTAAGTCTAGTAGTGTTTCTAGTAAGTCATCAAATCCGTGATCAGTCAGCCCAATGGCTGGGGTCACCAGTGCAGCGTGCTTTCTGTTGAAACGCATTCCTACTCACTAGATGATGTTAGGTTGCTAATAAGCAAATTTATTAGCCGTTTCAGGGCTGCAGACTCCGAATTCCTAGTGCAAGCATTGGAGCCTCAAAATTACAGCTCTCCTGTCCGCACCAGGTACCAGGCCATCATGGTCCAGTAATGGAGTCAAAAGTGTCTTACTGAGCTTTGTTGTAATTGGCACTGTTCACCTTTCAGCTACTTCTCTGAGACCCTTGAGAGTATGGGACAGAGCTCATCTCTGCTTTCTTAGCAGCAGATTCCTGATGGGGACTGTGGAGAAGATTATTAGGGTTTCTGTGCTTCGCCAAGGCAACTGTGCAGGGGATGTAGCCACTTCTTTCCTCTCTGAGTCTGTACCGCCACGAAGCCCTAGAGAGAAATCAGATCTGTGACCTCCCTCCTGCAGGCAGTGCACACGTGGTTTCTTTCCTCCTCACCCCTAAGGGATAAATGTCTAGGGAAAAGGACACAGCTGGACAGATGTGCTCTGGCAGTCACCAGCTAGCAGGGAAAAGGCAAAATGAGCATCTTTGTATAAAGGTAGCGTTCAAGCTTTGCTGCTTAGGACAGCTCAACCTGGCTGACAAAGTTTCAAATTTTTCTTGCTCTCTTTAGTGCTGTCTTCCTATTTTCCAAAATATAGTTCTGACCTACACAGAAGACAAATGCTGTGGTGTTTAACTCAAAGATGCCCTTTATAATTGAAATGTGAAACTCTGCTCCTGAGCCCTTAAATGCCTCTGTCCCAGAGATGGTTTTGGTTAGATTTTGGGAAATGTTCTCTATGGAATCTCAAAACATTCTGTTTTCCTGAATTCCTTTACTTCAGCAGAATAGAAGGACTGCAACAGTTGTGTTGATGTGAATTGTGTGACTCCACTCCATTAGGAAGGATAATAATGAAGTAATTCAAGCTAGAATTCAAGATAGAATAGTTGATAATAAGTTTAAGATGTTTTTACTAATAGGTACTAAATTAAGGCTAGGGGCTACAGCTAATAATCAGCAAGTTCTGCTGTTTCTAAGTGAAGAGAATTGTAGGTGAGGTCAGCTGAAAGCTGAGCTTGATTAGTTTTGTCATGGTGTACTTGGATCCTGGTCCAGTTGAACTTGGTTGTAATGCTGCAGAGTATTGCAGTTAACCACCCCAGTAATACCTCTACAGACAGGGAAATAATCAATGCTTTCTTCCCAGTGAAAGGAGGTTGCCTTTAAGGAGTTTGACCTTCTACCGCTTTACAAAATGTCCTTGATGAACAGAGTTCAGATAACTAAACCTGTCTAAAGGTTGTTCAGCTGGGCTAATAAAATCTGTCATTATTCAGTTCTTTAAGTTCAGTAGTAAATTACATTGTGGGAGCATTTACCCTGAGCACTCATCCTCAGACAGAGATACATAATGTGGTCTTTTTAAATAAAATGTTATATGAAGGCAATGTCATCTTAAGGGAAAGGAATTCATATTAGGACAATAGTCTGACTTATATCTTGTCTCATTTAAACTGGGCTCCTCTTAACTGAACCTCTCATTACAAACCTGTCTGAGGAAATCACTATGGCATGCGTGCTTATTTCCAGGCAGAAAGGTTAATACTTCTAATTAGAAAGAGGCTTGCTAAGGTATTTTTAAATCAACTGTCTTTGGTCATAAAGGCTTCTTAGACATTTTAAACTTTTTATTTATTTATGTTGAAACCATTTGTTCCTCATTTAAATTCTATTGGAGAAAGAAGAGGCATCACAAATGTTAGAATGTGTAGAAAAGATGGTAGTTTCCAGCTAGCTGAAACAGAACTTATTAAGGTTACAGGTTTATTTTCCTTGCTTAAATGCGTATTCATGTGAAAAACATCATGTTTCAGTGCTCCCAGCAAGCTTTGTGTTTTACTTGTACATTTAGAGGTGACATTTGTAACGTTTTCAGAGTGATCCTGATATTTTTACTTACCAAAGTTGGATTAATTTCAAAGGAAACGATGCCTTCGTTTCAAAAGAGTTAATCTTGCAATCCCTAATTTTCTGGGATGTGTGTGGAATTAGTTTTGTTGGAGATGCGGGTACTATTGCTTTTTTAATTATTGGCCAGCTTTATGGATATAACCAACATAGTTAACCAGATAATGATGCTAGCCACTCAACCAGTACAACCACTTCCGTCATCCACAGGAAATTATGGGAACCACAACTAAAGTTAAATTATCAGCTGGGAGTAATAGTAAAAATTGGAGTGGTATTCCCACTTTCTAAGCAATGGAGTGCTTTGTGGGGGCAAACGTATTTCCCAGTGATCCCATGGCACATTGCTACAAGAACCGTGCGGCAGAAGGGCAGTGATGCTGTCTGTGGATCAAGCACCAAGCACAGATGTGGAGTTTGCCTTAGATTTCCAGTAGGAATAATACCTGAGAGAGAGGATGTTAAGATACTACTCCAATATTTGAGCTCTTTGATCTGCTTTGGCAGAAGCTGCTGTTGAAATGCAAATGATTTATTAATTACAGCACGGTGCCTCACAGGGCAGGAGAATTGGGTTGTGCTGTAATTTATGAGTCCAGCAAGACAACCTCATGAAACTTTACAAAAACTGAGGAACCTGGGAAAAAAGTGAATACTCAAGCCCAGATTTAGCAGAGCAATTAAGCACCTACTTTATCAGTTTGGCAAAGCAATTGCCTCCCCTCTTCTCCATCTGTGAAGTTATTTCATGTTTCTAGAGAGTGAAGGAGAGCAAAAGAATCAAAGAATGAGAAAGGAAAGTCTTCCTGAAAAAAAAAAAGTACAAATTCAGCAAAGACAGAAGCAGCAGTGATTCTTCTTGGCTATGATTGCCTCTCCTAGTAAGAAGAGACTAGCTCTCCTGGGATTTGATAATTTTTTTCTGATACAATTAGCCTTTGAGCCGGACTCATCCCCTTGTCAGATTCCAAAGCTGCAGGGTTTTACAGTTTGAAAGAATTATCTTATTGCATTCATAAAAACTGGCTCAAGGAAGTATTTTTCAGAAAAACATCAAAAGAATTGCATTTTTTTAAAAAAACCACAAAACTATTGTGATACTGTGGAAAACATCACCTCTTCACCTTAGGAAGCATGGTTAAAAGGCTGCCAGTGTTGATGCTATGAGGAAGGCTGGCCGCGCACCATACTTTTCTGGGTAAGTTAATGCAATGTGAGCAACCATTTCATATTCTTTTTGCACCACTCACCACTTCTTTGAAATAAGCAGACTCTTGTTTCTCTTTTGTATAAGAACTTGAGAGTTGCCAGTAGTCCACAGTCAGTGAAGACCCACTGATGGTGGTGCTTTCCATTCATCACTTCAAATAACACTGCAATACGCAGTTCCATGAGAATATGAGACTATGTTTAGGGGACTATAGCAGTGCAAAAAGTGAAATACTGCTATCGGCAAAATTGGGCAGAAAGGAACATTCCCATAATTATATATTTCTTTATTCATAGTTTCTAGAAAGCTGAATTATGTCATATTTTCCTACACACACACACTTTGGGAAAAGCTAGGAAAAATTTCTTGCATTATCAAGCTATTTATTTTGCAAAGATGGTAAGCTAATGAATTCCATCAAGGGCAAATTCATAAGTTATAAAGATTTCACCAAGCAGGCTTAGGTCATCTCTTTTCTCCATGAAAATTCACGTACAGCTTTTATTTTAGACAGATCTTAAAAATATCTAAGCTAGAATTGGTCTTTTTTTATATTTTCCCAACTTCTGGTGTCTGTTCTGTGCACTTTCCTTTGCACATCATGAGAGTTGCTATGAAAATTTTCCTTGCAGCTGCTGTCAATGTAACAGTTCAGTCCTAGAGCAGTTTTGTTGAGGGCCAAAGTCATAGGGAAGAGTAGCACGGTCACCTTCTCAGGCACAGCGCTATTATGGTGCATGGTCTGTGCTTCTCTGAAGGAGCATCCGTGTTTTGCTCCTGTTGCAGCGAAGCTTAGGTTCTTTATATTGATTTGTCCTTTGGGATTTACCTCCTTTCTATGGAAGCCAGGAAAGCTGTAGAAAGTGTTACTAATTGGCTATAGGATTCACTGTATTCTCTAAACTTAAACTATAGCTTAATTATGTCACGAAGGAAAGTCATACTGCTGAGGATTATGTTTCATAGGAAGGCAGGCATTAACAACTGCTTGCAGTCATTGAAGATACCTTAGGAATTTTCGCAAGAACAAGGACTGTATCTTAGCCTTTGGATCAACTTCCACCTTGGGCAATTATTTCAGCTTCCCTCTTTCATGCTTTGCCCATGCAATTTTAACTAATGATGATTTTCTTGCATTCCCTCAAGAGTCGCTGTGCTGTGTTGCTGGCACATGGCAATTACTGCTTCCCACCCCAGTACTGGCTGCACTTCAGGGGTGGTTGAGTAATCTATTTATGTAGGCTGAGGATGTATTACTGCCTTTCTGATAAAAGATGTAATACCAAAAGCAATTTTAAAGTGACAATTGATTTTTTTTAAAGTTTGATTTGGTTGCCAGAGCCTGTACCTAATGCTTATGTTACTGTGATTGCTCTTCTTACAGCATGCCAGGCCAAAATAAAGGGATGGAGCAGAACACAATCAAAAAGTCACTTGAAAAAAAAAAATTGCCTCTTCTTTATAAAGAATGTGGGAAATCAAATGTATCATAGATTTTCCTTTGAGCTCTGCTGTCTGATCTTTGGTGAAAGCAGCCTACAATGGGAGGAGGACTTTTGTTTCCATTTTCTTCCATTTACAAGGAAGATTGAGATTATTGCACATTTATATTTGCATTTTCTCCTGTATTAAAAATACAGATTTTATCTGCCCTGGAAGACACTTACCCTGAGTAGTTCAACTTATGTCCTCTCAAGAACAGAGCAGCAAAAAATGTTTACCAAATCTGTTCGAAAGTTTGTTCTTTGTAGCATCAATTAAACATGTATGATTAACTCTTTGGGGAAATAGACAGTTTTACAAAGTCTGATAGCATTACATAACAAATATAATTTCAGTCCCTCAAAAGTTCATTAACAAAACCAGAGGTAAACAAGCATTTATTTATCTGATGTTTCTGAGCTAAAATGAAAACAACAGTATGGAAATACTGATCACCTCTGTCTCTTTTCAGTCTTTTTTATGTAGCAAGAAAAAAAATCAAATAAGGCAAGCAACAGTAATTGTTTGAAAAAAAAGAGATTCTCCCCTTTTAAATTATTTTTTTGAACTGTCAACTTATACCATTGTTTAGAGTAATTTAAGTAATGCAAAAACATGTGCACCCTGTGGAATCAATTTATATCCGCAATAAGCATATGAACTCTAGTGAACTTTCATCTAAGATTTAAAAAGGTATAATGAGAGCAGGATTTGGTTCTCTGATTGTAGTAATTAGTTACCTAAATTGGGCCTTTATTTTTATTCTTGAAAAAAAGTCAGATCTCACTATAATATGCTGAGATGAAGGGAAGCCAGCTGGCATGTCCGTATCTATCCATTGACTAAATAAATACAGTGTCATTAAATAATTTTCTGGAAATATAAAATCATAATTATTTAATTATGTTCTGTTCTTTGCCAAGGCAGCAAGCCTGTTGTGAATATGTCTCATTCCACTCCGTATATAATACTGACTGACTACATTCCTACAGCGATATTCAACAGTCACACCTGCCTGACTCCCCCTTGATGCCCAAATGACAAGATAAAAGGCTATTTGAACTCCAAAATATTCAAGATAATGCTAAGCAGATTTTTAAGTCCTGCAGGGTTTTACTTCTTAAGCATGACACAAGAGATGCTTGCAAGAAGAACCCTCCCAGTAACCGCTCAGTGGTTTTCATACATTCATCATCTCCACCATGTTTAGCCCTTGGCTTTTTCTCAGATACAGCCTTCAAAAGCCTAATATGTCATCTGAATCCCAGGGAAAAAAAAATATCTTTTTTTAAATTCCTAGTTTTCTCTGGATTTTTGGAGGTAACTTTTCATTCTGCATTATTTTATTTAGGGGCTTCATGGATAATCATATACTTCTGTGGTTGGTGTCAGTTTGCATAGTTATTATTACGCATAGTTGTTATTATTATGTCAGATACCCCAAAGCAGTCCAGAAATCCTGCTCATATTCGTGGGCATGTGTGGACTGCTTGACGGAGCTAGTACCTTTGAAGTTTAGAAATGCTATGGCATTGACATTTCAATTATTTTCAGCCAATACCTATTAAATAAACAACAGAACAGGAAAAAGAAAGGCAACTACCTGCTACTGTTCAGCAAATAAATCACATCCCAAAGGCAAGAGAAGCTTCATAAAAGTCTGATGCTCTTGAGCTTTCCTTTGTTTCTTAAAGTAGTTCTTAAAGACTGCAATTATATCTGAAGGGTCACATCTCTGGGCTTTCAAAGCTTCGATAGATTTCAGTGGGAGAGTTCTGTAGAAGTATGTCAGGATTGAGACCTGAGTTCATACTAAATTCCTGTTAATCTACATGGTTTACAGTATGAACAGGTATACTCTTTCCAATAAAAAAAAAAAATTTCCTGAATGTTTCCCTAAACTTAAAGCTTAACAAACCTTTGCATTTCATTTAAAGAAGGTGAAATAACATATGTCTTGGGTTGTTTTCTTCTTAGAAACTCTCTGTGCTTCCTGGTCCCATTTCCTTGTTCAGTCACTCAAGGATGCCTGAAATCTTAGGAGGGACTGAAATCTTCTCCTTTTCAAGTTCTAACCTCAGTCAGTTATCAGCTGTGTTAATTACCGTATCTGTAAACTTCGGGGTTCATGATTTGCAAGAGTGTGGTTGCATCCAGCCTAGAAGTATCTAGATCATTGATTCTCAAGCAATTGGCCTTCAGCTTGGCAGTGACCGCCATTCTGAGACTTAACATCATAATGTAGCTACAGCGTACAGCTGCATAATGCAAATATGTTTTCATGTGGTAGTGGCAGTGAGAATTGCTGCGCTAAATAATAGCACAAATTAGTTAAAACGAAAAATAAAAGAAAGTATATATTGATACACAAATCCAGTGGAAAACTGCAGTGCGAAGGAGAAGTCAGTGTGGGGAGAACTCACTGCAGGAGCCTGTGCAGCTGTTGAAGGCCCCACCTCTCTTATGACAAAGAAATAGCTCACACATAAGAAGTGGTGACATGATCCCGATTAACTATTTACAGTATCTGGCCTGTACCAAGTCTCAGCCATTCTAGGAGATTTAAGTGCAGACAGTGTTACTCCTTCATTGCTGCAGAAAGAAATTCAAGAAGCTGGAGGTATAAAAAGTTCTTGGTAAAACTTGATCTTTTCTTGGGGTTATTAGAGCATCCCTCAGAGCTGTATTGATGTGTGAAGCTGCAGCCTGTGCATCATGGTTTTATTTAGCATGCAGAAGTAAAAGATAGATGCTGCGGATCCTGCCCAGCTTTTATGAGAGGTTGGGAGATATGCAGTCTCTAGTTTGATCAACATAGAGAAGAAAATTTCCAAACCAGATGCATTTTCAGGTTTAGATGTATTTGCTTAATTGCTTGCTAAGCCAAGCCCTTTAATACGTACGAACAAATCAGTTTGAAAGCAAGAGGGTTCACATCAAATTAGCCTAGTTATCAGGCTACCATATCAGTAACAGTGGCTTGAAAAGGTACAGTAAGTTAATAAGACAGCAGGTGAGTGTGTTTTGGGTTTTGCTTTGTTAAGTGACTAATGTGAAGTCCTCTCTGAACATGGGCATGGGTCAGAATGGGGTGTTCACACAAACAGGAGATCTTTCCATCCCAGTATCTTTGAACACAAAAGGCTTGTTGATACTAAAAACACTCAGTGTTTGGTTGCTCAGTCACTATAAATCCACTGATATTCTGAGGATCTACCATCCATGGGTCAGTCCACCTAAATTATCTTTACCATCTTAGTAAGGTGCCAGGATACTTGTTTGGTGTTTAAAAAGCTATCTAAATAATGACATGGAAATCTTGGGAGTATATTTCTGGTATCAGTCACTCAGTTATGCTCAGAGAGGGGAAGAAATCTTGTTTTACAAGCAGCTGGTTCTCACTTTCCCTTAATGCTTCTCACTTTCCCTTCACGTATCAGAATACAGCAACTTCGCTCTAAACAGCAGTACATAAGAGAATATTTAGCTCAGTCAAGCTTTAAAGAGTTTGCTTCTTCATAAAAGCATAATTTGGGGAATTTTTTATTATTTTTTTTTTATTGCAGGCCAATTGCTTCATGCTACTGAGGCAGGAATGGCAAAAATTTGATAATGCTGTCATTTTGGAAGTGCACACAGTGGCTGTATGAAGGCAGCATCATTAGACACAACCAATTATGCAGTTCTCGTTAGACAGTTGAGGTGTAGATTGGAGTGTCAGCCAGCCCTGCAGCAAAATATGACATAACGCAAAGGACTTCTGTTGTAAAATAGTACATCAGGAATTTTATTTTTGTCTACTTTGTCCTTCCTCCCTCTGAGAGGTTCATTAGTCTCCAATGAAAGATACAGTTTGATTCTTGCCTTTTAAAGAACTATGTCAAGGGGATAATTCCAGGCACTCTTCATGCAGACACTCGAACACCTGTTTCTCCTTCATTTATCTGCCAAAGAATATTAGTTCAGGATAACACCTACTGATTTTATGTACTACGGCTATGGGGTTTTTACCTCACAGTAATAAAGGTGAGTACAATAAGTGTTTTTTCTATAGGCCTGAAGCAAAATTATATGTAACAAAGTCATAAGATGCATGTGTTGTATGATAATTTTCCTTTAACATTAAGCTAAATTTAAGATGCCATCACGTGTAACTGTCGTGGTTATTCACAGTGTATTCATCTGAAATGTACACCACCCCCACATTCTGTGAACCTGCTCTTTACTATGGCAAATTCAAATATCTTGTACTTAACTAGTTTCAAGTAACCTTGCAATATTTGCAGATTATCAGTGTCATCTTTTCCTGTTGCTTATTCCTCATTTGCAATTATAATCCATGATGTTTCAGCCATCTCCACAGCAACTAATTATGATGGCAGAAATAGACTGACATCTATTGCTATTATGCAACAGAAATAAGTGAACTTTCGCAAAAATAAATCATCCAAATCTTACTAATGTAATAAAAGACCAGGATAAAGTTGGAACAGAAGAATATTTAGGTAGATTTAATCATTAAATTGTATTATTTCTTCCCTTGCATCTGAATTTTGAAGCTACTTCATTAATATTTTAATTAATGTATTTATAACAACAATGGTAGTTTGATAATCTTCAGAAAATATTTCAAGGTAGTGCCAACTTTCATCAAACTTGTAATTTTACATGGAACAGTGATTTGCAGCCTCTTTGTGGTTTTTCTGTGAAGCATTAGTCAAAATCTGCAGAACAGCTTGGCTTTATTCTCTTTGTTAAAAAACCATCTACAGTGAGGTCTTTACCTGACACTGGGCAGAATTTCAGATTCCAGGTTCACATTCCATTGGCACTTCACATACTCCGCTGTCAGAAAGCAATCAATACTAATTAAGATTTGTCCAACGTGAAATGTAGCACACACTCTTGTATTTCCTAGATCTGAAAGAAAAAAAAAATTAAAAAAAGTCTTTTTCTGGACTTCATGAATGAGAAATCCTGAAGCCCATGATGAAAAAGGGTTCTAGGCCTGGATGCCAAACTAGCTAGCAAGCTACTTTTGCAACCAGTCCTACACAGGCAAGGAAACCTCAACCCATTTTTGTAATTCTAGATGACAATATGTTGAACTCTGTATTACTTAACAGATCTGATTTAATCATGCAGGAAAAATCTCCTGCCATGCACGCTAAGGAGATAAAATCCAAGTTCCTTTCAAAGGCAAATTAGATGCCTTTGCACATTTCCCAACAATCAGGTAATTGAATACAGTGTGTATTTTTGCGTGTTACGATCGATGGTGTTTTCCTCTGATCCATTAAACATATCCTTTAAAGACAAATACACTCAAGCACAGACATAGTAGATCAAACCAAAGTCCATGTCGCCCAGTATCTATTTTTGCACTTATGTTTAGTAAAAGAATATGTAAGAAGCAGGGTAAGTATGTAGTTATACCCCTCACATAACAAATCAGATTCCGGTGCTTGGAAACTCATAAACCAAAAGCTCCATCCAAATTAAGGAGCCATGAGTGAATTTATCCTCCCATCGCTTTGTGTCATTTGAATGCAATTACACTTTTGGCCTGGATGCATATCTCTTAATAAGACATTATTATTATAATAAAAGGCACTGTACACAAGAGCACCTTTTTTTTTCAGATGCACCCTTATCATTTTGTTGGGTGCTCTTTATTTTTTGCATTTTATAAATGAGTGAATGACTATTGATGTTATTACAGAATCATAGAATGGTAGGGGTTGGAAAAGTACTTTCAGAGATCATCTAGTCCAACCCCCCTGCCGAGGCAGGTTCACCTAGAGCAGGCTGGACAGGAACGCATCCAGGCGGGTTTTGAATATCTCCAGAGAAGGAGACCCCACACCCTCTCTGGGCAGCCTGTTCCAGTGCTCTGTCACCCTCAAAGTAAAGAAGTTTTTTCTCATGTTATAGACCTCTGTTGTATTCCCTGCTGGTTGCCTCTTTCCCAGCGTGAAGACTTCTGTTTTGTAGTCTGCTGTCAGGGTGTTTGCTGTAGCGTGGCCCATGGTCCCAAGGACAGGTGATGCAGATTGACTCACATCTCTCTATGTTGTTACAGCCCCAGATCTGGAGCAATGGGTCGTGACCATGCTGCATGAGAGCAGGAGCTCACACTGCTGTCAAAGGCCACCCCACATATTCAGAAGGCAAAAGGCCTTCTGGCATGAGTTTCCCCTTATCACTGGGCCCAGAAGAGTGCAAGAGCTGTGGGGATGCTTCGAAAGACTGGGGCTCCAAGGAGCCCTGTCTGGTGCAACTCCCACCAGAGGGTGTGTAGAATATGTGTACTTCTGTTGGCTATCCTTTTGTGCCTTTATTTTCCTTCAAGGGAACTACCTTGTTCATGCAGAGCACAGCCTAGGTGATGGTTACCATGTATTTTTGTGAATATCAGGGGATCATGACCTTGGTATGAAAGAAGAGATGACAAAAAATTGCAGTTTTACTATTACTCTTTACTCCTGTACAAGATACCCCATCCCTTTAACAATTCTTTTTCCATTTTCTGTAGCTTTTTTAGTTCTACTGTATCTTTTTGGAGAGGATTAACCAGACTTGGGTTAGCTGTAGACTAGTACACTAGCACAAAGATGCTGTATTTATTTCCTAATAATGCCTAATTTCTGTTTCCTTTTTTACTGCCCCAAGCATTAAGATGATATTTTCGGAGAATTCTCCGCAGAGTTTCCAAGCGCTGTCTTTTGAGTGGGAATGACTAATTTAGCTGTTATTATGTATGTATAGTTTAGGGCTACCTTTTCCCGAATGTTTTTTTTTTTTTTGCTCCTATCAATGTTGAATTTTGTCATGCGTCATTTGTTATCATAAGATCTTGCGTAGCTCTTTGTAGTCAGCCTTAGTTTTGACTGCAGTCAGCAATTTTTGTTGTCTCCCTGTTGCCAGCTTTTCTAGAACTTGTCTTTTTGAAGAAGAGAGCCAGTCCTACCTTATCCCTCTGTTTGTGTATGGGACATTGCTCCTCGCTTTCTACATGTTATTAATCCACTAGCGAACGCTCACTCTTATCTCATGCAATTTTAATTGTTTCAATGACCGTAGCAAGGTGGTCAAACATTGAAAAAGGCTTCCTAGAGAGGCACTCGATGCCCCAAGCTTGTCAGTGTTTGAGGCATTTGGACAATGCCCTTAACAACGTGCTTTAACTTGGTCAGCCCTGAATTGGTCAGACAGTTGGACTAGGTGATCATTGTAGATACCTTCCACACTGAAATAGTCTACTCTGGTCTAGACTAGTCTATTCAAGGAAGGGGTTTTGAAACTCTAAAGATAGTAACGTGTAGCAGAGCATCTTCATTCATTGACTTCTGTGAACCTCCCAACTCAAACCCAGGATGATGCTTCTTGCAACCCTCTTCTGTTGTAGGTCTGCTATTTCTAGCTCTATTCTCTATAGCTTTTCCTAGGCTGGTGGTATGGAAACCAAGCTTACTGGTCTGTAATTCCCAGGTGACTTTTTGAGTCTTAAAAATATCAACCTTTTATTTGCCACCTCCCACTTTTCTATCTTATCTAGGTTATATGCCACGCTTAATAGGTCATATATTATTTCCTGAGGAACTCTGGGAAGAAAACTGCCTGATCTAGACAGTTCACTACTCTTCATTTGGTTGATTTCTTTCAAAAGTTCTCCAAGTGACACTTCACTTAGACTTCCACAGTTTCTCATAAAGAAGGGATTCACTCTGCAATTCTGCTGAAGCTCTTCAGGATTAGCACTGCTGTGAAAAATATTTGGCTTGTTTACCATGGCCTTTACCCTTCTGGACCATTACTTTTTTAACCTTAGATCATCTGTGAATCTACTAATTTTCTGCTTGTTTTTTGACACATTTAACTGGTAAACTTTATTCAGTTCTGGACAGTAGAAACACTTACACTGGAACTCTGAGATATCAGACTGCCATTATACCTTTATTTTATATGATATTACTGACATTTATAATGTGATTATACTGTGAGAAATGTCGGGCTATTGTCATATCTCCTTCACTTCATTGCTTTTCCTGCCTGTCCTTTTCTGAACATGCTGCTTATATCAGTACTTCAGTTAAAAACTGTTAATGTCTAAAGGTGTTTGGTGTCTTAAATGCTGTCTCTACATCCCAGACAAGAATCATAACTAT
Source organism: Limnodromus scolopaceus (assembly GCA_028565335.1). Taxonomy (NCBI): domain Eukaryota; kingdom Metazoa; phylum Chordata; class Aves; order Charadriiformes; family Scolopacidae; genus Limnodromus; species Limnodromus scolopaceus. Next base: position 67,235,731 of record JAOXNO010000013.1, on the reverse strand, counting down.
GTTTCTGCACACACAACAAAGCACTAAAATAACATATAATACTAAGGGTAAAAATGCCTTATTTTCTCAGATAACTTCAGCACCGTATTTCCCAGAGAGAAGGATAAAACCATTTTTTGATTTTTGATTTAAAAAAAAAAAAATACTTCCTAGTGAAATAATGGAATAATTCATACTATGGGGCAGGATGGTGCATGCCAAATTCTCATGAAGCTATTCTGCAGTCCCGTTACTGTAACTGAGATCCCATCGTTTTTCGGTCTGACGATTCCAGAGAACTGGCATGCATAGTGGAAAGTTTCTCTCTATCTGGGAAAGTTATCTTTTCAGCCAGAAAAAGCAAAAAATCACACCAAAATTCTAAATGTGTAAAACACACTGAAATTGCACACGTGTGGCTTTACTGTAGCTTGAACTATTATCAGCTTCCAAACCAGAAAGAAGACCGCGCTATTTTGGGTGATGAGACAATGGTGTTAAAGACACTTATGAGTTTTTTCAGCATTAAGTCTATTATATACGAACCAGCTACTGCCATTGCACAAGCTGGAAATGTCATCCCAAGATAACTGCTGGCTGATGTGACAGCTGCAATTCAGGAATCTTCTTATTTGGGAGGAAGCGTCTGTTGCTTTGTGGTTCTGTCATTCCTATAATCAAGTACTAAATGAATGATTTCCTGTTTGGCTTCTAACAGAGGTTTGTGTTGAAGGGTTGATGCCAGTTCATTCTGATAATAAATGCATTTTTAATCTGTGTGTGCTTAGTTGAGATTTTCTGGTTGTACAAAGTAGTGATGGTTTCCAAGATGTATTTGAAATCTTAATAGCTTCTCTCTCAAAAAGGTCCTAAGCCAACTTCAGAATTAAGTAGGTATTTCTTAGTTGCAAGCTGTGCTTTGTAACATATATTTTAAATAGGTGTACATACGGACACAGATATGCAACTATCCATCTGCTTTGTGTGTCTGTTTGGGAGGCTACTGTATACTAATTGTTCCAGTACAGGAGGAAGAACTGTTTCCTAAACTGTAATTTACTGTTGTATGTATAAATACACACTTTGGGTAACAGGCAGCTGTTTTTTAAGTTGTTCCAAATCCCCAACTGAGGAAATAGAAGCATTCTTCACTGTACCCAAGATAAGATTTTGTTAGGGAGGAAAGCACTGTTCTTACACATCTTCTGGCTGTGGGTACCAGGCAATTTATGTTTGTAAAGTTACAGCTGTAGGGTAAACTCAAGCTGTAAAACAATCTGCACGGCAGTTTGTTGCTACTATAGAAAGAGTTGTGCTGCTTGTCTTACTGAGCACAGCTCTCTTTTCTCTCAGCAAGGTGGTCCTCCCAGCTGCCAAACAAAGGGACCAAATACTTGCCAGTAGTTTTGTTGTCATCTCCTGGTGGTCTGTCCAAGCATTCCTCCTCCCTTCTTATCATTGGCCATTGTTTTGGTTCTATCTTAGTATTTTTCACCCCTTTTCTGTCCCAGGAAAACTGACTCCTTCACCCTCTAAAAGTTACACCGGAGAATCCAGTTTCCTGACATCTGCTAGACTTGTTTCTGTAAACTGGGCTCTGTATTTTGCCATCTGGATGCGTTGTCTGATGAGGAGCAAATCCAAAGGCAGCAGCTTGCCTGGTTATTTATATTCCATGTGTAAACTCTGTTCTGGAGAGAATTCTGTTCAGCTGCAGAGAGTCACAGGAGTCGTTATCTTATTCTAGTGATGCCCACCATGCTGATGCTTTGGTTTATGCTTTGAGGAAGGTCCCTTGAACTGTTACGTAGCAGAACATTGCAAATAGACATTTCTGCCATTGCAGATGACACTGCAGAACCCTACTGCAGTATCGTCTGTCTGAGTACCATCTTGTCAGGGTAAGGGAAACACATTGCAGATACCCCACCCAGCTCTTTGCTGATTTGCTTTTAGCAATAGTTGTTGTTTGTTGTACATACAGAAATCTGAGACAGCAAGGTGCCTAAAGCAATTCGACTCATTTATAAAAAGCAACCGTTCTTTGGAATGTGCAGATGATGATGTTCCTATATATTTCTTTCTTTAAAGTAATTTCAGATGGCATCACTTGTCTTGCCTGGTTGCAAAGGCTTGATGACTAGAACCCATATTCTTACTGTTACTTTGACGCTACAACTTCTGCATGTTGTAATGCAGAAGCCCGTAGGAGAAACCATCATTTCATCTGCTAGTGGTCCCTGTGAAAACATGAATGGATCTCCTATCATAAGGATTGCGTCAGCTGCCTTCTGCTGGCATTTAGGACATGGATTCATTGCAGTAAGAACTGTGGTGGTAATAGCTATGCTCAAAATATCTTTAATCTAGCTATAGTTATTTAGGGTGCTGGTAGCGGTATGGACTTCAGCATGGGCTGTCCAAGCCTGCCAGGTTTTTTACTTGGATGAAAGCCTTCAAATAAGTCAGTACCACCCCCTCATTACTGTTTTTGATGCCTAAATTACATATATTTAGAATGGCCAAGGTATGGTTTTCTGTGCTGCAATCGCACTATAATTGCAGAGCAGGGGTACTCTATGCTACCTTGTTGCAAATTTCTTTAATTAAGGTATACAGGCTCATTTTTCATTAAGTTGTGGAGAGCAATACCTGTTGGTGGCTCAGCTTTCTAGTTTTTTACCTAGTATTACCTAGGAATTCATGAAAATGCTGTGCTGCAGTTCGGAGGGAAGAACAAGAGGAATGTATTTTCTTCATTTTTTCGATATTCTGGTCAGCTTTCTGAGTTTCTCCCTAACCTGCTGTACAATACTTCTCAAGTGTGACAGGAAAAGCAATTATGTAGAAAGGAGATGAAAATGTGAGTCTTTCCAAAAGGCTATCACAGCTCATTGACACGGTGGAGTTCTGCTTTGCTGTTTATTAGCTGGGCAGTTGAGGGTGATAATATTTTTCTTAAGGGCGTCTACAGTCTCATTTTCTTTTCACTCCATTTTCTTCGGTTTTTTCAAACACACACCTTTTGTTATATTTGTCAAGACTTCTTGTTTTATCTCCTCTTTTCATGTATTCGTCTTCCAGGGTTGCTTTGCTTGGCCTGTGAAATCAGTTCTGTTGGGTTTCTTTGGATCTAGCTTGAAGTTTAGTTCTTTCCCTAGGAAGGCAGCTTCTTTGATTTTTTTCAGTCCTATATGAAAAAAATTACAGACCATCTGCTCTTGGATTAGATTTCTGATTTCTTTAGTTCTGTTCCTTCTGTTAATTATGGTAGAAGTGTTCAGATTTTATTTCTCTGCCTTTCACTCTGTTTGCTGAATTCTTGGTTGTATGCTGCATTTCTAAGTTGTCTTACTGTATTGTGATCTTCTTTGCTTAATGCGGTTTGCAGTATTTTTATTAGCTCCTGCAATTCTGTATTTACATATTTGACTTTGCATCTGTTTTCCTACTGAGTCTGTCCTCTGGCAGTTTACATATAGTTATGAACAGTGTAAATCCAGGGTTTTCTTAGGGCTGATTTCAGCTTCTTCCCCAGTTTTACTTTCTTTCACCATCAGTAAGGAAGAGAGAATTCAATTTTTATGCATAATTACCAGGCATGGTAACTGTTATACCTCCTAAACTCTTCTGGTTAGTAACTAGAGATTTGAGGTTTGATCCTGTGTTGTCAAAGGAACATGTCTATTTTTATTGTGTGATGTCATAGACTTGCCTGTCACTGATGAAGATTTACCATGCTCCTAGTCCAGTGCATCTAACTGGAGATGGACTGGTGTCCCAAGTTGATCTGAATTTGACTAGAAGCAAGATGCCCTAATATCATCTTCTCTGTGTTTTAAGTAGTCATAATCTAAAATAAATTCAGTTATACTTAAAAGACTGGAAATAAAATAAAATAGAGGGGTTTTTTAATTATTATTTTGGCCTCTTTTTCCTATTATTTTATTTGTCTTAATTATAGATTAACACATTTTAAGTCTAGAAGGATCATTTCTTTGCCTAGCATGTTGGCCACTGTCTGCAGAACAGCTGCTGTTAATGCTTTGTTAATGCTGATGTAGGAGGTGATGAGCCAAGCTGTTTCAACTTGTCTGTACCTCACTTCTCCACCTCTTTAATGATACTGGTTGTAAGGATACTGAGTATTTTGAGTTAGTCCTCCCGTGGGACATCAATGCTGAGTATTGTTCCTGTTTTAGTAGTTTGTCCCATACCACATGCTACAGAAGTTCTCCAAAATATTCATGCACTGAAAGGGATTTATTTGGTCAACTACTCTAGCAGCACCTGATTTGGAGAGGTATTTGCAATATTATTTTTTTTTTTAAATCAAGCTTAACTTTTAATACCCGCACATACTTTCCCTGCTGATGTTCACTTATTTTGTAATCTCATAGAATAGGAATGCTAGGCTACGATCAGAACAAGAAATGTGATGTGTGGACATCACAGACGAAAAGGGACATTTCTTGTCCTTTCTAGGTAGTAATCTGAGTCGGATTTTGTACATCGTACTGTTATAGGAAAACCCAGGCTGAGATTAGAGAGACACAAAACTTCTGTAAGGAATTTTAAATTTCCAAGATTCAAAACTCCATTGGAATGTTTTTTCTTCCCTCCAGCTTCAAGGGACTTAGGAGTGTTTGAAGTCAAGCAAAATTCATATTTAGCACTGAATAAAGCAAAACAGTTATTTCAAACAAGCTATGTTTTGGTATTGGTCAAACCCCAAGCTCACAGCAGCGATGCTGGGTGTCATGCCACAGCTATTGGAACAATCCCAAAATTAATGGAGCTCTGTGTGAACTGACACGTCTACATTTTCCTCAGCTCTGTCTGAGACTTTCATCTACAGTGGCATTTATTTTCTTAAAACTGTCCTCTTCGGTCCATGGATTTCAGGAGTGGATTCAGCCCTAATTTTATGCATCTTTATCTCAGCTGCTCACCCTTAGCTTCCTTTTACGGCCAGTAGACTAACAGGCACTTCCAAGGTGCAGTTCAGACTGGTTTAGATGCTTACATTAGGCTGAAGTCAATGATACCCAAGAATTGCTCTTAATAAATAAGGAGGCAGAAGCCCACACTATAGAAATTTGTATCAGCTGAATCCTACTCTGTTTGATAATCAAGAAAGTCTACATAGTTGAAAGAATTTCAATATGATGTATCATGTTTTGATACATAATCCATCACACCTGAAAATCTCTCCTTCCTTGCAAGTCTAAAGGAAGTGTTGATGGTTGTTTATCTTAACACTGTGCAAAGCAATTGGTTGACTTGGTTTTAATTATTCAGATCTGAATTATTAGCAAAGCAAATTTCTGCCTATTGAATCCAAATATAATTGGTACACCAGAAAGCTCCTGCTCTAAGCTTCATTCCTATAACGACCTTTGCTTCTTAAAATCATAATCAAAATTGTAGTGTCCTTTGAAGGGAAGAATTCATGCAAAGCAACCCCCAGTGCTTTTTAAGACAAAGGCCAAGGGCAACCTCAGACAGAAATGAGGTTAAGATTCAACTGGCTAGCACAGACTGGGGTTTAGTTTCGATTGTCAGATGAGAAGAAAGGGCAGGACTTGTTTATTTAGTCTGTCCCTTGGTTTAAGCAGCAACATGATGAGTTACACAGAGGTTCTCGTATAGATGCAGGTTGGAAGAGTCCATCTGAGATGTTTTGGTCTTGGAGGAAAGGTTGGGAAGGACAGAGAGCTTACAAGTCCTGACTATGTAAATGCCTCTCTGGCTGGCTAATGGAGCAGCAGAAGCACTTGGCACAGAAGCAGTGGTGAGCTTCACCTTCTCAGCTGGAGGAGCAGCCCACAATCACTGCCATCATGGAGCGCAGCAGCTTATTAAAGGAATAAAGACAAAACTGTACTTGATTTCCAGAACAGAGGGGCAGGAAGTCCTCCTAACCCTGTCAAGGCTTTACTGATCTTAATGGGTCTGCCACAGAGAAAATCTCTGCTTGAAAAGCGGAGGGGTGCTGCTCCTGAGGGATGAGTTCAAAAACACCAGCTCAGAAACATTAATAAAAACATTTCCCACTGTTTCTTCATCAGATCTTAAAAGAAACAGCATACTGCAGAGCACACTGGCAAAATCTGTACACTTATAGTACAAAATACACGTTCTCATTTCTATAAACTAGTAACTGAGAGTTGCTTGGAGAATGGATGAATTTGTTAAGATAACCAGTTTCTGGCATAAGTAGACCCCATAAAGAGGGCTTAATGCTTATTTCTAATCTCCTGGAAGATTGTACAAATGAAAAAAAGTGAGGTTAATCACCAAGGAAAATCACCAGTGAAGTAATACATCTTTTGTTAAATATTAATTATATTTCATTTTTCCCCATCACAGAATTTACAAGGTTCACATGAATCAAGGATTAATTCAGAGGTTTTTATTTATCCTCTGCTGTGAATGGATCCCTTCTCAGTGGAGAGTGAATGAATTTATTTTGTATCAGCTTTCTGCTTGAAAAGAAAATCCTTCGTAAAAGAACTGGCAATCTTTGCCAGAGAAATCCAGACTGAGTGAAACATTTCATTGTTCAGGCTGTTAGATCCTAATGAGTTCTGCATCTAAGCACGGGTGGTTTTTTTCCATCTGATCCAGCAGTAGCATAGCAGTTCATGCACTTAAATGTACGAGACTTGTTTGGGTGGAAGATTTGTATTAAAGGAAGGCAGCATGTTCCATAGTTTTAGTATAACATCTGTTATTATCATTCAGTGCTGCTCTTAGCCCAGCATGCCCTTCCTCTAAATATCTTATTAATTAAACTGGCTTAGTAGGAAAATAATTAATACTTTAAGTCCTGTACCTACTTAGAAAGGATTTAGAAACTGAAAAAATTGTTTTAGTCTGAGCTTCAAACTGGAGGGTTGTGGGGTTTTTTTCATTCTTAAGCAGAAGCAGATTACAACTAAAATGGAGTATCTGAAAAGCCTGTGTATACACAGTCTTCCAAAAATACATATTCTACCTTTGAAATTCTGCTATACTGCAAAAATAGTCCATGGCTTTGAGAAATCTTGGTCCCCAGCAACGGTTTTGAGAGAGGCGCTCCTGCATTTCTTAGAAATGTCCTGCTAGCCCGGTTTAGCACTTGTTCCTCCAGAAGTCTTATCTCCAGTCCCCAAAATTACTGTGTTTCTTAGCACTACTTCAATAATGTGATGGGACTTCCTAGCTATGAAGTCAGTAGTAATGTTGCTACCTTGCGTAGCCAGCTGTTGGCCAGGCAGGAGGCTGAGATGGTGAACCCAGGTGGGTGCCAGTGAATTTGTGTGTAAAATGAGGATCTGTTACTTAGCTATTTAAGATGAAGTACTGAAAAAGCAGTATTTGTCCATGTTTTGTTTTGTGAGCAGTACTGCTGTTTATATGCAGAAACTGCTGCTTTGCTGAGGTTTCACCCAACTTGGTTTCCCACTGAAGAACAAGCTCAGACAGACTGGGTGTTCTTTGCTGTTCACACTAACAGAAAATTATACTTTCTCAGAACTATTGGAAAAGGTGTTGGGTGCCACCGAGTTGCTCTTTAAAGTTAGTGAAGGTTTTAACAATTTCTTTGATGGAAGAAAGCTCAGGAGTTAGCTGTTGCTTGTTTGGGCTTTTTTTTTGGAGGGGGTGGGGGCTGCTATTAAGGAGGAAGGGGGGAAAGATTTAAATGCTGTTCCAGAATGGGGCCCCTGCAGTGCAGGGAAAAGACAGGTTGGGGAGCAGTCTGCAACGTGACTCCAGAGTCTGATTGTTGGGCATTTCATTTCAAAATCCTATTGGAAACTTAGAAATTGGAGTTTCATTGAAAGTCAGTGAGATACCTGAAGAGCTTCATCAAATGGGGCTAAAGCACTCTGGAAAATGCTGTGGCTGTTATGTCAACAGCCCCAAAAATAAAACTGTACTATTTTATTTAGGTCACTGGCTAATGGGTATGGGGTCTTGTGCCTTAGCGAAGGGACCTGCCATTAATTCTGACCGATGCTGAAGCTGAGGGTGTGTTTAGGGGAGACCAGGGGTTTTATTAGCTACTGACTGTACCTACTGACCTTCTTTGTCCTGAAGAATGCATGTTCAAAACTGATCCTAAAAATGGGGATTTATTATTAAAAAATTATCCTACGGGAAAAGGTGAAGCAGAGCCAGCCCCTTTACGTACCAAGCTGTACGTATCTGACAGCGAATAAGTTGCAATGAGTGCAGTGTGTCAGTATAAGCTTAGCTAATTCACCGAATATACCGTGCCCCTGGGGAGCAGCCAACGTGCAGCAGTGCCAGAAAAGGTTACATCCTCCTGTTTTCAGGGAGAGAGAGAGGGTTTCGGAGCCTCTTTCTTTGCTTTAAATCTGCCTTGGGCAGACAGAAGATGCTAAGTCCCTGTTCGTTTGTGCGTGCGTGCATCTGTGCTGGGCCTGATAGGGGAGCATATGGCAGCAGCGATTCGCCCTTGACGGTGCCTCTGTTTTTTGGCAGGCAGAGGCTTGCTTCTCACAGAGCGCCTGCAGTCGCAGCCACTCCTGCACATCACTTCTCGCGCCCCTTGGTTGCTGGCTTTCAGCTCTTTGCCTGAATGCATGTCCTTTGTGGTGTTTTGGTTAATTGGACGTTGTTTTAATTACTGCTGAACTAAACAAACACGGAATTTCTATCTGTCGTTTTGCTGCCCCAGTGACCACAGTCTCCAAGCAGGCAATACAGGAGCTGTTCAGACCTGGTGTAAATTGCAGCAGCTCTCGTGGAGTTCCCCTCACTTACACCTTTTTAGGGGACTACACCCCTCCAGGGAGGAGAAGGCTCCATTAAACAGCTCCTATTTTGCACTGTTCTGAACACCTTGCTCTGCTCTCACTGGTGTTAGTGGGAAACAAGCCTTGGCTTCAGGGCAGCAGAGGCCAGGGGACAGTTCTTGGCCTCATCTTTCATTGGTGTGATCCTTCACATTGCCACCATTCTTACCTTCCCCCTCCAGTTTCTGCACTAATTGCCTTTTTCTCCCTTCGCTATCTCTAATTCTCCACAGCAATGCTTTCGTCATGTGTCAAAATTAAGCAATGGGAGTGCAGGCATGCCCTCGGATCAGTCAGTCTATAACCATTTCTGTCAACAACGACCATGCTACAACAGCAGGCAGATTCTCTGGACTGCCAGTAGCCTTTAAGTTGAGATGCTAATTTGCCAATGACTTGAAGAGGAGAAAAAGCATTATTTAAATGCCTTAAAAGGCATAGAGCCATATAAAACAGTCATTTCCCTTCTTTTCTATTTATATTGACCTTTCTTCTTTGCTTACAGCTTTGGAAAGAAAAATATCGATGAGGCAAAGCAGAGAGGAGCTTATAAAACGAGGAGTGCTGAAAGAAATTTTTGATAAAGGTAAGTGTTCTTTTCACACTATTAAGTTGACATCCCATATAGTTTTATGGCTAGGTATTACGTTATTGTAACATTAAGAACTGGGGAATACAGTCCTGAATTGCAGGACTGTGCAGAATAAGGTCTCCAGACATCTCTTTTGATTTCACTGTGGGCTGGCCCTCGCTGTTGGATACGTGTGATAGTTATCTAACAAATAAAACTGAAAGCTAATCAGAAATATAAAGCCATAGAAATATAAATCACAGCATTATGCAGGAGTCACTTCCTGCAAAACACCGAGGCATCCAGACTGTGGGGGGATGGAGTGGGTCTGTGCTTGCCTGTGTTGTCATTGTCTCGTTGAGTCACTCTGGGATTTTCTGTTGTGGAAAAGGGAAACATTTAAAGGTTTTGGATACTGGCAAGCACAGAACAGTGCACATTCCCTTAAAACAGTTCAGAAGACATAATAATAATTTTGGAGTGTGACTCGGATTGGATACATGGCCATGAGGCAGGCATCCTTGTGGCAAGCGAGGCACAGTCCAGGCTGTCACACCAAGCGTGTCATAGCCCAGGAGAGGCCAGGGCATAGCTCTCTGTTCTGTGCCCTGGCCAGCTCAGAAGTCAGCCTTCAGTCACACCTCCATGCAGGCTGTGCCCTCCTTCATCCCTCACATTCACACACATGCCTCACATTCCACACATACCTCCTTTCTGACCCACCCCTGCATACATCTAAAGGCTTGCCCGGGAAAAACCTTTTCTGTGCAGCCTGACCCTGCCCTCCACTTTGACACCTCGGGAGATTCCCCCTGCTTTGCTACCAAAGCACTACAGCTTTCTCCATTCGTCAAATAATCCTGTAGTTCGTAATCTTCTATGTCATCTTGTGAAGCAGATGCTAAGCTGTCTGGGTGTCCTTGTCTGAAAAAAGAAAATAATTCCTCTTTATAGTCATTTTTCACCTTCTCATACTAGAAAAAGCTGGTATGAAATACCCGCCGCTGCTTCCTATTTCCAGTGCAAAAAGCAGAGACATCAGGCTTTTTCACTGTCAGTTGCCACTGAAAGGGAAACTATAATGCAAAACAGATTCTTAATTCAGTATCCTATATTATTTCCTGCTGGTTGCAAACACAGGAAGCTAAGAATTGGTACCCCTCCTTGAAAGAAAGAGAAGAAAGTAGTGATACACAAGTATTGTGGCAGTGATAAGTAGCTTTGATGATATAAGGATATGAGTAAGGCAAGATTTGTAGAGCAAAAGCAATATTTCCTTCAGTGGTGTAATAATCCAAGAGTAATTCTAGTACAGGATATTGTATCTCACTGCAAATCTTAAGTGGAAGTAGCATTTTCCTTGTAATTCCCATTAGGGAATCTCTAATCCTTCAAGAAAACACAGCAGACTTTAGGAATTCATAGCAGAAGGCTTCATTTGATGATGGTAGCACCTTCCATGCCAAGAGGCATCTTGCACAGACAGTAGGTGTAGCTGTAATGTTAAATCTCTTTGTCTCCCTTTCCTAAGAGGACAACAAAGCATACAGAATCATCCTGTGAATGAGTAATTTTGCCGCCTTCTTTCTTAAAAAAATCTGTACCAATAAAAGGAAACTTAATATGGATTAAACTGACCCAAGAACAAAAGTTCTGAAGCTTGCCCTGTGCTTAGTATTGGGTTTATTGTATCTTTTATTTTGAAGAAAAACAGAATTAGTGAGTTTGTTCACCTGCTGTATAAAAATGACACTAACCTATTTGCTTCAGGATTTGCTGGCTTTTCAGAGGACATTGTGTCATCCAGCAGGTGAAAGTTAGCAGAGCGCAGTAAGTCAGAGTGTTCACACATGGGAGAGTCGCTGCAGTCCAGCTGTTATATTTGGGAAACAAGAAATGCTTTTATCACTTCAGTGACCCCCACAGTTAAAATAGTCAAGCGAAACCCCTCCAGACTGAACTTCAGAGAGCTCTTTTCTTGGCAAGGGCCAGACTCATAACCGAGTCAGGTTTTGTCATCTTCCATTTCCAGAGTTTTGTGACTTGAGTCTTCTGACAGTGTAGACAAAGGTGTTGCAATTTTTTCAAATACTTCTTCAACTTAATATTTTTCCAAAAGCACACAGTATCTGATGAGGCACCTGCTGTTCTAATAGTTTGTGGGCGGGCAGTGCCAAGAGGTTAAAAATACAGCTTCCGCCTGCAACTCAGAACATACCACAGCATTTAGAATAACTCATATTTTTGGTAAACCGTTGCTCACACACACAGATAAACAGCTTTGATTTTTCATATTAAGGTGTAACCGTCCCAAAAGCTACTGTCTTTAGAATTTCCCACTGTTCCATGGTGCCAGTCAAAGAATTAAATCTACTTGTAGTATTTTGATGCCTCTTCTTTTATCTGAACATAGATGAGATTACCTGTAGTATTGTGGTTTAACCCCAGCTGGCAACCAAGCACCATACAGCCACTCACTCCCTCCCCTCCATGGTGGGATGAGGGAGAGAATCAGAAGGGTAAAAATGAGAAAACTTGCTGGTTAGATAAAGACAAAGTAAAGCAAAAGCTGTGGATGCAAGCAAAGCAAAACAAGCTTCCCATTCACTGCTTTCTTCATTCACTGCTTCCCATCGGCAGGCAGGTGTTATGCCATCTCCAGGAAAGCAGGGCTCCATCACGCATAATGGTTATTTAGGAAGATAAATGCCATAACTCCAAACATTCCCCCCTTCTTCTTCTTCTCCCAGCTTTATATACTGAGCGTGACGTCATATGGTATGGAATATCCCTTTGGTCAGTTGGGGTCAGCTGTCCTGGCTGTGTGTCTCCCTCTCCCAACTTTTTGTGCACTCCCAGCCTACTCGCTGATGGGACGGTGTGAGGAGCTGAAAAGGCTCAGCGACAACCAAAACCATGAGTGTTTTATCAACACTGTTCTCATCCCAAATTCCAAACACAGCACTGTACCAGCTGCCAGTAAGACAGTCAACTCTATCCCAGCCAAAACCATGACACTCTAGTGAGAAATTTCTGAATATGAGTGTGAACTGATTGCTTGCTACAGAGATCATGGCACAACGGTTCTGCAAGGAAGCATGGGCAGTCATCATCTTTTATACTTTTATGGTTTTGTACTCTCTATCTAATCACAATGATGGATTTAGACCCAAATTTCAGGTTACCTAAATCCTGACAGGATTGGAAATGGGGCACTTATGTATACTAAGGCAGTTTTTGTGGCGGTATGTGAGCATAAGTTTGAAGAAGTGGCTTTGGTAACACAGCAAGGAGGAAGGCATGGCAGCCAGCAGAGGGCCACATGTGCTGCAGTTGCAATATGCTGAAAGGATTTAACTCCTCCAGAAGTAGGGAGGACATCCAAGCATCATCTTAAGCCTATCTTAAGCTCCACAAGATCCCCAAAATCGGGGGTCTGCTTAGAGACTGAGGACCCTAGTCCCTGTGCTGAGGTAGCCACCAAGGCTAGGAAACAGCCCTGGGGACAGGTCTTGACCATGTGCAAGAACACTCAGTTTTCCATCCCTTAGCCCGTGGCGGCCATTGCAGAGAAGGACATGAATTTTTTTCTGCTTTCCTAGCTTTTGCCCTCAAGAATCCTTGCCTGGACAGTGTTATTTGAGAGCAGGCAAGTACTGAAGGAGACAACCCAAAGTGCAAAATAACTCAGGATTTCAAACTCTCATCATTTTGACTTCCTTAGCCATTTGTATGTGGAAGAAGCTCATGAGCATGGCGCTTTTCAGACATGCAAGAAGTTCCCTAGTCCAAAATGTTCAGAATGAAAAGACACAGTGGGAGGGTAGGCAGAGCTCCAATGAACAGAAACAACAAAAGGAGCGCTCTGTACCAGTCAGCATGGTGCACTGTGGGCTGCTTCACACCAGGCAATTTTTGAAAATGTACCTGAAAGTGGAAATGGCAGGTGAGTTCAGGAGTACAAACCATGCTTAGGAGACACATATTTTGAACATATCATCTATGCATTTCTGTGCCTTTACCCCATGCTGTTATTTTCACATGCTAAGGTGAATCAGAGTGTCTGGGTATTCTCTGCATCAGAGAGTTTCCTCTGAGGTCCCATTTCTTCAGTGACTTGGGGTGTGCAGGGCCTCCTGCATAACAGAAGAGCAGCCTTCATGTGCTCCTGTTGCTGCAGAGGTAAAGGTGCCTTCTCTAGTCCCATCCAGATCCAGTTGATTCAAATTCAGCTGACGTTATCAAGCTCATGTATTTAGGGAAGTTCATTCTCCACTAAGCAGCAGCAGGCTCTGTGAAAACACAGTAAAGGACTTAGCAAGTGTGAGAACAAAAGATTACTTATGCTATCACTGCAAAAAAACTCATGGCCAGCTCCTGAAGACTAATCAGTTCATCTGTGTATATGTCATAATTGCATTACCAGGATTCTTTTCATTTGTCTGTCAGCTAACCGACATAGATTTTAGTACTTTAAAAATAGTAAGTAATTTGCTTCTTATATCTGGTTGTCAAGCATGTCTCTGATCCTGGATTAATTCACACTAACATACTCTTCATTCTACAAATTATTTCATCTGCATCTTTGATCTGCTTGCTGTACTTGAGCAGCTCCCCATGTGGTTCTCCTTTAAGTGAGATCAGATTTAGGGTGTATATTTCAGTCATGATTCTGTGTCACGTCTGTTGATTTCAGTCAAATCCAAGGACAAGTTTTAGAGTCTAAATGAATATTGTACATATTCAGAGGTAAGAATAAAAGAGTTTATGCTGTCAGTACGGAGGGCTCTCATACTTGTTATTATGACAAAAAGTAAAAGCCAAAATTTTATCTCACATTTTACTTTTTTCCAATTGTAAACCTTCAACAGGTCATTTGAATGCTACCTTCTTCAATCATACTGAACATACCTTGAGAAGTGCAAAGTGCACTTAGGACAGTAAGATTTCAAGGTGCTCAGCATGTTACGATAGGCATCCCACTTCGTTAAAAATGTGTAGACATGCCTCCCAAAAATAATTGTTACTGGTTTTATCATGCATAATTTTTGTCTGCTCACAGTTACAAACTAATTTAGTCCTGCACTGAATTAATGAATGTTGTTGAACACAATCACTGCCTTTCATTCAAGAAACAGTTGTTCTGCATAAGAAACGGTTACACTCTTTCATAAAACCAGGTGACTGAGACAACAGCAGCCCCTGTCCCAAATGCATGTAAAAGTCTGTGTTTATAAAAGGGAGGCAGAGCAACCACAGACTACATAGCATTTCCACCCAAACAGCTAAGTCAAAAAACATTCATACTGGCTGAGCTGTTGTTTGATTTTTGCTGCCTAGGGAAATAAATGGGTTTGTATTGAATGACCACAGCAGTTAAAAGGAGACTGTGCTGCAAACAGTTGGCCAAAACCTTTGGTTTTGATTAATGTTGCCACCTTTTAGCCAGCTCAGTTGATTGCTCTGAAAGATGTGGGTCAGGTTTCAGTCTAGTATGATGTGGCTATGTACCATAATAGCTCTCCAGGTCTTCAAAAAGCCTCCAACAAAAACAAGAAAGTCAAGACCTTGGTATTTCTAATAATTCCAAAATAAGCAGAAGACCATCTTCACGCACTGTGGAGAAGCTTTAAAAGGCAGAAGCATAATTCTGAATACTTATCAGCTAATGTACTTTCAGACTTGTTAATTGCTGTTTCCTGATGCTTAAGTGAAAATTAATTTTTTTTTCTTCTTTCAGTATTGTTTTCCAGAGTGTTTTGCACATATGAGACCTGTGAGGAGAAAATGTACACTCACTTGAATAATGTACATCTCCGCTCAGTACATTGAGCAGTAATATGGCTAATCAAAAGTACCCAAAAATCAAGAACCAGATCCTGAAATCCTGAGTTTGACTTAAAAGAATAATTGAAATGCGTGGTAAAATTAGACTCCATTTAGTTGCCTGCTGGTTTTTAGCCTTACAGGTCACATTCTGGTTATATTTTCAAGCTTCCACTCATAACCATAGAGGCTGAACACTTTCCTTTATAAAATTGTAATTGAGATATCCATGTAGTCATTGCCTCCAGATACCAGAGCACTGTGCATAACAAGTTCTGAGATAAAAATCATGTGGGTTGACACCATAGAGAATGATGTGATCCCTCACTTCTGTTCTTTATTATTTCTAATGTGAAGTGGCATTTGATAGGAAAGAAACTACCAGCTGCTGTTACAGAAATTTTGCTCAGAGGAGATATTATTAATAACTTTAAGAACAGGCTTTCTAAACGAAATCTGCTATATCCCAGTATCAAGACCTTGCACCAAAAAAAAAAAAAAAAAAAATTATTCTCTCCCTTACTTAAAATTTTGATGCTGGGAGCTGAAATGTTTTTATTTGTGTGCAAAACAGGAACATACTTCTGTGATTTTGCATGTGTCCCTTATAGCATAAAAATTGGTTTAAGGGAAAAGAATACTTGTTGTTATTATTAAAATATTATAAATTATATACTGTGTATGTTAGTATTCTTTAAGAAAGCTCCATAGCTTCAGTTCAGCCCATTCTCATTCCTGACTTCCCAGCTTCAACAGAGACGGAGAGAAAACAGATTTTGTGGTCCCATGGGTGGAGGATGGTCAGGAACCATCCAGCTTAGACCATGGATCATAATGATCATCCTAGGGTAAGCAAAGGATCAATGCAGATATTTGACAGATCTTCCTCAAATCTCAATAACCCCTTAAGGGAAGTAGAATGCTATCAGACTTTTGTGAAACTGTTGTGGACAGAACATCACAATCAGACATCTCCAAAAACTGCTTTGCACAAGTTGTATTTTTGAGATACAAACCATATTGATTTGATCCTTATCGGTCTGATCTCGGTTCAGGTTCCTCATTTGCAAGCAAGCTAATGGAGATAGCAGATTTCATTTTAAATTGTTTCTGCATCATATTTATGTGTCTTCTGTTGTCGTTCTGCTTTCCTCCAACTATGAACAGATGGGGAACTTTCCATACCAAATGAAGAAGGAGCTTTGGAGAATGGGCAGCCTCTGGGCTCCGGGCAAGTGCTGAGCTCCAGCCAGGTATCCCTGCCAGCACTAGCAGAACTGGAGTCAGGTCCAGCACCTGGGGAACCCTGCTCATACGAGGTGCTCCCAACCACAGAGATCATGGATGGGACAGGTAACATCTTGTTTACATTATGATGTAGGTACTCTAAGCAGTTTAAAACAAGTTTTTGACTTCAAACGTTTGGTGTCTAGCCCTGAGAAATCCTTGTCAAAGACAAAAGTCTTCCAGTGGAGGAGGATGTGACAGCACACGTATTGTCACTGGATGCTCCATGAGAAATTTTGACTGACTTGGCGTAGAAGACAACTTCTACACCAGTCACCTCTTTCTGAATAAGGCGAAGTCCCTGCACTTTGTGGATGTTTAAGAGTAGATTTCTAACTCTCTCGCTACGTCTCAGTTGCGCCAATGAGCTCTAGAGCAGAGAACTCCTAACATTTTTAAACCCTAGGGTACAGTGTTGTGCCATTTAGCTGCCACGTGGTGTTGGGTGATGCTCACACCATGCATGTTTCAGCAGCTAACACAGCCAGCTGCCCTACCCTAGGTGAGGCTCTCTGCACAGCTTCCCCGGCCCGTGCAGGGAGACGGCAGCGCTGTGCATCTAGGTTAGCTCCTCTTTCTGCATCACTTAATGCTGAGAGTTGTGGACGAAGGTCGAGTGAGGAGAAGCGACTGGTAGAAGTGTTCATCCGTGATCCCGCACAACTGTGCAGCCTCTTTGAAATGGAGTAGGCCTCCTGAATGCTTTTGCATTTATAGGATAAGTTTAGAGACCACCTGCTAACATATGTGGTCCTGAGCAAGCTGTGGTGACGGGCCGTCTGAGGCGTGACGTTTTAAGGCTCTTGATTTGTGTTCAAGATGCGGGAACATGTCCCGGCCTGGCATTAAGGGAGCTGGCTTCTGTCAGAGGTAATGGGAAATCTGGCTGTTGTGTAGATGTGTGTTACTCCTGCTCTTTCTCTTTTTCTCTCTTTCTCTCTCTCCTCCTTTCCATGTTATATGATGTTCGAGTGAAATCTATTATAGTCGTTCTTAACCTGCATTGCTGCGCTGCTGTTCTTGTCCTACTGCGCCTGTATCTGCTGCTGCTTTGCTCGTAACGTTGTTGCGTCTATGATGTGGTTGTGTCCTCCAGTGTCTGAAGAGAGCCCCACATCCAATGAATCCGGCGTCCTCCTCTCCCAAGAGCCTACAGCTAAGCCAGTCCTGCTACTTCCCCCAAAAAAATCTGCTGCTTTCCCTGGAGACCATGAGGACACCCCAGTGAAACAGTTGTCCCTCCTCAAACAGCCCCCTGCCCTGCCTCCTAAACCTATTGCCAGGATTGCCAGCCATTTAACTGGTAAGTAGGTGTTCCTGGACCCTCAGCACCACCATTTCCCTTACAGGAAAAACCCAGCCTGACAGCAAGGTTCCCAGTGTCTTTCCTCCTCCTGTAACGGTGTTTGCTCGTGTCATTGTGTGTAGTGGTAACGTATCTGTGTTGTACCTAGGGCAGGGATCACGGAGCATTTTCAGGCTGTAACTTCATCAGGCTTGCTTCAGGGCACTTCCCCTCTCAGCTGTAATTACCTAAGGCCGCCACTACGTTTCCCAACCCTCCTCACTCCTATTCATCAAGACTGACCTTCACCACAAAAATTGCAGGATATGCTTTGATAGGAAAGGAAATAAACTAGGATATCCTTAAATGCCTTTAATGAGAAAAGACGTGAGGGTTGAGGGGAAAGGGAGATTTTTTGGTTTCTCCTTTTGCCCTTTGTTGCTTCTCCCCTCAACTGCCATCTGGGCAGGTTCCCCCTGCACACACCCTGTATTTTTTCATGTGTTTGTCTTTTACTTGGCCTCCTGATCCTTAGACCGGCCATTCTGTCCCATGGTTTCTTGCCATTTTGCTTCCCTACTCCCACTCCCTGCCTAAGTGCTCTCCCTTTCCAACCCTGCTCTGACTACTCCCCTCCCACTGGTCAGTTCTGCTGGTGATGGGCAGCTCCAGTTCCCAATGACCAGGATTTTGGTGTACTGCAGCTTATGCTGCAGTTTATCTCTCACTGCATGGCAGCTAGCAACAGTGGACAATACAGGCTCCTTTTTTTGTGTTCCAGATGTTTTCACAAGTGTCCAGGCTCTTTGGGATTCAAAGCTCTAGGTACATGTGGAAAGAGGATCGGTGGATCTGCTCTCTCCAGTCTCTCATTTAGACCACCAAAGCAAAGGATGGCTACACTTACACAGACCAGAAAAGGTTCCCTAAATGCTTGCCTGCACTTTTTGAACAGTTTGCTTGTAATTTCAGCTGCTGCCCAAGAGGCAGCACCTCACAATCCTGAGCTCAAGACAAAGTGGGGTGTATCTCTGTACTGGGGCAGCTGCCCGTCTTCTCACTGGGTCAATATTCTTGTGTTAATGCTGCCCTGATCTTTTCAGGGCTGATGTGAGAAATACTCAGATCCCATTAGTACCTTCCAGAGGTTTGGTTTTTTTCCTGACGGTTAATACCCATTTTATTTGGGTTAAGATATATATCAGGAAAGAGCTCATTAGGAAAGGGCATGTTCTGGTTTTCCCTCATATCTCTACGTAGTCTTTTCATGTTTCTGTTCGGATGACCACACATTTTTGTTCTGTATAGTTTTGTTCATTTTATGTGAAATCTCTTTACTTTCTCTCCTGCCAAAGTCTACACATAATGCTTAATATTTTGCCTTATACTACAAACTGAATGGGCAGTTCTGCAGCCTGCAAAGCGGTATTAATGGCTTCAGGTGAGGACAAAACCAGCTTCCTATGATCTCCCATAACACTCTGTCCCAATTACAAGAAGCTGCTCAGAAATGAGGCCAACATGGAAGAAATAAAAAAATATCGGAATAGCATAGGAAAAAACTCAGGTACTAAAGGTCCTTCATTCATGAGCCTTGCTTTTATAAGAGACAACAAAAGAATCAAAGGATGAGGACTTCTGATGGGGTTTATTTTGCAGCTGGAGATTTTGTGCAAAGTAGAATCAGACTCAAGCTATCAGCATAAGTCAATTGCTTGATGGTGACAACTTTCCAATGAAAGTGAAACAGACTGTGACTTTTCTTACTTTGTGGTGGCCTTTAGCAGTCTCTCATCCAGTTGTAAATAAACTCTTTTATGTGCACATAGACAAATTTTTGTACGTGCATATATAGAACCCTCAGGGGAAAGGAACAGAGATTCACATTTAGTCACAGGGCCCTAATTTAACTGACAGTAATTCCTGGTAGAACCAAAAGCCTCATTTATACATACCTTATAAATAACAGTATTAAACTTATTCTTAAGGATCTGTTTACTTTGGTGGTCTAAAGGATATATGTGTTGTTCAGTGCCTTGTGTTCTCCACTGGTAATTATTTTAGCCGTGTATAATCTTTGGAAATGAGCAATCAATCCTAATGAAGCACCCTCATCAGTGAGAAGTAGAATTAATGCTATTCTTTTACTAATTACTCCAGAGACATCTTCAGCTTGTGTGTGAGAAAACAAGTAAAATCTGAATTCTGGCATTTGAGGTGAAGAGTTTTCTGTTCTTGTTGCATAGCCATTTTTCTACTGAAGATTTTGTGAGAAGGTTGAAGGACAAATTAAAACATACTGGGCTTGGCTAATGGAGAGTGACAGTGGTTTAATGGTCTGGTAGCTCTGTTCAAGATGACTGCAAGGGGAGATGTGATCTTGTGAAGGGTTCAGGTACACATCTGAAAATGCAGAAGCGCCTCAACTTCTGTCTTAAGATATATATGTGCATATGTTTATTTAGTAGAAACATGTTTTATACAAACATATTACAAAAACACTACAGGCGTGGTCAGCAGCCTGTAAAAAAAAAAAGAAATATTTTAAATACAAAACTTGAGGAAAGAAAAGCTTTCTTTGAGTCTGACCACCTTCTTGCTGTGAAGTTATCCCGATGTTCTTCAATAAAGTCATGAAGACTGACTTAAAGGGTTTGGCAAAGGACATAATACATGTTTTAGAAATGGAAAAGAAACATTCCTCATCTGTGAAAGCATTTGTGAACCATCTCAAACATCTATCTGCCTGTGCCAAGACAAAGATTGTCCGTCCCTTTGATAAGAAATGCACATAAAAGAACAGGCCTAAAATAAACATATAAGAGCGCATTTAATTTTGGGAAGAATGAAAAGAAAAAACCTGTTTTAAAGGTGACAAGAAGAGAAAACTACCACTAGCAAATATAAATCACGCAACCTTGGCATGCTTCTTCTCAAGGCTGAGGTACTGTGGGGATGGGGCAGTGCAGGAAAGGGTGCAGAGCCAAGAGAGGACTGCAGGTTAGCCATGAGGAGTCGTGCCACTGCTGCTGAAGATGCTCCGTGCTTTGCCTCACACACCATCTCCCATGCTCTTGACGATGATGCCTCCACACAGAACATCCCAATCACATCACTGAGTCTGGAAGTGCCCATGCAGCCCTAGAAGACAAGCAATCCTAGGAGAAAAACATGATCCTTAAGTGATTTGATACTGTTGTTCCACAGCTCTGCATTTGCTGTTGGCCAGTCATCTCCTGGTGAGTCTTCTACTGGTTTTCTGATGTTTATTATTAGACAATGTTCATAGACAGAATTTATTTCATCATTTTAATTCTTCAATATCCACATGCAGAATCCAGGTATTTAGAACAACACTTGCAGCCCCTTTCATTGAAAATATAGGAGGAGCTGAAATAGTCACTGGGACCAAATGTAATTGGAATGTTGGGGTAAAGTCCCCAGATTATCATAAAATCTTGAATGGCCAAAAGTGACAAGAAGACTGGTCATATCTGATTTGATATGACAACATAATGGTGTAAAGCTCCTTTTGATCTTGATTCATTACGCTGTTCTTACCAGCACAGATAATGTTTTCTGAAATTAATTAGATATTTTCCATTCAAACAGCTGAATCACCAGTAACCATTGAAGTACCCTAAAACATCAGAGAATAAAATATATGCCAGTAAGCTGGGATCTCAGCAACACCTGATTGTATTTGAGCCCAAATTTAGCCTAATATTATGGTAGGGTGTAGCCTTGGTCGTATCTGACCACTCAGCTATTATATATAAGCTTTGCAAAACCTTTTGCATTCTCTTGCTTTCTTCATTCAAGATTTTGACGAGAGAAATAGCAGATTTTTAATCCTGAGATTGTGCTTTCTAGTTATGTCTCTGTAGAGTAAGAACTAATTCGTAATTAGAGGCAAACATTTAATAGGGTAAAAAGCATTGAGAGACCCTAAAAGTTATTTTTGATGATGCAGACAAGCCCAGGATGAGGTTTGAGAACATGGATGCCTGGTGTCCTGCTGCATTGCCGCAACACAGCTGGTTGTTAGTTACAGCATTATAAAAGTATTTACAACTACAATTTATCCAATAAATATTCTCTGCACTATTTTATAAAAGAACAGTCACATGTGTCTCAGAAGGCTCCTCTGTAGATGAGCCCAAGACATTATCCGCAAGCTTCCTCCTCTGTGACATTACTCCTGCTGCCTGCTCTGGCAGGCTACATTCATGAAGACAGGTTGCATTCATCTGGGGGCAATGGACAATCCTCTTTTCACTGTGCGCCTGAGGGGGAAGCAGCAGAGCAAAAGCAGCTGTCCTTCGCCAGCAGCCCCAGGCTCTATGGGAAGCTGGTCCCTGATGCATTTGCTCTCTCCACACTTTGTCTGCCTGCTGCTACCTGAAGGGGAGGAGCTAGCACATACAGGTACCAGAAAATCTTCTCGTCTTTGAAACCCTCTTCCAGGCTATGCACGGGAATTCATGCAGAGCTGTACTTTTCAACCTTTAGGCTAAGCATTCTTGGTTTGTATTCTCCAAATTCAACTTGAACCTTGGATCCGAACATAGAGCAGAAGAACAGCAAAGAATATCAGTCTTAAATCTTCCCTGAAGATACTGCTGCAGATCTTGCTATAGTCAGCAGGAGATGCGTGGCAGATCTTTCAGAACGGTTTTTAACTTGTCTTCATGAATCTACTCAAAAAACTAATTGAAAGAAGGAGAGAGGCTCCCACTGTTCAGACGCAAGTGATTCCCGGAGAGAAGACCTCAAAATGTAAAAGCTGCTTGTCCAAATGCGACAAGCAAATATCAGGCACAACACCTCATTCCCACTGTAGAGCTCCCGTGAATAGGCAACACTGGGTTTTGCACATTTTTTTGCAGAATTAATTGCTTGGATGGAATTTAAAGAGTAACTCATTAACTTTATGATGAGTTGTATTACTTGTAGTTGTATATAGTACAGCAAAGGTCATAGTATAAGGTTCTTCAGGTGGGAAGAAACCTCAGCAAGCCTGTAGTCCAACGTCCCGCTCAAAACCAGGGCCAGCTATGTGATCAGACCAGGTTGCTCAGGACTTTGTCCAGCTGAGTCTTGAAAAGTCAAAGGATGCCAACTGCACAACCTGTCTGGGCAGCCATTTGGCTCTTCTCATGGGGGCAAATGTTTCCCTTATAGTCCAGTCCAGAACCTCTCTCGTCTTCCCCTCCACCATGCACAAGTGTGAAGAGCCTGGTGCCACCTTATTGATAATCTCCTCATAGGTACTGGAGGGCTGCTGTTAGGTTCCTCCCAGCAAGCTGTCTTTTCTCCAGGCTGAACAAGCCCTGGTCCCTCAGTTTCTTTTCACAGAAGAACTTCTGAGCTGCTCCAGCCTTCAACCCTCGTGGTGGCCCTCTGCTCAACTCATTCTAGGCTTTTGATGTCTTTCCTGGGGGGCCCAAAGCTCCACACAGTAATGTAGATACAGTCCAAGGAGTGCTGAATAGAAGGGGAGCAATTACTTGATCTCCTGGCTGTTCTTCTCATACGACCCAGGAGGCCGTTGACTTCCTTGCTGTCCGGGTACAATGCCAGCTCCTGTTTGGCATCACAAGGAGTCAAGAAAGAACTTTTCTCCCGCTGGAAGGATAGCAAACATAGCCAGCTCTGCCACAAGCCCAGGATTCCTAGGCGTGCCCTCGTACCGCATGCAGTAGTTGTGCTGGGGTAGGATGTGAGGATTTTAATAAGCTTTTCTAGCAGCCCCGCTGGAGCAATATTTGTTACCATGCATCCAGAACTTCTTAACGCTCTGTTTGCAACAGGTGTATGTGCAGCATGTGCTGACCAACTCTCCAGCCGTGTTCAGTAGCTGGGAAGCGTCATATTTGGTGTAGTTAGCGTAGAGCTTCAGTGTACTCCAAACACATCAGAAGAACCACACATGGACCTTCTGTGCCATGAATAAAAGTTTATTTATCTCTCTCCTGAAAAAAACAAGAGGAAATGAAGCAACTATAGATATTAACAAAATTACCTATATGGAAGGGGTAAGGGGTGGCCTCTTTATCATAGGTCTCATCTGCAGCAAATATTGTGGCATCCACAACTAGCTTTTAAGTAATTTATTGTCATCAGCAATGGGAAGGTTTCTATTTCTAACATCTCTTTCATCAATTCTGGCAGTTATTATTTAACCACGCACACTGCTGAGTGGTCACAACCCTGCTGGGAACCAACATCTTTCAAAATTGCTCATTGTTCTCTTGAGAATGAAGAACCTTAGCCAAAAGAGATTAATCAGACTTGCACACCTGGCTTCACACAGTTTGCTTCTCTGCTGTCACGTGAGGGCTTTGTGCAATGATTTAAGACTCTGGTAATGTTCCACTGAGAAGACACATATCACAGATTCCATGTTCGTATTTCCACTGTCCAGCTTCATATTCATCTAGAGATGTCCATGCCTGATGGATATACCATGCTGGAGATGATAACTGTTTCCATCCCTGGTACATACATCACATATATTGTGAAATTAAAACAAACAGCGGAAAGAATTATAAAACACAGTCATCTCACTCTTACATGCAGGGACAAGTTGTTCTCTCATTTACTCCAGATGATGGTAGCGCAGTTTCCAACAGCGTGCCTGGAGCCCGTGGATTTGAGCAAGGCCCCATTTGTTCAGCACACTCACTGATCTGAGCATGTCTTTGTTACTGATGTCGGTGAAGATACACTGATACATTTCCAAGCGAATGGATTAAACTCTCCTCCTGTTTGAGGCATTCTCCTTTTAGCCATTTTTTTCAACAAAGTAGAATTCTCCCAAAGGTGAAGGGCAGACAAGTAGATTTAATGCCTCTGGTTCGTTTTCAAGGCTCTATTTAGGTATTAGGGTCATATTCAGACAGGCTCAAGGACTTGAGTGAAACACAGTCAGTCTGAACGAAGCCTTACATTAAAAATAATGGGCAAGATTTTTGGCAGGTGTCCAATGGAGTCACCCAGCATTGATACCAATGAAAACATGTTGATGTGAAGGATTTCTTTAAACTTAAGTGGAAACTAAACCTTTGTTGTGAAGAATGGAAATTAGAGTATGCACATCTGGTTCATGATAGAGTATGTGGTTACTTGGGGTAATTAAGCTGGATTTGTTCTCCCATGCAACTGCAAAGCTGCAGTGCCTCTGTCACAACTCTACTAGGTGAATGCTTGCATGAGAAAGGAAAAGAAATTTTCACTATATTTTAGAGGAAAGATGGAAGGATTACTGTTTGCTTTATACCTGAATCATTTGGCAACACTCCCAACATACAATATTGCTCTACTCTTCAGGATCACAGAAGGCAGCAAACCTAGTTGATACTTCCAGTTATTATTTTGTCAGAAGCAAGAGGTGCCTGCAGAATTACCAAATTCACCTCTTTGAATTCACTATTATGGAGGACTTCTCTGCATCTGGTGTGGCATCCAGGTGCACACACTGTCAGATGAAGATGTTAATTGAGATACAGCAGAAAAGGATCTAAAAACAACAGTCAAACCTGCACTTTTCGAAATGGAAGCTCAGATCTCAGTGCAGTCTTTGTAATTCAGGACTAGCTCTAGAAGTTAAATTGCCTGGAGCACAAATGGTTGAAAGCATTTTGTTACTACAAATCCCATAGGAGTCTTATTCTCAGGGCTGTATACAATTTACTCTTTCTGTTATTTGCCTTTTATTGAGGATGGTGTGTTCTTTTATGCAGGGTACAAAGAGGAAATATACACAGATAACATGTATGTAAGAAAAAAACAGTAACTTGGAGACCTTCCTGTGCTTGAATAAAAAATCCTGGAAGTGTTTTTTTCCTGCTGTACAGAAGGCAATCTGCTTTAGAGGAGAGGGCAGTGCCCTGTGGTTTGGCAATCCCATGAGTTAGATTTCAGCCTTGGTGGAGCCATCAGAAGAATTTTTGCCTTCAAGAGCCATGTCAAGTGGATATGATACTGCACTGAAAGCTGAACAACTCGAGTTGTGCTCTCTGTAACTCTCCCACTCAGCAATGTGGAAAGACCACTTTCCCTCTGTGCCTCTGTTTTATCTGTGCACAGCCTTTGTCTCTCCTATGTCTTCAGCCTACAAGCCCTTTGAAGAAAGGAAAGACTTGCTGTCAGTGTGTTGTTCCTAGCGTAGTAAAAATACAAGTATCAGGTGAATATTGTGGATGCTATGAAGCTATTATTAGGTCCAAAAAAAATTTAATATCATATGTGAGCTTGGCTCCATGCACGGTCTTTTTCCGCATTACTGTCTTTAACCAGTTTCAAGAAGTATTAGTGCTTGGAAGTTCTAGTATCAACCTTGTGCACCCTGGCTGGTAGCTACAGATACTAATACAGGCAATACCCAGAACAGGCCAGGAGGGAGGAAGGAATAAAGGGGGCAAGGAGAAGGATAGCTAATGCTAAGAAGAACCATCTGGAAAAGGACTTCAGAAATCTGAAATCACTGAGAAGGGTGATGACCTTTGAAACCTGGAGGGCAACATCTTACTCCCAAGCTTTCTCAAGTCAAAGGAAGATGCTAGCCTTTCAGTTCCTTTACCATGTTACAGCAAGAAAAGTGAACTGAAGCAACAAGGGGCCAAAAAGCATACAAGCCTTGCCCACAGAGCTGCATTGCAGTGCCAAATGGCCGTGATATTCCAGGCTGGAAAGGGCCTGTCCTTCCTCCTAAACACAAATTCACAGTTCCAACTCACAGCATATATATTTGCTCTCATTTTTGCTCTTAGCATAGGTGGTGGTCATTTCCCACCATCTTGGGAACTACAAGCCCTCCCATTAACATCTTTTCCTTTCTGAAAACGTTTCACAGTGCAACTCCAAAAATCTCCACCCTGCAGTTGAGTCCTGGCAGACAGAACAGATCTGATTGTGGACCTTTCATTGATTTCCCATAGAAATCAGGGGAGTCTTTGCCTGGCAGATCAACTGTGTGATTCAAGGAATATGCCTAGTGTTAAAAAGGTTAAAATTCAGTGCATGAGTCCAGAGAAAAGTGCCCACCAAGTCTTTTGTAAAGGAATACATTAATCCTAACAATCTTCTGCCCATTACCATTTTCTCCTCCTGCGCCCTTTGTTTTTCCAGACCACTCCCGTTTAGTATTCAAACCCTATTTCTTTTCTCTCTCACCCTGTAATGTAATTTTTTAACACCAGATGTTTTGCACATTACAAAGCTGTAAGAAATGTGACTTGTAGTGATTGCACTGCAATGACTGAGAAGGATGAGGAGTCCCTGAGCTTTTGCTCCAGCAGTGATGGTGGTGAGTCATCCTGTAACTTCAGACACCGAATTGCTCTTCCCCTATTTGCGTGCTTGTTGAGCAGGAGACATCACGCTTACCTCACAGGGCTGTTCTGGAGGATTAGAGCTTTGGAGCGTCAAAGTGCGCCACAAGCCTTGTTAAGCATTGCTTAACGTGTTTATTAAGGGGCATGCACAGCCCTGGGATGTTTTTTGTGAGACTCAGAAATGCCTCAAAACAACAGTATTTTTTCTGAAGTCCATGCTGAGCGCACGCTATGCAGAGCTGCCTGTCGCAGCAGGGAAGGGGTGCACGCTCCCACGTTGACTAGCAACCTCAGTACCTGCTCGCCCAGGCAGATACTCTGATCTCCATCTTAGTGACATGCAAATTAACACCAAGGTCTCTCTTTCTTCTGTTTTAGATCCTGGCGCTCCTGTGAAACTGCCTTGTATGCCAGTTAAACTGTCACCTCCACTACCTCCAAAGAAAGTCATGATTTGCATGCCTTTAGGGGGGCCAGACCTCTCTCTCTCATCCTATTCCACGCAGAAGAGCTCCCAGCAGCCTTTGACCCAGCACCATCACACTGTCCTGCCATCCCAGTTAGCAGCTCACCAGCACCAGTACGGCAGCCACAGCCAGCACCTGCCTTCTGGATCCAGCACGTTGCCCATTCACCCTTCAGGGTGTCGGATGATAGAGGAACTGAACAAAACACTAGCCATGACCATGCAAAGGCTAGAAAGGTAATGAATCAACTTTTAAAATTACATATTGATGTGTACTGTTTCCTGATAGCCTCACTATCAATATCACCGCTTGAGTTACGTTGATAGTACTTGAGTGAGGCCTCTCCTCTGGGGGTCTAACAACTCCAGGGAAGTTCATTGCTGGAGAAACAGAGATGGGGAAAGAGCCTGTCCTGACTTGTTTCACAGGTTTGTGTCAGAAAGGAGAAAAAGACCAAATTTCCTTAACCCCATTGTCCTGTGCAAGGAGTGAGATAACACAGCCAGCAGAGAAGATGTTAATTGGACATGCCTGGCTTGCAATATGTACTGCAGAGTGCATAACTGCAAAGCTGTGGTTACGTGGAGGATTGCTAAAAAAAAAGAGGAGAGGAAGTGTACGATTCAAAAAAGAACAATAAAAACCAAATGTGCCACTCAGCCAGGGCATCTGATTAGTATTACCAATTAGCTTGAAACAACCTATGAGGACTTCCTACAAGTCACTCAGAGGGGTTCTAGTATAGTATTTCAATTAATTTAAATTAAACTATATGCTTGATCTTAAAATAAGTATTTAACCATTCCATATCAGCTACCTTCTTAGCCATTTGCACCTGGAGGAAGGTTGTACATTTGATCAGAAGAGCCTTACCTGCCTTGGGGCTGTTTTCTGTTACTGTCACTTGCAGGTGTATTTGAATGCTACTTCAAATAGTCTAAGCAAGCGAAGCATGTTGTATAAATGCAAGCTCTCCTCATAGACTGCAAGATCAGCAAGCTTTGGAAAATTTATTTTGTCTTGTAGAGGAAAATTGAGCAAGTCCCAGAATAGGGAAGGTAATCCAAAAAATGACATGTTCTATTTAGTATCAAGGGCAGCTTTGTAGCCAGCTTGTTCTAGGAGCATCAGATCATCCTTCTCTTAGACAGGATGTGAAAATATTTGGTCTGACAGACAAAATTCCTAATTATTTGCCCCAATACCTCCTTGCGATAATGTTACCTTCATTATAGCACACAGTTAAAAAGAATTCGATTAGGGATCCAGACTCTCCTTACTGCATGAAAAACAGTCAGGGGACCAGAGGCTGTCCCACTCTGCCAGCTTATTTTAGTACCAGGATAGCGAGACCTATGTGCTTATATTGGGGAGGGGGGGCTGATGTTTCTGCAGAGTGGGGAAATCTCTGCTGGAGAAAAACTGTTAGGGCTGTGAGGGAGGTTCCTCTTTCCATCAGTTAAAGGGCTGTAGCAGTAGGATTGGAAAAAGCATCCACATTCCCACTTGTGCCCAGTGGCTACCCAGTTACCTCTCACATTGCCAGCAGGGCTGGTCCGATGCATCTACATCTCCCCAAAGCTTGGTGCAGCAAACACAGAGGGGAGCTGGTGTCTCCCAAAGGCTCCTTTGGGGCTGCACTGCCCATGCTGTCCCCAGCATAGGTCTTACTGTCTGGCTCACGCTGCGTGCAGAAGGCACTTTGTTACCCTGAGCCCAGTGACATCTCTCAGACTATGACTTCATTGTGGCATCTGTTGCCCCACAGCAATGAATGCTCCAATTTCTAGGCATCCATCATGTTTATGTCTACAGATACATTTAACTGATTTGAAGAAGGTGATGCTGTTTGGTTTTAACTATTGATTTGAAGCTGAAGCTCTGCTGCTTATTAAAAACTGAATAAGCAAGGATTCATTTCCCAATATGAAGCAATTGCCTCCCTTTGCAGAAGAAAATAAGAAAAGGTTGTGTTTCATTTAAAATGAAAATGAATCCTAGTTCATGATATTGCAGGCAGTTGATTTTTCATAGTCTTTTTGCATTGATTAATTATTATTTCAGTCACAAAATAAAGTATTGAGTACTTCAGTTATTCTCCTTAGTGTCAAAACAAATCAATAATGTTTGCATTCACAAGAGAGAAAATAGGTGATGACTGCTTCCTCTACAAGAGCAATTGTTATTTTCATAGTATTTTGATGTAAAAGTATTTCAGAGTATTTACAGGTCTGTGGAGCTGACACTTGCTGTTAAAATCTTAAATTGCTTTTTCAGGCCACATTATGATCTTAGTAAATCTGCTGACTTTTACTGAAGATTTTTAAAATACATGTATTTAACTTAGGAGAGGGTTATATGCACCTAATGCCACTATTTTCTAGTATTTTTGACAGTAGTTCTTTTCCCTTAATTGTATAAAATCTGAATTTAACCTAATGGAAATCATACTGCGGTATTTGTCATCAGGCACGTCAGCCCAGGAGTCTTGAGGCCCTGTGAAAACTACAAAGGTCCTGGATCTGCTTTCCTCCATTTCAGATTAGGTAGTGTGCTCACTGGTGTTGCATGCATAGGATATTCAGCGACATCCTGAGCTTTACTGTTCCTTCCAAGATAACAATGTACTGGGTCACTGCTGTTGGGTCAATAATCTTGAGGAGATGAGAGAGCCTGACAAGTGTCTGAGGCACCTTCTGGGGAATGCAAAGTTCATTGGCAGCATTTATTTTTGCTGATCTCAGTCTTTATCTCAAAAGAATCCTACAACTTTATGGAATAATTGCTATGATGCTGCAGTAATAATGCTGCCAAGTCTGGTAATTTTGGGGATTATTTAGAATAGTATTTTATTTTTAATAAGGGAGGATCATGTAGACAAGTGCAGACCAGTTTTCTGCTCTAATTTTTTTCTTTTCTTTTCCCTTCAGGAATCTTTTTTTTTCTTCCCTGTGTCTAGTTTCTTTGGTGCTGGTGCAGTGGAAGCTCCTCAAGTCTGCTAAACTCCATTGACATGCACTGTATCCATAACCAGTTTGTATCAATCCCACGTTTTGCCCAGTGAACTTTTCTTAGACCTCACAGCTCTTCTCTCCACCAGGACCATGAGTGCCAACAGGAACAAAGAACAAAAGACTAAAACATCCCCTTCCTCTAGCAATGTGGAATTTTCTCTTTCACAGATGAGGCCTCTGGAATTTGGATAGTCTAACAACATCTAAGACTGATACTTGAAATCAGTGGTTTGCCAATGAGCCAGAAGCTTGCCAAACAAAAATGAGCTGTCCCTCTGTACCGGCCTGGAAGCCAGAAGTTATTTTGCTGTGTTTGACCTTGAGAAAGCTACTGAGCTTCTGTACCTCTATTTTCCCCTCTGCAGGAGTGGCTGCATGTTACTGCCTCACATATTATCTAGTGCATATTAGTAATTTAATGTCTTAAGGTACATTAGAAGCATGTAATAGCTATTCAAGTCCCAGTTGTTCTTATGACTTCAAATGGCAGTTAATTCCAGGATTTTTTTATTCAGTTTTATTACAGACATTATAGAACATTAAGTTCATTTGCACACTTAACGCTTTTGATTGCAAACATTTTCTGGTACTCGTAACATCTATTCATAACCTATTCTCAGAAGGGCAATCTGTCCCTTGTCATAGTATGACTATTATGACATGTCATCTGTGCTGCCAGTTTGCCTCTATTTTCCCTGATAAATTACCAGCTTTATGATAGATTAAGCTGCAACAGAGAAGAGTGTGATTTCCACTCAACCTTTTTTCTGCAACCTCTGTTGCTAATTTGTGCCCTACTGCAGATGACTTTCCACTTCAGCCCAAAGGGTATGTGTCAAGCATAAGTAAAACTCTAGCTTCCGGTATCATTTTTTACCTTTTCAGAATGCATTTTAAGAGTTGGTGAAAATCTGATAAGCCTTGCCACCAAAATCCACAGAAGGTTTCATCCTCCTGACTTAAATGAATTTGAGAAGAAAGACCATGCCCGAAAGCCATGTGTGTCACAAACAGCAGCAAAAGAAGCTTTAGAAACCCTCCTGTGCCACTGGAATGTATCTTTCATTTTGACTTAGCGAGGCAGCTTCTTGATCTGAAATAGCCTTATTTTCTGCCTTGCCCATATACTTCGCAGTCTGTCTGGTAAGACGACAATTAATTTCAATTACTCCATGGGCCATTGTAGGCTAGCAGCTGAATCAAGGCCCCAGTTTGCTCAATGTATGTACTAAAGAGTTGTTAAGTGGCAGTATCTCACTCTGGGCTACAATTGTCTCTGTGGCGCAGCAGTGAAAAATTGCTGTGTCCAAAAAGACAGTGTGTGAGACCAGTTCCTCTGGGACACCCAGCTCAGCTTCAGACTGTAGATTTATGAAATGAAATGCATTAGACATTCCTGCCAGTGTCTTGTAAATCTTATAAAACGTATTTGAGTCAGAAAACATTTATCTTCCATAAAACTTGTCAAGAGAATTGCTTTTTGTCTAAACTTCAGCATTGCCTAAGGATAGAAACACTTAATATTTATGGCTCTGCCTTCTCTCTCTGTCTCTCACATGTATGCCTGTATAGTAGAAATGTATATACAATGGCTTGCAGTTTTTTCAGATTTTTGTTTTGACTGAAAAGTACAAAAGAGTGTACTGTGGATCTGAAAACACGCTGATAAAAATGTAACTCTTTATTCCACAATCAAAGAGCCTGGGATGACAGATGAGAAGTGTGCTTTTTTTTTCCCACTAAATTTTACAGGAGGGATTTAACTTTTTTTTTTTTTTTTTTAGATTTTGTCTGTACTATGAGTCACTCGTATGTTTAAATTCTGATTTTTCATTAAAATCTTTTCTAACTAGAAACATTGAAAGCTATAGTGGCAGAATTTTTTGCTGTTTTGATCACGTAAAGTTGATGCAATGGTAATTGCAGGTGTTTGTACTAGTCAGCTATGAATCACTGAAATCTATGTGTTAAGATACATTTATCTTAAGTACTTGCTTAGCTGTGGCTTTGTTCTCTAATTTTATTGAAAAACATGAAGCTGATTTAAAATAGACTGTTTGACATAATAGCATGCTTTTTAGTAAATAATGCTAAAAAATTTTGTGGTGTAGACCACCTAACCATGTAGGGTTTTTTGCTGATGACCCAGAGGAATTCATACACAATGGAAATATCCAGTGACCTTGATTCGTCTTTCTGAAGTATACTGCAATACTGCATGCATTTCACAAGTGCTTTGCTTAGACAGCTGACTTAGTCAAAATGCTGTGGAAAAGGCTGATTTTAATCAAGAAGAACACAAAACACCAGGAAAAATGAGGGGCTTAAAATAGAAAGTAGTATTATCAAGAAAGTGGATGATTCAGAAAAATTACAATGAGATGAGAAGCCGTCTATTTCTAGATCAGTAGTTCAAATAAAGTTCTAGCGTGGTAATTTGTAAATCTTGTTGCCATCTGATACCTGCCTTGGTAGCCTAAATTGGTGAACCACTTTGGTATCTGCTGCCCTATGGGCACACCCATAAGGATGCATCTGTCACCTACATACATCCTTCACAGAACAGGGAAGCGCCAAATGGTACTGGATGCTGAACTACTTTTTGCTCCTTCCATTTGTACTTCCAGAAAGGACTTAGTAAACTCGTACTTACTCTCTCTGTATGTATTGTTTTAAAACTAACTGAATGATCTAGTGGTTGAATTCACCGTTGCAAGTTTTTTATTTCTCTTTTTTTTTTTTTTAGCAATGTTAACAGAATTTCACGGCATTTTAGTTTCTTTTGTAAATTTAATTCCAGGTTTTTTCACTTCCTACTTTTCCTTTTAAAAAGGAGTTACACAAAAAATATGTTACAGAGAAAACAGATTTTAAAAACGAAGTTAATATAATTAAAATTATTAAAGCATATCAGTAAATTAAAAGTTAGTTGTAAGTTTTTAAATACTAAATATAGTACATTTATATGTTATTGCAAAAATTCAGCTGATGACTTCTAAAACTACTTCCAGGATAAAAATTAAAAATTTGGGTCAAACTCATTGAAGTCTAGTACAAAAATTCACAAGCCAGTTCTTTGTGAATCTTTCATGCTTTGTGGTGCAAAACATAGACTATCACTAAGGAAATAGTGACTCTCTTCAAGGCTTCCAGTAAAGCAATGCATCTCATTGCTGCTTAGCCTGCAATAGTAAATCTTGCAATTAAGAAAATTATTTAAGAAAGAGTTTTTCAAGTTGACTCAGTAGAAGATCATTTAAAGAGAAGAATGCAACATTTTTTCAAGATGCATAATGCCTCTGGTATTCTGAACAGGCTAAAATATTCAAGAGAATTGAGGGTATTCAGCACTCAATAAGGTCAGAGCCAAATTAGGGTGCCTCAAGTGCAACTTGGCCAGCACATCTGGCTTCATATATATGTTCTTGTGGAAAGTGAAAGAGGAAGTTTGACACAGAGATGGTGTCTGACGGGAGAACATTCCCCACCTTTTCTACAGCTGTTGCCTCTGCTGGGACTTAAGAGAGAGAGTGGTTGCTGCTGACTCAAAAGTAAACCTGAGCAGCCATCATTTCTGCCTGCCAGTTGCTCGTTCTCTTTCTATATTGGAAAAGCAACATGAGCTATTAGATAAAAGTGGTTGGGAAATTTGGTTCTGTTCCTGACTTTTCCTTTCACCTTTTGTTTGACTTCTATCTTCACCTCCTCATGTTCCTGTTTCCATACTTGTATTGGATATTAGGAGTAATTTCTTCACTGAAAGGGTTATCAAGCATTGGAACAGGCTGCCCAGGAAGGTGATTGAATCGCCATCCCTGGAGGTATTTAAGTGACGGGTAGATGTAGTGCTCAGGGACATAGTTTAGTGATGGACTTGGCATTGGACTCAATGATCTTAAAGGTCTTTTCCAACCTGAACGATTCTATGATTCTGTGATTGATATGTTCCCTGGTAAAGGGCTTTGAAATCGACACATAAACAGAGCTAGATGGTAGTAGTACTGATTACAGGCCTGAACCTGGTAAGCTGCAGGAAATGATCAATCACACTTCATGTGGCAAAAGAAATATGTTGTTAGCTCCAATTCAGATTGATCTCCAGCACCTGGCTGGAGTGAGCAGTTGGGGCAGGAGAAGGGATATTGTCACTGTGGCCCCCACACCACATAACTGTGCCATTAGCAAACAAACCTCCCAGGCT
Source organism: Limnodromus scolopaceus (assembly GCA_028565335.1). Classification (NCBI taxonomy): domain Eukaryota; kingdom Metazoa; phylum Chordata; class Aves; order Charadriiformes; family Scolopacidae; genus Limnodromus; species Limnodromus scolopaceus. The sequence continues at coordinate 67,200,956 of JAOXNO010000013.1, read as the reverse complement.
TTAGCTCCCTCCCTCTCACCAGCTCCCAAAGGCTCTTTTCTCCAAGCCCAGTTTCACATGCTCGGTCCCCTGAGCTTCAGACAGTCATACCCTTCCATTCCCTCAAGTCAATCAGCATCTTGCAAGTCATGGTTTCCCTCTGCCTTTCTGCAGTCCTCCTCTACAATCTATACCTTTTCTCCCTCCCACTCCCTTACTCCACCTTTTGCATTCAGATGAGACATTTTCTCCTTACTGCCTGCACACCAGTGGGGAGGTGACATAGACACTGGACTGAAGACATGTTTATCGCTCTGAGTGGCTGGTGCAATTCCCACTAAGACCATATTTGCTGCAGATCTTTTGTTCTCAGTCCTGGCTGCCAGTATTTCTGTCTTCATGCTGTCCTACCTCTCCCTAACAAATGTTATGCCTTAAATCTAATCTATACTCCATTTAAACCTGTTAGATGTCTTGCTGGTCATGAAGATCTTTCTGTCCTCATTTCCTCTCAAAAAGGGATGAAAGGCCGCTACTTTCCTCGATACAGAGAGAGAAGCAACTCAGTCTTCCATTGAGCTGTTTCCTTGAGTTTATTTATTTGTTTTTCTTTCCCAACAGCTCTGGTTTACACACAGGTGACAGTGTTACAAAAACAGGACCTGGGGGCCTTCCAGACATGAGACAAGTGCCAACTGTTGTGATCGAATGCGATGACAATAAAGAAAATGTGCCTCATGAAACCAACTATGAAGACTCTTCCTGCCTCTACACAAGACAGGAAGAGGAGGAGGAGGAAGATGAAGATGAGGATAACTCAATATTTAAAAGTAAGACTCATTCCATTTTTTCCTTTTCATTTATTTAATTTTTGCTCTGAACTCTCATAATACAAGACCCATGGATTTTCGTTCTTGACCGTGGCTTTTGCATCTTTCAGGGCTTGACTACATGAGGACACTTGGTAAATTAATCCAAAATAAAAAATAGTATGAATTTATAGTGATTTCCCTAATCCACATGAATCCCTATCCAGGTAGCTGTCACACAGAGTTCAAAATGATTGCATTTGGCTTATATTAGTTTGCTTCCAAATTGACTTTTAGATCCTCTTTTCCAAGTGTCCATGGTGTAGAGAATCCCTGGTTTTGGCTTAGTTCAAGATCAGATTTAATAGAGTTACTTCAGGAGAATGAAATAAGTGATACTGATAGAGAATCAGAGCTTTTATATATATTAAGTATTAAACCATGTCAGAATTGTAGGTCTGCACATACTTTGAAAGGGGTTATGATTAGAGAATTGGGCTCAGGTAAGAAAAGCAGAGGTTAATTGGTAGCCATATTGCAATTACAATCTGGAGAGGGACCTATGGCCCCTTCCTGACCTGTCTGAGAAACCCATCTCCTGTCTCAGTGTGGCATCATAGGAATCTCCCGTGAAGACAAGATACTATACTTTATGTATCACAACTGCTTGTCATCCTGCAGGTCAAGCTGCGGTTTCAGGCCCTTGGATTTCTTTTCTTCAGAAGACTGGGAGCAGTACAAACAAACAACACCCATTTAAAAACACACACAAAGCTGCTGCTAAAACAGGCATATTTCATCCTCTCAGAATCCTCCCTTACCCTGCAAGTGAAATTAAGCATTCTTTGCTCTTAAACTCAGAAACAGACCAGAACTGCACTCTCACACTCTCCTCTCAAAGCCCAAAACCCCTCATGGATTTGTGTCTCTCTGTCTGCTTGTGTCTGTCTTCCCTGCTCAAACCACTTTGGATGCAAGCCCAGGAAAGCAAACTTCAGCCATGAAAGGCCACTGGTTTTCACAGTGTCTTTGCCACTGTCACTGCCTGAGAAGCAAGTGTCAATTAATGTATATAGAGATCTGTGCTGCTTCTGATTGACTTTTGATTCCCTCAGGTGCTAGCTTGAATGTCTTGATGTTAAATCCCAAGGGAGAGAGAGAGAGATACCTCTCTCTTTCCACATGCTGTAGCTTTGCTGCCTGCCCAGACTCTTGAGGTTGAATTATTCATTCCATTACATGGTTCAGAAACACTGTGCTAAAGAAAGCTACAGATGCTACTAGCAATTCTGAAATAAGCCCTTCTTCTCCACTCCCCTCTATGGAGCAATATTTTATTTTTTTTTCCTGTATACCTACAAAATTCAGCTTTTCCTTATTATGATATGAATTGAGGTTAATTGAGCACATGAAGTTAATTGATGCCCCTTTTCCCATAGTCCATACCAGTATAAATGAGATCCTAGTACCCTCCCTTGGCTAGTACTTCTTTACCTGCTGCGTGCTGTAATGAAATGATGACACCTCCTTTGGCAGAGCCTCTCCTCTCTCCCACAGGCTCCCTGGCAATGAAAGTCTGCAGGCAGGACTCTTTAGCAATCAAACTAAGCAACAGGCCTTCCAAGCGAGAGCTGGAGGAAAAGAACATCCTCCCCATGCAAACTGATGAAGAGAGGCTCGAACTCAGGCAGCAAATTGGGACAAAGTTAACAAGGTAGGAGACAAAATGTTTTTCTGACTCTTGGTTTTGGAAATACATGGTGGAATGCAATTTTTATCCTTAGTCTGTAAACATTTGAGATCTGTTTGTTCACAATGTTCAAGAGGAAAAGGCGGGGGCAGGAGGAAGAGGGAAAGACTGTAGACACTATTTCTGCTCAAATACAATGTCCCATACAACCCCCCATCTCATTTTCCTGGCATATCCTACAGGATCTTTGGTTGTGTTAAGTGTCAGCAGGAACTATGTGGATTTGGTTGGTTTTGGTGCACCATTGGGAAATATTCAGCTTTGATAACATTTTGGACTGTAGCTGCAGGTGTCACTTGATAGGCTATTAGTTTGGCAAGCGGGCAGAGGTATAACTTTTCTTCTGACTGCATCTCCGTGAGTAGCTAAATCTTTTCTTTTCCTGATCCAAAATGCTTACATCCTTCAGTACCTGCTTTTGTTGTGTCAGGTTGGACAGATTTACCCTGTCGAGACTCTTTTTTTCTTCACAAAAGTGTTACTGACCAGCTGTTCTGGTTTTCTGTATTGCGTGGGTATAGAGAGGTGGCCATTAAATATGGAAGACTTATGTCACTAATTATTAAACTGAAGTCTGGTAGATATGTCTAAGAATCTCCTGTGCTCCAGACGTGATTTCTGTAATGAATTTAATACTGTTATGTTATCAACTTGGTGGTATAAAGATGGTGAATGCTGTTAGTTGCCCTCCAGCGTGGCTCCCAAGAAAACCACAAGACCAACCAGATGTTTGGAATTTCCTTGGAGGTTTTATTTTTTGGTTTGGATTTGGTTTTTTGGTTGGGGGGATAAGAGGGGAACACCGCTACTATGTTGTGGAGACAGGAAGAATAGGAGCTCCTGGTAAATACCTCTTTCAGCTTTTTACCTACTTTTTTTCATGGTCTCATTTATTGCCTCTTCAGAATAAAACAACCACGTCTTTCCAGTCTGTCTTTGAAAGTCTTTGTGCTGGATCATGCTTAGCCTACTCCAAGACCTGTCCAATTCTTCATTGTTCTTGTTGAAGGGCCTCAACAGTGATGCCCGAAGTATGGAAGGTGGTGCTGTACTGTTGCTGGTACTATGATTTTTCAGCCCAGTCTTTATTCAGTCCAATACCTTGTTAGTCTGCAGCTGCACATAGAGCTGTGAGTCCCAAAAAGCAGCACACAATAGCAAGGTCCCACTGCTTATATGATTAATTCTGAACCCTTTTGAACCATGTGAAGAGTTGAAATTTTTATCTCTTAGCGTATCTTACTGTGCAGTGCTTGACCTTGCAATGACATTGAATAGCATTTCCACTATGTTGCCTACTTGCCTGAATTACTTAGGTCTCTCAGAACTTTTACAGCTCTGTCTGATGAAGGTAAATAGTGTCATTTGCAAACATTGACTCTGCACAGCTCACTGTGCCCCAGGTGATTTTCATTATAAATGTTTTATATCTTACCTCTTCAAAACCTGCTTTTTCCCCAGTAAAGAATTATTCTTCAGCATCTCTCTTGTTAACAAGGGAAGCTAATTTTGGCAATGCCCAGAACCCTCCCAGCGTAAGCCCCATATTCTCACAATGTTGTTGTTTGTTTCCCCAGTTGCATCTCTGCTCATTCAGTCTGAGGTATAACGCTTGATCTTGTCTTCTAATACAGCTAGGACTTAGGGGCAATCACAAATAGGTAAAATAGGTAAAACTGTGTATATATGAGCTCAAAAAATAGCTCTATTTCAAATAGTTTCTATTTCACTCCCGTTTTATACCAGTGTAACATCACTGAAATTGGTAAAATTTTACAAGCCTTGGCTGGAGTAATAGAGTTTCCAGTCTCACCTTTTAATTACTAGTATTTACAACATAGTATCTCATCCTTTTGAGTAGTTAATCAAGAAATATGATGAGAAAACAACTTTCCTCATTTCTAATATGCAAAAAGCCATAGATATTTCAGCAGCAAAAAGGAGAAGGTGCCTGTCTTACTAGTGCTATAGTGCTATGTATTTAAATGTGAAGCATCCATGTGCACAGACTGATGAATGTTAGATTGAAAGAGAGAGAGTATTTCAATTTGGACGGTATTTCTTTACTGTCCATACTTCATTACTGAATCCACCCTTTGCCACTGCTCAGTAATTGTCACTCAGTGATGCAAATGCCAAGCAAAATTAAAGTAGTGAAGCATTTATAGCCCTTAGAGAAGATGCTAGATGCAGACTATAATTACAGCTGGCAATTTTGGATTTCAGAGGGATTTGTACTGTTCCACCAATGGTCCCCAACGGTTTAAAATAGCCAGCCAATGAAATCACTTACAGAAGTAAAAAAGGCAGAGTAAAAACTTAAGCAAATAGTTATTGTCTGTAATGGGTCAATTAATTTTCACCAAGAGGCTGATTAGGATACTTCAGTATTTATGCATAATGCTCACAGTATTTAGTTTGGAAGAGCTCATTGGCTGGCACATTTGGCAGATCAGAGTTTAGGACTATAAAGAGAACGTCATTTTTAAAGATGCTTATAGCCAGGCATATTGAGAGATTGACCGTTGACATATTGTGTGGGACCAAAATCATCCAAGGTGTAGTTCTTCCAGCCTTACTAGAGCTGCACCAGGAATCAATTTGGCTCGGAGCTGTTTGTTCAGATCCTGTTTAAGTGTAGCTTGGAACCTCTGAACCTCCAGTTAGTCCCAGAAAATTGTTATGACTTTATTATTGCATCCGTCAACTGGTGGAGAGACTCCAGAGCAGACTTCACCATATCACCCATTTCCCGTGCTGGGAGAACAGTGTCCTGGCTTACATACCAGACCGGTTGTGGGGATGAGGCTGCAGAGACCATATCTTACAGCAGGATCTGGCCAACTACACACCTGAATATTAGATCTGCCATGAGACAAATTAACACCTTTGTGCCTGTCATAAACGCTTCATATGAATGTAGCGCTTCGCTGGTGTGTATCTTGCATCAAGACTGAGCAAATGTAGATCCAAACAAAAATGAAGCTTTTTGCCCAAGACGGCAAAACACCTTCTAGCAAAGGCAGGAGAGCCCACAACACGTGAATTCCAGCCGCACAAACAGGCCCATGCACTGTAGACTATTTCTGGGCAGTCTTTACGCAGCAATTAGAGCACTGATTAGACAACCTCTTCCTATAACCCAATCAGAATGGACTACTAAAATGTGATACTTACTACGAAGCAAGGAGCAAAAATAGTGAAATAATAAGCAGAACTTCAGCTCATGACCACATGGGACTTGGGGGTAGGAAATGGATGCTGAAGGCCATGTTCTTGTCTGCTAAAAACCCTTACAACTCCATTAATTTCTGCTCTGAAAAGCAGACCCTCTGCACTAAGTAAATCTTTAAGTGGGTATGGTTTTCATTTTTCCTGCCTGCTCAGCTTCTCCCAGACTCCTCCTTCGGTTTATCCCTCTGGTGCCTGCACAGCTTCACAGCTGCTCAAAAAGTACTTCTAAGTGACTGTAAGATAGAAAAGGGAAAACAGAATAAAAAGCAGGACTCTCAAAGTGAACAAGCAGAGAGAAAAGACAGAGTTCTGTCTTCTGCCTGTCCCTCTGGCTACGTCAGGCCTTCTGGAAAGCACTGGCTGCCCAGGCTAGACCAAAGGGCAGGAAAACCTGGATTTAGCTTTGGGTGGTTATCAGGGTGAAAGGAGTGGAGCATATCTGGGTAATGACTGTGAAGCAAGGACTCAAGACTAGCTCTCGATCTGAGCTTGGAGGTTCTCTCAGGGGCAATGATAAAGGCATGACCTGTCAGGTGCCCCTGGCGAGGAAGAGGGCCAGCACTGATGGGTGATGCACATCAGAGCCGCATATCTCCCAGAGAGTGCAGGACCATCCCCTGGTACTGAGATGGGTGCTTCAGTGCTGGTCCTTGCACTTCTGTTTCACCCAGGAATCATCATGGTGATCATAAGAGACCACACAGACTTCCTCAATCAACATATTATTTAGCAAGCACAAAAACCCTTTGGACAAAATGTATCTATATATTTCTGCAGGGCTGCACACTACTCCAGACTTTGCTGAGGACTTTGCATTCCCTTGAACTGGGAAGACCTGGTTTCTTTGCGTGTCTTTCCCAAAGTCTCTCCCATGCCTTGAGACAATGTGTGTCTTTAGACTATGGCTGATCACATTCTACAAGAGAGGCTTTCTAAAGCGCTCAAGTCTTTTTTGAGTCTCTTAGCCCCCCAACTCTAGTGAAGGTGCCCATTAGCAATTAGATACAGGAATACCAAAGCTGAGATTTTAATCCACGGCTTTTGAAGAATGCATGGCAGTGTCCTTATCTGGTTTCTCTGAATTGCTTCTATCCTGGCTTTTCCCACCTGCTGGAATAGGATGACCAACTCATATAAAAAATCTGGTAATCTAGAATTATTAGCAACAGATTGCTAATAAGCACTGTTAAGGGGACTTCTCAATATTCAAAGTATTATTACTGGTCAGCATCATGTCTGTCTCAGCAGCATGCTCCTGCCCACTTCAGGGCAGAGGGCAGACTGGCTGCAGGTCACAAGGCAGGGGAGACAGATAGAGGCTGTCCCCAGGCAAGCAGTGCGTGTTGGGGGACTGCTGCCCATCGCTGGCAGCTGCCACAAGCAACCCAATAAAATTTTGAAGCCAGTGCTGTGCCGCTGCCAAATGCTGTCAGTTGTAGGAGTCACACTTAACCCAAGTGTGAAAGCAGAGAGGTGAGGTGGGGGAGAAGCCCTCTGCCCATTAACTAAATAATTAAATAGAAAATAATTAAATTAGAAGCAAATAAAGAAGAAAGAAACTTCTTGCAGCGTCCATATGCCACCGTTTGCCTCTTGTGTGACTTTAAGTGACGGACATCCCATTGCTCAACTGAATCCTGTGTGTTTCTGTAAATGTTCAGCTGGCTTTAAAGCAGTGAGTCAATGGCAAGCTCCTCTGTCAGATATACAGTAGTGCTCTGATTGTTTATTGTATAGCCCTAGATTTACTCTCTACAGTACCTTATGGGGTGCTGTCCTTACACCAGCAAGTGGATAATATTGATCTGAAGCAATATAAATAATATATTGCAAGTATCATGAGGCAAAGGAAGGGAAATATGAAAATAGATCACAGAGACACTGTCTGTGTGCGTATGGCTGTAAATATGTATGTGTGAGATATGGACACACACACCTGCTAGAGGTGCTTATAGTCCCATTGATGCTTTGGAAATAGTACCGAGGTGTCTGTGACTGAGAAATGTAGCATGAAAAGATCTAAATCTTTGTTATGGAGTGGCAGGTTTGACAGATGATGGTCACCTACTACCTCGATCAGAAAGGTAATCTACTCTACGCGTTCCCCGATCGATACTGCATCTTCCTCAGCCATGCTGAAAAATGCTGCCTAGAAACAGAAATCCTCTGATGAAAGGAATTTGGTGAATTCCCACAAATATAAAAAATTGCCACTGATTTTTAAAATGTAATGTGGCTGCTGTGAGATTTTTGGACTTGTTCACACCAGGTGCTAGCTGTCCATGTGTCCCTCTGCATGAGGGAGAGTACTCAGGAGAAAGAGCAATCGAGTATGTTTGTAAACAGAAGGAGAGGCATGAACCAGAAAGCAGAGTAAAAAAATTGGACAGTTTGGGAAAAGAATGGGGTTTTCAGCATCACCATGAAGGTGACAGAGATATTACCAATGTTGAGGAAGGGCCAGTCTGCAAGGCTTGCACAGTCATTAAAATGCACAGCGGTTCCCTCAGAGGATGAGGGGACTGAATAGTCCAAAGTGATGGTTTTTATTTACTGAAAAATGAGGCTGTGAGGCGATTCAGCTTTTTGAAGCAGTTAATTATTTAAACAGCATTGCAGGTCTGTAGAGGAGAGGGTTTATTCAGCTGGAGGATGGCAGCAAGACGGCCCCCATTGAGCACAGCTGAATCTCCTCATGGCTGTCCCCCATCCAGCGCTGTGGAGAGTATTTTGTGCCCTCCCCGTCTCCGAGTCATTTAGGGATAAAAAGAGTGGGCAGACAGCAGGATTAGGCTTTATTCACAGACCTCATTTTGTTGGGGAACGTGAAATAATTTCTTTCTAATTACCTCTGACGTCTGCAATTCTCACACTTATTGTTAGCTTCCACTAATGAGAGAAAAGCAAGTGCCTAAAGCAAGAGCTCATCCCCAGCAGCAGCAGCACGCATGTGCGGAGCTTGGCTCTTCACATGTCGGGTGCTGGGGATAAATCACACGGAAAATGAGATTGTGGTAAACAAGCCCATCTGAATCCTGGATTAGAGGGGATGATGCGACAGCACTAGATGCATGAATGGGGGTGACCAAAAAAAGCTGCAAAGGGCTGAGACTGGATTTTAGGCACGATGGTATCCAGGGAAAATTACCTTTTTTTCCTTTTTAGTTTAGTTTCATGAGGAAACTGTACTTTTGTGAGAAACCCCAAGAGAGCTGTCTAAATTGCCATTAGCATCAGAAGGAAGACAGCAAAAGCAGGTGATTATCCATGGGTGACAAGCTCAAACCAAGTCATCATTACACACCTGGGCTCAACCACCAGGAATAGATACTCTGAGCAGAACTGAACTCGGTTCCATGCAGGGGTACAGGTGAGATGGGCTCTCAAGGCCCTTGTCAGCTGTCTTTTCTGTGATTGATGTCCTGGCAAGCTCTGTTGCGCTGAAAGGAAAGGTGGCTTTGTAGTTAAAACGCTGTGGGAAGGTTGCATCTTCCATAGGCTTTCCGACTTCAGGCAAGCCACTGAAAGAAACACATGCACACATGTGCATATATTTTTTAAGATGTGTTGGGGTCTCCAAATGTATGTATGTATGAACTTTGGAGCATTCCCCTAGTATACAAATTCTCATTGACAGCAAGTTTGTGTCCTTTCAAAAAAACACCCAGATATCAGGATCTCTTTAGACATCTGACTCTGTGTTTCAGTAGGACAAGGATCCTCATTTCTGAATATGGTTTGGACTTATCTCTTTATATTAGGAATTTTCATAGCTAACATCATGATTCATCATAGAAAAAGACAAGTCTAACATCAGGAATGATGCTATTATTATTGTTTTGATATGAATTTCAACAACTAACAGCATGAACTTGCTTCATCTGAGTAATTTGCTGTGGGAAAAGGTCAATGGAGCAATCAAGGGAAAGGGGAGGTGACAGTGGGTAATGTCACCACAAAACACATCACCTTTACATGCTCCCTCGTTTTTAGGATGTGCAGTGTCCTTAACCTATGATCTGGATGGGCCCTGGCAGTATGACCTCTCCTCTGTTGCAGCTCCACTTCGGGCTAAGATGAACCCCTGCCACCACCAGTTTTGCTCAACGAGGGCCAGCAGATGTTTTGCTATGTATGAAAGCAAAGCCTCGCAGAGACAATATAATCTGTCCTTGGGCAGATGTGTCTCTCCACGTTAGAAGGTGGGGCTCCAAATATGCAGAGGCAGTTTGTTTATGTTAGTATAAAGGAGGAGGAACATTGTGCTGAGAAGAATGCTCTTGATGGTAGGCAGCCGGAAGCAGTATTTGAGGGCAAGGTCTCCCCAGAGGTACCCAAGTGGCAGCTGATGAAATGGAAAGTGTTTCTTCCGTGTCAAAAGTTCATTTCAATCAGAGATGTCGCCAGCCCCGGAAGGTATTTGTTATTCCTGGGGTCTGTTCCCTGCTCCCATTGCCTGCTCTCAGGGAAGCAGTGCAAGTCACTCCGCGCTGTCGTTGCAACATCTGTTTCTCCCATCGTTCCTCTGCAGAAGCAGAGGCAGAATATATGATGGGGTTACAATTTCCCCTTCGTGCTTCCCATCCTCCTCAGCTCCCTGACACAGTCTGTGTTTGAGGTCTGACTTAGGCTTTCAGCACCACCGAGACAAATATATTTAGTCTACCTTAGTTTCCTTTGCAGTTTCAGTGGGGTGTGGTATCCTTCATTTTCTGCCCTGAATTGATTGTGGTGTTGCTTTTACTTGTCAAACTACTGTCAGCTTTTACCTCAAAGGAAGCCACATTTCTCTGCTGGGCAAAATAATTCATGGTGATATAATGCAAGCTTGTGGCAGTAATGAAATAACATATGTCGGTAATAGAAATAGTCTTTTATTTCTCCAGAAAACAAGAGACCATGTGGAGTCCATGCAGTACTCTCTTTTGAGTAAAAGAGTGACAAATATTAATAAAAACTGGTGAAACAAATACAAGCAAGGAAGTAGAAGTAGCTGATGCAAAATATTATATTCTGGCTTTAAAAGAAGAAAATGGGGTGGTTTGTTTTTTTTTCTTTTTCTGGTTAATGCTGACAAATTTAGGGCAGGTCCATTAAGAACTAGCTCATAAATTTCCACCTGGAAAAAATCTAACCATAAATCTTCATGTTTTCTGTCTGCTGATTGTGGGGAGTTAATCACAAGTACAACAGTTGCTCAGCTTTGATGACCTTGTAATTTCCGTAAAGGAAACAAATCAGATGGCAGTAGAAGTAGATAAAAGAAGTAGACTGGCAGGAATGAATTTCAACCTTATAGGCTGATGATTGTAAAATGGAGAAATTTCTTTTTGAGCAAAATATTTAACCTCTCTCAGAAGTTACAGTTTCCTTTTTTTTTTTCCCCTTCAGTGTATTATGGCTTATTTGACAACACATGTGCAGGAGATTAATAAAAGTAATCCTTGTAATGGAGTCAAACATATAACCAATTTTTTATCCTGACTCCAATCAGCTTTTAAATATACATGTGCTCATATATGCACACTGTGACTATTACTGTAAGCACAAGCAGGACTGATAAGAGAGGTAAGTCTAACTTGTGGGCACAGTCATCTATCTGTGTCTGGAAATGCAGGAGTTTCATAAACACATTTATTGTATATGAGTAAATGGAGGTGTCTTTTTGAATAGCTGGCCCTGTAGTAAATAGGATTTAATGTTTTATATGTTTGTTTTATGTAGGATTAAATGTCTTTTGGACAAATGTACCAAGAAAGTGAATATACTTGCCATTACACCTGATACAATTGTGTAAGGTTGGAATTTTGCATGTTTTCCCTAAGACATAGGGTTAACTTGAGGATCACTTAGAGATGAAGAGGGGCTTTTTTGCTTAGATGCAGAAAAGTTACAACTGGTCTTTTAGAGGCAAGCGTGGATGAGAATTATGCTCATATTTCAGTGCACTGGGGTTTGTAAGCACTGCACAGGCCGTATGTGGGGATTAAACTAGGTCCTTAGCCTCAGGTCCTTGCCTAAATGAGCAAGCATCTATAACATCAGGCTGGACTATTTATCCTGCAGAATATCAGAGGTTTTCAGCATGCTGGAAGAGTCTTCATGATTTCCTTTGTCACAGTAATCAAGACAGAAACAGTCTTTCTGCCTCCCTGCAATCAACTGGCTTTGATTTAAAAGCTAGCCTTGCAAGCAGGAGCCCCTGATCTCAAACAGCAGGGACTGCAAAGACGCCAGCCCTCTCCCTCTGTGGGGAACAAGAATGCTGCCTTCTCCTGCACATGCACGGGGACCTCAGTCACCTGGTAGGATGGTGGACAGCAGCATTTGGGGGACCCGAGTCACCTGGTGGGATGGCAGATCGCTTGCACCCAGGCCCTGTGGGGGAATATATGGGGAGATGTAAACTGCAAGTAAATGCTATCCTCAGGAACCCTCACGGAAGCTACAGGGAGAGGTCCCTGGCTGTCTGCCATGAAGGTCTTTTCACAGGCCCATCATCTGGCCCACCGTCAGCTAAGCCTGTGAGCAGTGTGAACAACAAGCTCCTTTGACCTGTTTGGCTGCACTGGGAAGTTGGAACACCCAAACTGTGGTCCCTGGCACCCTCTGCCCCAATGCAAGGACTTCCCTGCCCCAATATCAAGGTTTCAGCTTTAAATGAAAGAGGGCAGGCGTTGGTTTGTTTGGAGTCGGGTTTATGGACACGCTGCAGCTGCACATCGGTCTTGAAGTGGGGAGCAACTTCCCTGACAGGAGTTTGGTGCCTTCTTGAACGTCCCCACCAGGGCATTCTCCAGCTGATCCCAAAACCTCCCTCTGCTCCTTTTATGAGTGACTGATGTTCCAGGGCCAGAACATCCCCAGAGACTGCTTCCCTTTTCCCAGTTAAGAACTGAGTGTAAATGCATGGTGTCCTTCACCCTCGGGTTGGGCCAGAACCCCTTGTTTGTGCAGACGTATGCGTTGAGACAGACCCGGGTAATTACAGGGATCATAGAGCTATGCGATAGTCCACCATCCATTTCGTCTTCCACCTCAGGCTAGCAAGGTAAGTCTAATACTCTACTGCAGTTAGAAGAGCTGCCAACATTTTGCACTGCACTGTTTAATTTCAACGAGTTAAGGGCTCCATCCTGTTTTCTAATGTAACATGACAGATGAAAAAAGGCTCTGCAGTAGTGAAAAGATGATTTTTGCCTCTGAAACCCATCACGGGTGACACATTTTTGGGAGGTACTTTTATTTCCCTTTGTCTTGACTAATTCTTCTCTTCAGAGTTTTTATTCTGTCTTGTCTATCGTGGTTGAAGATACCGTACAACACTAAGTCTGAAGGATTTTGGAGCAGATATAAAGACAGTGCAAGGCATCAATGGGAGAATACTAGGCATCACAGCTCACTTCCCTCAGCATCCTCCCTGATCGTTGTGCACTTGACTGCCTCAGACTTGATTCTCCCACCTGCCTATCACTGTACCTTGTCTTTCCCTCAGTTCTGGGCACTTGTCACTAGACATGTCATGTTTTAACAATTAGGGACGTGTTAAAATCTTCAAGAGAAAACAGTGCTGCTTCACTACTCAGCATAAAAGTGTATCTGAAAGGATGAATTTGACCCAGCAGTACTAAAGTTTTAGTGCCGTCTTTATTTTCTTTAATGTTTCTTTGATCAATCATGGCAACTGGGAGAAGTGCCCAAAGGCAGAAGGAAAGCAAATGTCACTCCTGTATTCAAGAAGGAGGACTCAGGGAATTATGCCAGTCAGCCTCACCTTGATCACTGGGAAGGTGATGGAGCAGCTAATCCTGGGAACCGTATCCAGACACGTAAAGGACAAGAAAGTCATCAGCAGTAGTCAACATGGATTCCCAAGGGGAAGTCATGCTTCATCAACACAATGAACTTCAATGATTTAAATGACTGGCCTAGTAGACAAGGAGGGAGCAGTAGATAGCATCTATGTAGATTTCAGTAAGGCTTTCAACATTATCTCATGTAAGATCCTCACAGTGAAGTTGTTGAAGTGTGGGCTGGATGGGCAGATGGATTGAAAAGTGTCTGAATAGCCAGACCCACAAGCTGGTGTTCAGTGGCACAAAGTCTAGTTGGAGGCCAGTAATTATCAGTATACCTCAGGGGGTCAATACTGGGTCCAGTCCTCTTTAACATCATTCATTAATGACCTGGATTATGAGCAGACTGTACCCCCAGCAAACTTGCTGACGACACAAAACTGGGAGCAGTAGTTGATGCACTACAGGGTCATGCTGCCATCTAAAGGGACCTTGACAAGCTGGAGAAATGCACTGACAGGAATCTCATGAAGTTCAACGAAGGCAAGTGCCAAGTCCTACACCTGAAGAGGAACAGCCCCATGCACCAGTATATTTTGGGGGCCAATCAGCTGGAGAGCAGCCTAACAGAAAAGGATGTGGGGGTCCTGATGGACACCAAGTTAGACATGAGCCAGCAACATGCCCTGGCAGGAAAAAAAAGGCTAATGGTATCCTGGGCTGTATTAGAAAAAGTATTGTCAGCAGGTCAAGGGAGGTGATCCTTCCCCTCTGCTCAGCACTGATGAGGCCACACCTGGAGTGATATGCCTAGTTTTGGGCTCCTTCATACAAGAGAGAGATGAGCATATTGGAGAGAGTCCAGTGAAGGGCCACAAAGATGATTAAGAGACTGGAGCATCTCTCCTATGAGGAGAGGCTGAGAGTGCTGGGTCTGTTCAGCCTGGAGGAGAAAAATCTGAAGGGTGATCTTATCCGTGTGTCTAAATACCTGAAGGGAGGTTGCAAAGGGGACAGAACCACTTTTCTCAGTGGTGCCCAGTGACAGGACCAGAGGCATCGGGCACAAACTGAAACATAGCAGGTGCTGTCTGAACACCAGAAAACTTTTTTCACTGGGGAGGTTGTGGAGTCTCCCTCCTTGGAGATATTCGAAAGCCATTTGGATACAGTCCTGGCTTTAGGTGGCCCTGCTTGAGCAGGGGGATTGGACAAGATGACCTCCAGAGTCTCCTGCTAACCTCCACCAGTCTGTGATAGCACAAGGTATCAAAAGAGCTGACAAAGTCTTTGTATATTAGAAACATCTTTGCCTTTTGAAATGCGTGATGTTGTTGGCTGATTTTTTTGTGTGCCTTTGGCACTGCAGAGTGGCCAAGTTCTGTCTCAGACTTTCCCAAATCCCAACTCCCTTCACTCCCCCAGTCTAAGTTTATGGTGAACATGTCTTATAAAGCTATTCTGTGCAATGCTTGATGAGTTTCTGCTGCTTTGGGTTATTGCACAATGGCTGCGCTGGCACAGATAATTTAGCCAGGTCACAAGCTCTGACAAACGCCTGTCTATGACATGTAGACCATAAAAGTCTCTAGCTCACTTCAGTTCCAAGAGACTATGGGCTTAGCCCTTGAGACCAAACTCCTCGTGCTCCACTCCATGGAAAAAATTACCAGGACTCAGTTTCTAAACAAGAACATCTCACAGGGAAGCTGTAGTCACATGGAAATCAACTCCAGATGCCCTACTTCCTCAACAAGCATTTCTCTCAGCCCTGCACCTCCCCATCCCTTCAGTCCACCTTTGCCATAGCAAAAAAAAAGCCAAGTCCCAGTTTCACTTCCAAGAGTTTTTCAAATTCCTTGCACCCTTTGCGTCATTGCTCTCTTCTCCTTTCCTAGCTATTCGAAGCAGAACCTTAAGATCTGCCTTCAAAACTTTCTGTCTCTGGGTGGATCCAGAGACAACAAGCAGCAATTTATTGTTCTTTTTCAATTTGGGGAATTGGGAGCTTGCTCCTCTCAGAAACGTCCCAGACAGCCTGCAGTGGTGCTGTCTGGTATCCGTACAACAGCAGCGATCTCCAGTAGCGCAGTGTCTTAATGGCTCTAGTAAGAAGTAGGATGGAAGCCTGTGTTTGATGCACGTTTTGCCAAAAACGCTGCTCATAGGAGTTTGAAAAGCTGACAGAGTGTAGTAGTTGTGAGATGTTTTTTCCCCCTCTTCCTAAGCAGCTGGTGTTCATTAGCTGGGCTCAGCAGAACACCACCGCTGTCAAGCAGGAGCAAAGTTGTTCTTAGCACTAGGTAATCTCCAGTCATGAGAGTGGGCTTAACACCCAATAAACTATAAGATATAGATATAAATTCAATATGCTTGTAAAGCAAAACACAACTCCACATGGCTGTGGCCAGTGAGGGCTGGAAGGAGGGGCTGAGAGAGTGTTCTTTTACTTCAGCTCAGCGCTGATGCATGAGAAATTGCACGTTTTAAACTAAAAATGAAGTTGAGCAGAACACTAGGAAGCAGGCGCTGTACCTGTTTGCCCAGGCTGTCCTATCTAGTGTGTTTTATTACCCATCTGCAGCCTTTCATAGCAGTAGATGTAGTTTCCAGTTTTACTAACGCTTTGTGCATCACCGATACGTGTTCAGAAGGGGTTTTTGTTAAGGTGACTGGGCTGATTCCCTTTGCTACCTCTCCTTGCCTTCACTGCAGCTGGATGTGCAGAAAACAAGTGGATGCCACAGAACCGGGGCACTGAAACCCCAGGACAGAGGTATTTCAGTCCTGGCATCTGAGTGAGCCAGAAGTGAAGTGTCTGAAGTCTAAAGGAGAAATGACTCTTCAGGTCAGCTGTGCCAGGAACAGGTGTCTCTCTCATTTTCTGTAAAGAAGTTGGAACATGTCATTGTGCATTCCCTCCCCCTCCATAGCTCTAATTAAGAAAAAAATATAATGAAAAGACCAGTACTGGTCTTTCTCCAGCAGCTAGATTGTGGTAATGAAGCAGGGTTTCACATTGATAAAGTGTCAGGGGGAGCTGGGGAATGTGCAGGCAAGAGTACAGGCACCTGGTATTAGTTGGAAAACTAAAAGTGGAGAAGCTTCAGTAGCGGTTGAACTGAGCCCTCCAAAGTTCGGGGAGAAAATGTAAAAAGCTGATGTCACTTTATGCACAAGAGGAAGAGAAAGGCTGTAGCATGTTCAGCATAGCACACAGGGTTTCAGTGTCCCTCTGGAAGTGTTTTGTTTCATGGGGTTATTGTTGTTTATTTTCAAGTTAAGAGTATTTGCCTGGAAATAGGATCTTTGTTACTTTGCAGATTATTGATCCCTGCTGCTAATTCCTTATTTGAAGTAATAAGCCTCTTTGTAACATTCCCTTTGTTTTGCTGTGGCAGTACTTAGAAAGTGACAACAACAGAAAAAGATTATCACTTTATGGTCCAAATTTAGCCTCCGGGTAATTAATGCATCTCAGTTACTTCAAGAGAAGAAAATGCAGATGGGACAAGAGTTCTCCCAGGTGAAAAATATCTTCTTGTGCTTTTAGGCCACTAGATTAAAACCTAAAGGTGATGATATATCTGTGAGCAAATCATGCCTAATATCTTGTCAAAATAACAGCTGTGCACTTTCCTAAGGTGTGGGTTTTTTTAATTTTAACCAGGTGAATAATTTCTTCTCTTTTTTAAAAACTAGACATTCTTGGTATTTTCTGTCTCTGGTGCAGCATGTTTTCACTGATGTTCCATGAGATGCTACGATTTAAAAAAAAATATTTCTGCACTTTGCGAATGCATAGAGGCAGAAGTAGGCTCTGGCAGTAAAAGTGTTAAATGCACACTAGCTGGAAGGGGACAGGTTGTGTTCTTGAACCAGGTGGGAATTTATACAATGGGCAAATCTCAGGGTGTGATGGTGAAACATTAAATTCTCTAGAGCCGTAAGAAATGACTATGCAAACAGTGATGCAGGTGCGAAAGAATCAACGTTGTAAAATATATGCAAAGACACCATCTGATCAGCAGGTGTCAAAGATCCAGATGTGACCATTAAAGGGGTAGGAATGACCCAGACATCTGCACTGCAGCTGGCAACGCAGCTACTGGGGAGAGCACTCCTTGTGACCTGCTTCGGTAGATTTGTGCTTGTAATTACCGTAGCAGTTACTGCAAGAAGGGTTGTGTGTACTGGAGTTGGCCGAATAAGGGATTTTTTGCGTTTGGTACTCAAATGGAACAAAACAATTAACAAGTGGGGTAGGGAAAATGGTACAGAAAGAGCGAATTGAGGCACTAACTTTTTATTACAAACTGAAAACTAGCATTTCAGATCAGAATCAAATATTTTGTCCAACACATTTTTAATTTTTAAATTATTTTTTTAAAGAAAAGTATGTCTAGTGAATTGTTTTCTCAGCTGAAACTACTCACTAAATTTGACCTCACCTCACAGAGAGTTTCTGACCTGCTGGAACTCAATTTTTCAGCAATTTTACTGTTTCACCAAGCCCTAATTCTCAATCTTCAAGTGAACATTTTAGGTGACAGCCCTTCACAGTAAGTCACTGCTATTTATCACCTGCTTTTCATGCAGTCTGGGGGTCTGAAATCCCTCTGGCACAAAATAGTTAATCACTCCTAAAGCTCCCAATTTTGTTCACTTCCAGGAATTTTTCACTTCAGTAACAAGACAAAGTGTGGTCACCGTGCTATTTCCTATGCATCTTTTCTCCTAGAAACTGAATTATCGTGGTTTTGAATTGCTAACATTGCCAACTTCTGTTATAAAAGTGTTTATTTGGAATTGCTGTGTTGTGGCTGTTCCCAGTCACTGAGTATTTTAGCTTTTGACTCATTTCTCAGAAAGTGGATAAGTTGTGCTTTTTTGACCTTAGCAATATAAAGTGGCTGTTTGAAGATGAATTTGATTTCTGCAGTATTGTTTGTTTGCCATTCTTCATGCTGGCATTGGTAAAATGGTCTATAACAAACTAACACTGTCAGGGGATATACATAATTCCCACCTTTCTGTTCTTTGAGTGGTCTGTAGCTGCTTCAGTAACAGAGGAGATTCTTCCCAGCTGGCTCTATAAGTGTTGAGCTTGCCATCAGCAAGTTGGTGAAGTTCCTCGCCCAAGTTTCCTTCGTTAAACCCAACAGGTTTTTGCATTTTGGATTGAGATTTGCCACGATAGTCATATATTATTTGGACTGCCAACCAAAACTGGTTTGTTTGTTTTACGTGTTTTAAATGCCCCTGGCTTGATATTTTAGGATTACGGTTGTGTTAGTGCATATATGAATAAGAAGGTATGGTATTGTTGCTAGTGCTAGAAATGTAAGATACCTGCTAATGCACAGGTTATGTAGATATAGTCACTGTGGTCCATATGTAATCACCACGTAGTCACTGTGGTCCACAGAGGCCCATCAGGAGGTCTGATCTGGCTAAATATAGGGAAGATGGTTCCTCCATTATGTGCTTCAGCCCTTAACCCTTCCTCGGAGCCAGCAGATGCTTCTCAGCATAGGCAAAATTTAAGTGTGTGGCAGCAGATTTCTCAGAAGAGGATCCTTAGAGGAGAGGGGCGCTGGGAAAGACCAGTGAGGTTTTAGAGGGTTGTAGAAGGTTTGGGAGGTGGGGTTGGGCTCCCATTGTCATCCCTCAGCCATCCTCTGTGGTTTCTTCCCTGGCCCCATAGACCTTCTTCCTGCCTAAAGCATTGCTTCCTCTCTCCATCCCACGTGCGCAGGAATAACTACTTTATTCCAATGTCAAATCATGCTCAACCATGCAACCTTCCCTGAGTACCAAGAGCCAGAGTGGGGGGACATGCCAAGAGGGAAGGGGGCTCTGGTCTTGTAGCTCTTGCTTGGAGATGGCTCTGCTTTTAAGAACATAACATTTATGGTAAAAAGCAGCCATGTGCTGGAGACTAGAGGGGTACCCCAAATTTGTTTAATCCAAGTTGCTAAAAATGCCAGGGGGTGGTGTCACAATTTCAGTCACAACTGATTGGTTGGGTGACAGAGAGCTGAAGGGGTCTGGGTTCCTGCCTCATGTCTGTTGTTTGGCAGAAGAGTCTATAGGATAAGTCCAGGAAGCCCTTCAGCAGCAAAAGATTGGAGACACCTTTGCAAATACATTCATGGTCATTTGGTCTCCTACAGATAGATCCTTCCAAATACAAAGTCACACCTCAAAACTGAGTAAGTGCAGAAGGTGACAGGAGAGGCCTCCAAAGACTAGTGTTTGGAGAAAAAGAATATTGCATTTAACTAGAAAAACTTAACTCACTATGAGGAGTTAAGGTAAATAATGTTTCTAAGGTTTAGCATCTAGATCTTTCCTTCAAAGGAAGGATCTTATGGCTTCAAGTTGCGCCAGGGGAAGTTCAGGTTGGATATTAGGAAACATTTCTTTACTGAAAGGGTTATCAGGCAT
>JAOXNO010000013.1:67161242-67174564 GCA_028565335.1 Limnodromus scolopaceus | reverse complement strand
AAGAGCCGTTTAGATGTGGTGTTGGGGGATATGGTGTAGGGGAGAACTTTGTAGAGTAGGGTAGATGGTTGGACTTGGTGATCCCAAGGGTCTCTTCCAGCCGAGACGATTCTATGATTCTGTTTGTTTCTGTAGAAGCAGCCGCCCACTGGATGTCTGGAGTCCATCCTTAACATCCCTCTGATGCATCCTCTTGAATAGCATCACAGTGCAGTGGATTCAAAACATTGTATAACTCAATTCCTGTAGACACACATGGCAGAGCTAAGAGTGGCAACTTTTTCTCTTTGATTCTGCACTGCTAGAAATAAAGTAGTTTTACTTGCTTCATAGTCCTAAGGTGAAGTCTCCCATTAGCAACAGCTACTTAAAGCTACTTAAAGATGGTAACAGCAAGCCCTTGAGTAGCACTTTCTGTCTTCCAAGTACTTTGCAGACATTCTTTACTTCTGAATTAAGGATGAGTTTCTGTCCTTTTCAACACTTTTTCCAATGAGGTAGATGTTCGATCTCCTGTGGGAAAGAGACAAAGGTAATGACTCCAAATTCTCCACTGGAATAGGGCCATGTTCTGTTGGTTTGTTTTCATGGTGCAAAGTGGCCCCAAAGGACATACGGCTGGTATTACTTCTGCTGGTGGAAATCTTCAGGCTATATGAAATCAGATGCCTGTAGCGCTTCTTGCCTTCATACAGCTTGTGTAGGGGGTTGGGTCCTGCCCACCCCGGGCGCTTCAGCCCTGTGCACCGTGCATGATGTGAGGGGCAGGGGTGTCAAACTGGCCCACAGGCGAGCTCCTGCCTCTGGAGAAGGCTGTGCATCTCTGAGCAGTGGCTCAGCCCCTGTATTGTGGGGACCTATTGTCAGACATCCCCCATCCAGTCATGCAGAGACAGCCCTTTTTCAGTGAGCTTCTGTGCCCCCAGTCAGGGGAAGCATTCATCGCAGAAGATGAAGCCATGTAGCCAGCCTTCATCTCATGTTTCTCACCAGTACCAGTTACCTCACATGGGAACTGAGGAGCCAACTGGCAGAGGCTGGGGCCCCCAAGTTGGGAGGTCTCTGAATGACCACGTCTGAAGGAAGAGACTCTGTACTGTCACTGGCGTCATTGACAAAACTCCCATTGACTCAGAGGAGAGTATGAGGAGGCCTAACAGTGTTGACTTCTGATGTCATCTCCCTGATTTACTTTGTTTTCCAAAGACCCCTTTGTGCTTCTCTCCCTTGCTTTGTATTCTGAGTATTCAGACCGTTTCCACACTCAGGGTCCCCCTTTTTAATTAGATGGCGTTTGTTGTGACCCTATTACGTACAGGTTGACTAGCAAGTCACACGGTCCTTCGATGCAAGACTGAATAAAAGCCGCGAGAGGAGGAGGGACGCGAGGGTGCGGAGGAGGAGGGCTGCTATTGTTCTGCCCTCGGCGCTGCCAAACCATCCCTTGTTTTTGCTGCGGACTGTCTGTGCGCTCCAACGCTGTTTGAAACAAACGGGGCACAGTCAGGAGGCTGGCGAGAGGGCAGCGGGAGGGCTAGCCGGGTCTTAGCTGGGAATACTTGCAGGAGTCAGGAAGCAGGCATGGGAGGAAGGAAATTAAGTGGAGACATCTGTGTAGCTTAGCTCTCAGCAGCTCTGCCTGGGGTAGGGGTGGGAGAGTCATGCCTAAGATGACATAACGTATTTTGTCTTTCGTGAGCTGAAAACAGAGGAAACTGCGAAAGCGAAGCATGGTCCGTGTCACGCATGGTCCGGGTGTACCAAGTACATAATGGAGCAGTGTCAGTGCTTTCTGCTCTGCCTTTCACACCCCAAAATAACTCTTCAAGACAGAGAACTGAAGAGAATGTGATATGGTCCAAAAACTGATCTTGGACTTTTTTCGCAGACGACTGAGCCAGAGGCCGACTGCTGAAGAATTGGAGCAGAGGAACATTCTGAAACGTAAGTCCTGATGCTGCTGACACTTAACCTCAAGCCAGCTAGTTTGGGCTAGTTCAGATATATATTGGGTGGTTCTTTTATTAAAACATAAACTGTTCAGTACTTGCATCATTAATAATAATAAAGTGCATCATAAATGCAAATAAGCATGCAGGTCCGTAGCAACATCTGGAGCTGCAGAAACAATTCTTTAAAATCAGAGTCCGTAAATTCACAAGAATGAACAGTCTAGGGGGGAAAAAACCCTTGATGTTGAATCTCTTTTGCAAGTCTTGTTCCAAACATAGGCTACATCATTCTGGAAAGCCTTTATGCGGCTCTTAAACAGGATGAGCTGTTATAAGTTAGTAAAGACATTAAGGCATGGCTTGATTAGTTTTCCTAAAAATCTTCACAGCAAACTAGGTTAGGTGAAACCTTTACTCAATTAAAAAAAGAAACCAATGTGACTCAGGATTATTTCCCTGAAGTTTTCCCCTGAAACTCTTCCTTTAAATCAGCCAAAAACTTCTTGGTAGGTCCTCAAAATGTGAAACGATGTTTTAAAGGGACAAAACACCATTTAGAGACTTTGATCTAAGCTGGTAGTTACATTGCCACCAGTTTCAAGGGAAACAGGACTGACTCTAGCACAAATCTCATCATCTCATGAATGAATAGGAAAAAAATTAGTTTCTTTACTCACGCTGAAGTGACTTGAATATTAAAAAAAAAAAAAAAGAGCTGTCTACCTAATTGTTGTTACTTTGGAAAGAAAAAACAAAAGAAACAAGTTCTTCCCTTGTTAAGTTAGTAAATCCATCATTCCAGGGAAATCTAAAAAAATGACTACAGAAAAATGTATTTTTAAGTGGTACCTTAAAATACCATAGTGTCTCCTTAGGTAGTCCATAATTTACTTTCTCTTGTTGTTCAAATAACTGCGTTGTGCAGAACCATAAAAATGTGGTAGCAGAAGATTAATTATCTGAAAATTAGCAGAATTGATTGATTAAGTACTTCAAAATCAATTTCCTAGCAATTTAATGATAGTGTTAATGCACAGCAGCACTTTTTCATCTGCTCATGTTATTACATGTGGCAGAGAAAGAGAGAGATACTACCGTCAGTGCAAAGAGAAGAAGAGACCAGAGAGCAGAGAGGCGTGAGCAAGCCTGAGTCTGCCAGGAAAGCCATTTGCTTGGGATCAGCCCCCTTTTGATAGCTGTGTTCCTACCATCTACTCCTAACTCCCATACCTAGCAGCTGGAGAAAATCAGGGGCAGAAAGTGGGGAAACAGGTAGCACATCCAGATGTGATTGTCTCACAAGGCGGGTAGCAGAACAGCTGGAGGAGGGGCAACCTGCAACGTGACTGATGCCAGGCTTGGACAAGGAAGGACAGAGGCCAATTCTCTGGGCAGCTCATGTTGTCATCCCGGGACTTGCCACCAGCATGACCCAACATGTGTCATGCACCATCTGGCACTGGTACGTGACCAGTAAACACCGCCCTGGCACTGGTGAGGGTGTCTGGGGGGAGGTGGGGGTCTCAAGCAGCTGCTTTGGCAGTAGTGTTTGAACCAGCATCAGCAGAGGCTGTATCTCCAGCACTTGGTGCCTTGAAGAGATTCCTAAAGGTCACATTGCCAAAGCAGCCACGTAGTGACCTAAAGATCTATCACATTTCAGAGTAATTATTCCCTGAGTCACATTGGTTTCTTTTTGAATTGAATAAAGACTCTTAAATGACATGGATGTGTTTGAAAATATTACCATGAACCCAGGGTAATATTGTATTTCCTATATTGTATTTCCTAAGTGGAATTTTTGTAGTTTGGTTCCTAAGCACAGATCTGCCCCAAAACATGTGTGTCTTGGTAGACAAACAAGTTCATAATTAGAGGAAAAAGTAATGTGGTATTTCCAAGGCATCTCAACTTTTGCTGAAGCACAGCAGGAAAGGAACAAACAATTAAAATAGTTACATAATTAAAAAAAAAAAAGCGTAAAAATGCTCCACTCTTAGAGTGTCTGGTTTGTACAGCATCACTTTGTATTCTTTCCCTAGACTTCTGAGAAGAAGAATTATAACAAATATAATGGAGCCTAGAGAAAGAGAGACATAGGAAGCAATAGTGAAAAGAGTGTAAAATCTCTGCATAAGCAGGTCAAGCTATTTGCAAAAGCCCAGCATGCACACACATACAAAATAAAAGAAAACCCAGATAGCTCCCAAATAGAGTTTACCCTGCAGTTAAAGCTGAAATCTCCTTGATGCAAATGTCATGTCTGGTACCATGATATTCCTGTTACGTGTGTAACCACAATATTGCCCATTCTGATGGGAAGAAATGAGACAAAATGCAGTTGGACATCCAGTCCTTATACATGAAATGACCACTTCCTAGCTCCATGCTACTGCAATAATTGCGACATGGTCAGCGTTATTGAATTGCAAGGACAAAGCATCCACTGCACAAGTTCCACTACTTGCTGGTAGCAACAGTGAGATTACAGCAGCCACAGGAAAGAAACTGAGAACAGGGACACTGGTGCTTGAGGGCTCCTTCACTGAAGGATACCAAATCCACTAACTCTTATTTAAGTCAATGGCATGTAGTCATTGGAGAGGAGTCCAGACCTGCAGGATTAGCATGAAGACTAAAGAACACTTTTTGCAGTTAATACTTGCGGGCCAAGTTTATGAGGAAAGATGCCTCAATCCCCCTCATGCACCACCCCCGTGCCGGTTCTCAGATGGATACCAGTAATTCAGTTGTCAGCCTGGCACATACAGGGCTGCATAAATTCCTCACAAAAATGATGGTTAGATAGGCTCTGAGGGTCTATTTCACACTGGCACAGAAATCAGGCCTGAAAATTGCACTCACCCACACACAAGTCTAGAGAAACAGAGCATCTCCTGAACACCTAAGGTAAAGCAACAGTTTTGTAGCTTCACAAGGTAGGCATGACTTGATTAACTTTAAAGAAGTAGCTAAAAGAAAGTCACTTTCTAATTTCAGAGGAGAATGTATTCCTAATTCCCAGCTTTTGCCTGAGCAAGGTCTTCAGCCTGTCGGGCTGTCTCGGAAGGTGGGTGGCTGGGCTAAGAAGTGAGGAGAGAAGAAAGACATTGTATGCAAGTACAAAATGAATCGCCATAACTAGGTTTTATACATAACTCCTCAGCTGCTTGTAGTACTACCCTGACTCTGTGTGAGCTCTCTTTAGTGCTGTGTCTCTCTGCCTTACTCTTACAAAGGATTTATTAGTGGCTCTGTTTCTGAGAGTAGGCATTTGCAGGACCACCTCCTCCAAATCTGAGACACAAAGGGAAGAACAAAATTGCTAGAGGAGCAATTGCTAGAAGAGGATCCAGCTCAGTAGGGATAGTAACCATTGAAAGAGGAAAAAAATATTTATCAGTGCAGTTATTCCAGTTATCATCTAATAAGCCATTTGTGATTCCCTGCTGTTTTCTGTTCTTTTTACTGCAGTATCAATGTCCTTCATCCTGAGAATGTAAGCAGTATTTTTGGTAAAATGACATTTAAAGATCAGCAGCGTATTGTAAAACATCTTAACATTGACTGGCTCTTTGTCCACTCTGGTGGAGATCTCCCAGTCCTGCTGAAGTCAGTGAGCAGTTGTGATAGACCTGTCAGCTCTACTGTCCTGAGCAGCAAGAAACCTGGCTTCCAGCCTAGCCCTCCTCGCCTGCACAGAGACTTCTGTGGTCTCTGGACTTTAGGTCATATTTCTGTGTGGGGAAAGCCCTGATTTTGAATGCATTGGTTTGAATTGCATCTCCTCCACTGTGGGCAGACTTCCATTGGATTAGGACCTCCTTATATTATTTTTGGCTTGTCCCAGTTGGTTAGTGGGAGTGCTGACCTGTGCTCTCTTGGCTGAAGAAGTTAGAGCAGGCTGTTTGTTACTGCCACTCTGCCAGAGGTACCTGCTTCTCCCACAGGTTCAGAGGAGAGGAAAGTGGGATTTCTCCCCCCTCCCCCCCCCAGGTTTAACTCAGTCCAAAGTTGGACAATTTCAATCAAGCCACCTGTCCCAAACTGGCCTTTGAGGTCCATAGTCTCCCCTGCAAAGAGTTATTCCTGCCTGAGCTAGTCCTATCTGAGGGAAAACCAGATCACACCAGAGGAACAGAGTACTTGTTGGAAAAGCTCATGAGCTGTGTTTGCTCTCATCCATTATGCACAGGCATGATTGGAGCAAGGAGTAATTCAGCCAACAGCAAAGCAGTGGAAACAGATCCTAACTGATTGAGGAGCTGGGTGCCTAGAAACCTGGGCTTTTAGTGACTTTCAGTAAAGTTCAGTAGAAAGACATACATGACAGGCTGCTCCTAATTTGAAAAAGAGTTAGTATACTGAAATGTTATTGTCCTCTTGAGGGATAATGGTTGAGCCTTGCCCTGTTAAGTACTTGTAACATGATCTTTTGGCTTAATGTTGAAAGTGGATTGCCCTAGGATGTGCTTTTACACTCTGGTGTGATGCTGTGAAGGCTCATGATGGAAGGACATTCTCTCCTTACTTTGCTCAGGTCATGGGAAGTTGCAGATTTTGCCTGGTACCCCTAATGCTGATTTTTTTTTCCATTCTCTCGAAAGAGCAGCTGCAGGGAAATTATTCTGTAGGTGGAAAAAAGAAAAATAATGCATGCATTTCTTTTTCAACCATTGACCTTGCAGTCTCTTAGAATCCAGCCATATCGTAGCTGAAGCCCCTGAGGCCCCCAGGTCTGTGGGGAGGGAGATAATGGTTTCTGAAGAGCTGGCTCACTGCCTGGCCCTTCTAGAAAGTGACACACATGAAAAGGTGCCAACACAGGAAAAGGAAGGAGACTGTAGGTGTTTTATGAAGTGTGTGAAGAAGTGGAGTAGCTACAGATCGAGAAAGTTCACCAGCCCCAGAGGGACACACTGTGCATCAGAGAGGTCCTGAAACATTAATATACTGATGGAGAGGCTTATTTTGTTGCATACTGTGCATGTCTGATGAGTCCACAGCCTGAGATCCTTGTAAATCTTTTACAGCCCGGAATGAGCAAGAGGAGCAGGAGGAAAAACGAGAGATAAAGCGAAGATTAACACGTAAGGTGAGAAGCAACTTTGATCCTATTATGACACTATGGTAACTTTCTCCCTACTGCACAGTTGTTTCCCTTTCTCCTTTTCCTCAGCACCATTTTCAAAAGTAGAGTGTGAAACAAGTCCTAAAAGAAATCTTTGAAAGATATCACTGATCTATAGGGTGTAAGTCCACAGACAGTGAAGGGAACTGCTTTGTGGGCTATTGCTGGTAACATTTTGAGACCAGACAAAAGAAGATCTAGTCTTGATAACTGAAGGAGCTTTGAACAGTGAAGGGTACAGAGTCTAGCATTTACCTGACCCAGCTCCCTGTAAATGTAGTGGCTTCTTCAGCCATTACGAAGTGAGCAAAGTTAAAACAATGCTGATTGCATTTGAAAATTCCACTGAAAAAAAAAAGCATAAAACTGGGAAATAAACTTTTTCTGGAAAGAGAGATTGTCACTTGAGGCATCTAAAGTAAATAGAGACAAGCACTCGCAAAATGGTATATAGTGCAGAAAAGAATCTTGTATTCGCAGGGAAGGACAAACGAAACAGCATAGTTTGGGTTTGGTTTTCCTCCCATTTGAAAGTCATTTACTCTTAAAACTGAAGAACAGTCATTTCAGATACGCACATTCAGTTTCACAGCTGGTGTAAATGTCTACAGATGCCCCAATATACGTAGCCAAGAATCCATCCTGTTATTGCAGATAAACTTTATTTCTCCGCTGACATATTTCCTATCTCCAGAGATGGAGAAAGCCCCCTAAAAGCTCACATGCCTGTGAGACAGCACCATCATCCCGTTTCTGTATATATTTAGGTGGCTTTGTCTTTTTGACCTATGTTATCACAAGCTTTCATGGTATAAATAAGGAGAAGGAAAGGGCTGTAAATCTACATGCAAAGGTTACATTCAGAGAGCTGGATTGTTTTCTTTCATTGTTAAAAATCTCACACCTTGTTCTCAGCTCACATAAATCAGCAGAATTCTCCATCACCAATACCAACAATTCTCTGCAGGAGCTAAAAATGCAGCCCAAAGATCTATAGTACTATTTTTTAAACACTTAAATTCCGGACAGCAATGGCAGGGATGTTCTCGTGTCTCCTCATAGCGCTGCCTGAAAAAAAAGATCCTAACTGCATTGCAGATGTTTCATGGGACTCAAGCTCTGCGCAAAGACTAGAAATACCGTTTTACCAGGCTTTCGATTTCCCTGTACGTTGAAAGGTAAACACATAAAGGAATCCAAAGCTTTGTACCATTTGATGAACAGCTGTAATAGATAAAAAGCAAAGCTACCCATACCCAATCTGCTGCCTAAGAAGTGGAGGCTTGCTAACTCAGCCTGCGGTTCCCGTCCTCCACTATTTTGTAGGAAAGCTACAAAGCACGTGAATTGTCTGTTGCAGGCAGAGTCCACAGCTACTTGCTATACTGAAACTCCCAGGCTGTTAGAGCATCGTGACAGTGTCTGCTCCCTGAAACCTCAGCTGCCTTCTATGGGATTTATTTCTTTGTCTTGGTTGCACTTTTACGTAGAAACAACAGTGAGAGCAGCGTCAGTCCGAGCCCCTGGCAGTCCGCTCTTTAATTTCACGCCCCCATTCCTGGTCACATTCCTTTTTAGCCTTTTTTGGCTTCTTCCCTCCTAAAGATTTTTCTCCCCGACGTTTGTGAGGATGGTAGCAACACGCCTTAGTTAGCATTGCTCGATTTTGGTCATCTTTTTAAACTGTTGCGAATTGTTCTTGTGACACACTGTAATTTTAATGAAAGAACCACA
This sequence comes from Limnodromus scolopaceus, assembly GCA_028565335.1. Taxonomy (NCBI): domain Eukaryota; kingdom Metazoa; phylum Chordata; class Aves; order Charadriiformes; family Scolopacidae; genus Limnodromus; species Limnodromus scolopaceus. Next base: position 67,165,747 of record JAOXNO010000013.1, on the reverse strand, counting down.
GGCCCGGTCTAACAGCAAATTTTGTTCTCACCTACCAAATATACTGTTGTAAGAGCTCAGGAATCACTAGAGGAAAGAAGTGAATAAAGCGTGCGAGTGGATAGATAACAACTAGAAATGCCAACCACCTAGTGAATCCTGCAAAAATTGTTGTTATTCCCCAGCCCTGCCTTTCACGAGTGTGTCCCAGATGTGTCGTTGTGTCTACAGCAGAGCAGCAGCCTCCTTCTGTCGATTTGTACTGAAGCCTTATTACCAAAGGATTTTAAACCTCAGATCAAGCAGAAGTTTAATTGCGCACGGCAGATGTTTTGCCCAGCAGACCTTTCTGTTTGCACCGAGATCTGATGCACACACGTGCCTGCAGGGTAAATTCAACATAAGGAAAGTGTGGCACCTCACCTCCTTGTGACCATGCATAGCTGGTAATAAGAAGGGAAGGCGGGGGGGGTTCTGCAGAAGCCACTGAAAAGACTTTTGACCTTGCACTATAGAAGTTGCTGCTGTCCCCACGTTTTTTGGTGGCGTGATCCTAATGCCAAGGGAACAACCCACTTCATCCATTAAAAAAAGCGGTTCTTAAAATTCCTTCAGCGCTGACATTTTGTTAGAGCATTATGATGATAAGTTGTAACATGACATGCTGTAATAAGTAAGATTACCTTGCTAGGTCTAGATGCCTTATTAAAGTCGGCAATAAATATCCAGTTGAATTCATCATCTGGACAGGCAATTTCTAAAAAAAAAGGTAAAAAAATCAGGTGACCTATAGCGAGTTGCCCCTTTAAGCTCTTTTCATCCTCTCAGACTCATCTAACTCCAAATTAACTGGGGATAGGGAATAAGTGCCATCCAAAGGACAAAAAGGAGGTGAACACTGCTAGATTCAGTTTCTCTGTAGCTCGTGTCCCTCCTGCCTGATGAAGTAGAGGTGAAGCGTGTTTGCCTGTCACCTGAGATGCCCAGGGATGGGTTCTGCACATCCAGCCACCCTGTGCTCCCTCTCCCTGCCCCTCAGGGTCCACCGAACAGCTTCGTTTGAGTGGAGGAACATGCGGATTAGGAGGGGTTTTCTCTGAGTGCTATCTTTGCCCACAAGCCCGTTTCAGGAATATTTACCTGCAGAGGCCCTCTGGGAGAAGTGTAGCAGGTGGGTCCCCTCCACGAGGAGATCTGGGCCCCCAGGAATTGCTACTAAGAATTTATCCTCTCTGAACCGTGGTGAATTTGGCCGAGCACCAAGGCAATTAACACAAGCCTGAACTCCCCCTGAGGACTTCCACTACAGAGAGAGTCATAGCCTGGATTAACAGCACACATTACGAACCACTTCCAAAGAGGAATAAAACTCTTCTTTTCCTACCTTCTCTTGGCTCGAATAGCATCATGCTCCCCATTCCCAGAGCTGTTCGCTGCTTCCTATCCCCCACTGCCAATAGCTAATTTTTCCCAGAGGTGTAGCTCCAAAAGTAAAGAATCTTGTAGCTGTAATAACAACAACCAAAGTGATGAGCTATGGCTATTTCATAAAATCCATGCAATAATCTGGAATCTTCGCTCCCATTAGATTCCTGCCCCGGTATAACTTAAACTCTCTGCTCACTGGAGAGCAAGCTGGAGCCTCACTAGGAAATGTCTTGCTGTTCAATCTTTTCTTTAATTGACCTCCACTGGCTTGCATCAGCACAGGCTGTTGAAAATAATGAACTCTTGAGAGAGGTGGGACTCATCAGATGGAGGTCAGAGGGAGGCAGGGGAAAAAAAAAGGTCAGAGAAGAAAATAGGTTAGCGGCTAATTTGGATAAACTGCATTTATAGTCAGAGGGAAAGGTCTTCGGGACGTTTTCATTGCACACCCCTCCTGTGTCTTACCACAAAAGGTGGGGAGCAAAGGAGAGAGGGGACTGTGTGTGCTGCTACTTAGGATCTGTAATTTTTCACCGTGGTTTCTTCAATAAATAACAGTAACATTTTAATGAGGTAACAAAGCAGGCAACAATGAAGTGACAACGAGCTTCATTGTGACTGAAGTGGAGCAAACTCAGCATTTCACATTTGACTAAATCCCAAGACCGGACTGGCCAGAGTATGTCCCCCTCCACTTTACCTGGTGGCAGCGCTTAGATTTGCTTCATTTCCCCCATGCTGAGAACAAAGGGGTTTGAGTTAAACCTTCCCTTCCAAATTGGTTTAGTGTCAAAGCTTGAAACGTGCCCATTTTTATCTCCAGTGATCCAGAATATGCAGAGGAAAACTTGATCTCCTGTGACAAGACATGGGAGGTGCTGTCTTCATTTACACGGTTTTTGCATTAATACAAATTTACTTTGAAAGGGATTTTCATCCTGGTTCCCGCTCAAATAATGAGGTACTCACCATAAAGTTGTCCGGCTCTCTCAGCTCTCAAATGTTCACAAATAGGTAAATAGAAATGTATAAGCCCAGGAGGTGCACCCAGAAAAAGTCCAGACATAGACATGCACATCCCTCTGACATTAACAGAAGTAACTAAAAAAGGGTCCAGCTCAGTGAGTAGGATCCCTTTGTTCCTGCATGGAGCACCACCGCCTTGTGCACACGATTGCACTGTGTCCTCGACCGTGTCCTTTTACCGAAAATTTCCAACATGCCCTGTTCTTTCTGCCTGTTAGAAGCAGCAGATCTCATTCTCAGGTGCTGCCCAAGAAGGATTGTGTAGCATTAAGCAATTTTGACCCAAGAAGCTGCAGCTTACAGGTCATAAACATAAACTCCAAGGTGAGATCTCAGGTGAGCTGTCCCTTATCATGAACAGACATTGCACTGACGCCTACAGCGGAGCCACTTACGGTCTGTTAGCAAAGCTGTTTTCCCAGCTATTTAAGAGTTAAGGTTGCTGTGGGTAGCCCAGCCATACTGAGGGACCCTCTTGCTTAGCAGCTCACAAGGAATCTCAGCGATGGCATGGGAAAGGGGCAGAGCAGTTTGTGAACTATTGAAATAATGTAGTTTTAAGTAATTGCTTTTAGAAAACCACTCAGTGTGGTTGTCCCTCTCTTTTCATTCTGTGTGATCAGATCAGCACTTTGGTTTAATGTACTGAATATTTTGTGTGTGTTTAGATATGTAAATATATGCAGATTTATGCCCATAGATGAACTATGTGGTATAAGTTGTGGATTTCAGGACTCTCTTTCACAGTCGGAGCACTGGCACGAGATTCAGTGCATCTTTTTTCTGTTCATAGCTCTGCCCTGGGCCTCCTAGGTCACCTTGAGCTGGTTGCTTGGTCTCTGTGCTTTGCTTGCTCCGGCTGCTCTCTGGGGATGGACAAACTGCCCACCACTCTGATGGGGTGGATAAATACCTTAAATTGCACTGGTTGCAGGTTTCTGAAGCAAAGGAAGGACGTCTAAAAATAATAGACAGTAATAGTTGTATGACTTCAGAGAAAGAGAAGGAGCAGCTTTTAGTCTGTCTTACGTTCAGGTGTCACCTAGGAATGACAAATGCACATTAACACCAAAGTTTCATAATGTGCTTATGCCCTTGACATTTTTTCAGCTATAACTCAGTGCACTGTTCTTCACACCCAGGGAAGGATTGCAGTGTGTTTCAGGGCAGGGGTTGGTTGTACCTAATCTGGGTTTTGTGCATTTGCGAACGTGAGAACTTACCTCAGATTTGTCTCATTTCATCCTGTGGCCCTTAACATTAACTGTCATTTCTTTGATTTTAACCCACACCCAGCAGACTGAGGAAGCCACATGGGCTGTTTGACACCCAGTGCGTTACTGAGGTAAATACCAGCAGTGAGTTCACGTTGCTGGCAAAAGTACCACTGCCTCTGTGGCTCTTGGTGCTCTTGGGCTCTTGACACCACATAGACATCAGCCTGGCACGGCCATGCTTCGGTGTATCAACAGCCACCTGCCTTCTCCTTTGTACAGACTTACTAATCACTTAGATTAGCACAAACATGAAAGCCGGCTACTGCCAAGAGCTGACAGAACCTGTGAAATAGAGTCGGTCGTTTTGTGAGAGTCCTCTTCCAGCTTGGAAAGCTTATAGGAGTTCCTGCTTCCCTTGTAGCCATTTAGAAACACAGAGTTTAACTCACAGGATTTTATATTTTGGTCATGTCATCATGATCCATGTAATAAAACATTTTATTTTTTAAAAAACTCAATCCTAATTTAAAACAGCATCTAGGCTACATCCTAAAATGATAAAAGCTGAGAAATGTATGGATAATATTAGTGAGTCATCCTTAATTCATGCTGTTGTGAGAAAAGAAGCAGTTGATGCGAATAAAGATGGAGTCTTATCCTTATCTTTGACATGGAACAAGAGGGAATGGCTTCAAGCTGCAACACGGTAGATTTAGACTAGACATTAGGAAACAAGTCTTCACAGAAAGAGTGGTCAGACACTGGAAGAGGCTGCCCGGGGAGGTGGTTGAGTCACCATCCCTGGCTGTGTTTAAGGGTTGTTTAGATGTGGTGTTGGGTGATACGGTGTAAGGG
>JAOXNO010000013.1:67145950-67161142 GCA_028565335.1 Limnodromus scolopaceus | reverse complement strand
GGGAGGTGGTTGAGTCACCATCCCTGGCTGTGTTTAAGGGTTGTTTAGATGTGGTGTTGGGTGATACGGTGTAAGGGAGAACTTTGTAGAGTAGGCTTGATGGTTGGACTCGATGATCCCAAGGGTCTTTTCCAACCTGAATGATTCTAAGATTCTATGATTTGGGGGTGTAGTCATAATATTATTTCAGCATAAAGATTCTCTGTTCCCATAGCCAGGGCTTAGATTTTAAATAATCAGAAGCAAAATTCTGCTGTGCTATCTGAGTAATAATGCATCAGCACTAACAAACCTGCAGCTCCTAGTGCTAGGGCTGCTAGAAAAAACTACCAACTTGAAATCACATTCAAGGTGGCTTGTTAAGAGAGAGAATAGCTTCACTCATAGCATGACTGTGATTATACTCCAAGCACAGTGTAGAGATTTGGTTTGCTTGCTTTTGTTAAAAGCCCATCTATTAATTGCAGCGTGTATTGGGCTTGCAGGTGACTTAGAAGTAGGTATCAGAGCTGCAGGCTGAAGAGGCATTTTTGTTCTGCTAGAGTGAAAAATAACATTTTTAAATGTATACATGTTTCAATCTACTTCATTGTGCCCTCTGGCTTTTCTGACATGGCACTCTAGCTCACAGATGGGTTTGTCATGTTGTCTAAAAAAAAACAAGGGTTATGCCTACGCATTTTGTTTTTTTAAAAAAAGCGTCCCCAAAACTCATAGTCTGAGCTCAGAAGGGCATGCTTCTTGCCAGCCTCACTGCCTATATGCTCTTGGGCTGACCTGAGCATGGCTGGCCTGAACATGAGTATATGAAATGGGGCTTTTCTTGGAAAGCTTTTGGAAGAAATAGGGGGGATGCTGTGTGACAAACACACACAGAATAACTCACCACAGGAAATTTCAAGCCTCCTGTAGAAGAAGGTGGGTGTGAGAAAACTGTCTAGTATTAAGATCTTTGCAATATTCAGAAGTTTTGAAGTTGTGCTTTTTCAAACCAGCAAAGAGTTTTTCCTGTATTAAATGCTGTAATTTACCCTAAAATGGCTATGGAGACGACACATAAACTGCCAAGGTGTGACTTGACTGGTGATGGCTGTCTAGGCAAGGGCATTAGCAGTGTAGAGCTGTGCTCCTGACTACACTTGTTTGTCTCAAGATTTCTCTTCCTTCAGTGTGTGCAGAATGGCTGGGCTGCGGCCGGGAGGGGTAGAACCTGATTCCTGTCCCTGAGCGTCTCACAGGCAGGGCATTAGTGCACTTCTGCAGGCTCTCTGCGTGAGGTGTTGGAACCCAGTCTGGGACTGTATGCTCAGGGCTATCCATGTAGAGAGAGCAGCCCCACTGTCACCTCCCGTTGTGACCATCTTTTCTAAAAAGAGAAGAGGGAGGCAACCATCCATGTCAAGAACAAGCACACAGGGATTTAAATACAGAGGCAGGATGGGGCGGTGGAACTGTCTTGCATCAACACCCAAATGCTGGAAAAAGGTGGGATTTCAAGCATGTGCTTCTCTTTCTTGTGGTCTTGCAAATTTTTCGCCCTCGACTTAGCATCCTGGCTGTTTTGAATCTTAATTCTCCCTGGAAGATGAAATGCAGGGAACCAAGATACTTATTTTGGGAGGAAGGTGGAACTGTATGTCTGGATCCAGAAGCCTAAATACCTTTGTGGAATAGTCTCAAGCATTTTATGAAATATTTAGTCCTTTCACTATTCACAAGGGTGAAGTATTGCAACGCACACCTATTTCTAATGAGCGGGAATAGCATAGTACACTGTCAGGCTAATTGTTAGCAGGATATTATTTTTCACTCTAATGGTGAAACCTTTACAGTTAATGTACAGCCACATGCACACACATATTTAGCACCTTTTTCAGAAGCACTTAATTGCTTGACATTAACCAGCATGCTGTCCATCCAAGGAGAACTGACCACTGAAAGCCAATTCCTGTCCCGTGTGACTGACACTGCGATACGCGGACTACCAGCACACTACTGTATCTAATTTGAGAGGAGAGTTTTGGCTGTGGCTACCTATTCTGCTGTGGAATTTGAAAGAAATACTTTGGAACAATGAAGATGTTTTCTTGACGTGATACAGGCCACCCTTGCAATTTTTTTTCTGGACTTGTAGCATGCAATGTAAACTTCTAAAAGTCAAATTCACTGTAACACAAAATTGAGCGGCAGCATGCAGTGAGGAGTTCAGTGTGCAACAGTCATCATCTTGCCTGCCTTTTCTGGAGGTAAGGGCAAGTCTGTAGAATATCAGAATGGTAAGGAAAGTCATTTGTCACCTTTTGCACATAATTCAGGGCAGGAGCAGCTTGGTGCCTTTGCCTGACTCGTCCCAGGCGGCACAGAAGCACACGCAGCAGCTCACGGCTGGGGAGTGTACAGCCTGTGCCAGTCTTAAAGTTGTGTTGTGGTCCTTGTTTCTTCCTGAGACATCGGTGCACAAGGAGACTTTCTTGCATTACATCTCATTTCTGCCAGGGGTGATCGACCTCAGCCAGGTCTCCAGCCACAGCTGTTTCCCAAACAACAGTGGGCTGCTCCGGCAGCAAGGTGGGATGATGTTCAAGGTGCTATAACAAGAGGTTATCTCCCAAGTAGTAGTTCTGTGAAAGGCCGATAAAAACAATGGTACTGGGAGTGTCTGAACCCTCTTATTATCATAATAACAAAATAAATGCCCAAGCAGCACTCTGCAGGGAAAAAATGAAGTCCTGATGTCTTTCTCTACTCCTCCCTCAAACCTGCAGCTGAGTCAAAGGCCCACGGTAGAAGAGCTACGCGAGAGGAAGATCCTCATCCGCTTCAGTGACTACGTAGAAGTGGCAGATGCGCAGGACTACGACAGGAGGGCAGACAAACCCTGGACACGTCTCACAGCCGCCGACAAAGTAAGTGGAACAACTTTGGGAGAGCCATGGTCTGAATAGCTAGAGCATGTCACAGCAAACGGCATCCCTTGGGTCCCACGAGTCCCGCGACCGTCAGGGAGTAAGCCTCCACCTGACGTCCCTTCCCAACATACCTGTGGTTTCTTTCCATTCACAAGGTTTGTTGTTTGAGTCATAAATCTTTAGCAAGAAGGCTCCTCTATGCGTGGAAAGCAGGAGCAAGGCTAGCAGCGTTATACCACTGAAATAGAGAGGAGAGAACATGAAGCCCTTTGAGGAAAGGTCTCGATAGCAGCCCTGTTACTTGTTTCTTGGTTTTCGTCTTGCCACGTAATTTCTGCCAGCTGAGAGCTATCCTGCAAGAGCTGGCAGAGCGGTGTGACAACAGCATTTGCCAGAATTGCAGTGCCAGGACAGGGCAGGCCTGGGTGCAAAAATGGCAGCAAGTCGAATAATTGGCAAAAGCACCTGCCACGGAAGCCAGGGAACTTCTGTATAGTGTGTTAGGACAGGGATGTTTACTCAGGATTTTTGCCCCATTCCACAGTGTTTTAAGCACTGAACTGAAATGGCATGAGCTCTGTGGATGAAGAAAAGCTGCGTGTTTGGTATTGAATGTGCTGTCCTCTGAGTGCCAGTGGAACCTTCACAAAGTGATGTCTCTGGGGGCAGCATCGGTGGCAGAGGCGTTAAATTGCTGGCAAACTATAACAGTCACATGCTAAGGGTCTTAGTCATGCCTCAGGAAGAAGACTTAAAAATTTTATGGCCACTGTAAGAGAAGAGGACTGGGAGGCTGATGAGTGACTCCCGTGCTTTAGTCACTCTATGATGCCCATGTAATTTTAAAGACTTTCAGGGACCCGACTGTTTCTTTGGTGTGGGACTCATGCAGCTGGAGACTACAATGTCCACTGTTTAGACAGGGGAGCAGGATTCCTGGCCATGCCACTTATTTATGATGCTCTTGGTTTTACTCACAGAGGAAAGGGCAGCCTGTTACACTTGTGTAATGTAACCAAAGGACTTGTTTAGTTTTGTGATCACTGGTTTTCTCCTTGACAGAGGTTTTTTTCAGATTAGCTTTGCGTAAGTTAATGTAGCATAAACTGGTATTAAAAAAACAAGAAAAACTTCCTCGGGACTATAGACAGACCATGATATACTGGGTTAAATTAGCTTTTCCCATTTTACCTTCTCCACATTTGATAAGATCTTATTCAACTGACTTAGTTATATTCTCCCAATTGGTAGATGAGGGAAGGAATAAATCTCCAGCTGCTTCTTTACCCTTTGAGAGATCCCTGTCTGGGATGAAAGGCATGGAGAGACCCAGCTGGGGAAGGAGAAGGTTTGGTGTCCAGAGAGGCCCTTCCTCATCCTGTGTCTGGGAAAAGAACAAGTATTAAATGCTTGTTACCACAAGTTACCACTGTTACCACTGTTAAATGTAGCCTGGTAAAGAATTCAGTATTAAGGCCTCAGAGTACTTTGAGGTCACTTTTTCTTTTTAATAATGAATATGCAAATTCATGCAAAGAGCCTAAGTTCTCCAGGTGAACCTTTTCTAAGCAGGGCAAGAGTAGAAGAAATGTTTGTCATTCTAATATGAATGCCACTTACGGCATAAGGAAGCAGATACATTATTTTGGGGGTTTGGGTCAGGTGGGCAGTGTTCTGATTTCTGCCATTCAGGTGACCTGCTTTTCCCCACCACTGTGTCCACTGCTGGAAAAAATAGCCAGACAAACTGGAAGCAACTCTAAAATGTCTGACAAAGCTGCAACATCCTATAAAAGATTATTTTCTTGCAGAGCTTTGATTCAAGAACTATATTCATTGGTCAGCACAAGCTAGATTTATTGCCAAAACAGATTTTTAGTGATGGACTTTTCTGATGTCAGTAAATCTGGCTCTGTGTGCTGGGTGTCGGGAACTGCCTTCAGTCTGACTTCATCTTTACCAGGTCTGGCTGTTAAGGGAAAGGAAAGGGCACTTCTGAATCTCTCCAGCAGGTGAGGGGTGCAGGGGGGAATAGATTTCGGACCTTGTGGGAGTCAGCAGCCCACCCGGCCTCCTTCACAGGCACTTCAGCAGGAAAGTGCTCTGCTGAAGGTAGGCCCTTCAGTTGCTGTGTAGCCATGGCTCTGTCCTGATAGACGGAGGCAGAGCCTGACAGACGTTTCTAAGGTAAATAAAAACCCAAAGCTGTGCAGAAAGAGCACAAGGGGCCTCTTCTGTTAATCACACTCGCAAAATCTATCACTTGGAGCTTGTCAAGGCAAAGGTAGTTGGTGACTGGATCAGTGGCTGTAACAAAAGCCCTGTTTCAGGCTCATGCTGTTCATAGTGGTTTAGCTTTCCTTCATCAAGAAAAAAATTCCTGACAGACATGAGCACTACCGACTGGAGCAGCCCCTTGCAGCCGCTGATGACGACTTCAGCATCCCAGTTCCAGGCAGCGGCACACACCATGGACCCATGGGAGCATTTGGCTGCAGCAGCCTCACATCTTCTTCATACCCTCACAATGAAACCCACTTGTGAGCTACAAATACCACAGGGCTGTCAGAAGTGACAACTTCAGGGCCTGGGACTTGAGCCAGTTCCACTGAGTGCCCTCTCCAACACAAAGCTGTGTCCCTCCAAGTCACCCCTTTTTACCTTTTTTATTTTATTCTTGAATATTTCTCTTCCTGCCAGTCACCCCTGGTTTTCTTTTCTCTCGTGGACAAACCATGGAGGCTGTAGGTAACTGAGTCTCCTGTGGATGCTGAATACAACCACCTGTGGCTAGTTTTCTCCTGGATTGGTGTGTTGAGTCGACTCAGTAAATGGCACAGCTGGGTCAGAAGGGCAGAGGAGCACAGCCCGAGGCACAGAGGAGGGCAGGGAGCCAGACACCCTTCTTCCCCTTCCAAGTACCTTCAAGGTCAGGTTGGACGGGGCTCTGAGCAGCCTGATCTAGTAGAAGATGTCCCTGTTCATTGCAGGGGGGGGCTGTTGGACTAGATGACCTTTAAAGGTCCCTTCCAACCCAAACTAGTCTATGATTCTGTGATTCTATGAAGTCAGCTCAGCTGCTTTAGGTAACTTCACCCAAGGAAATTCAGGACCTCATAAAGGTGGGAGACATCTCAAATGTAAGTTTGGTGAGATCTGAGCAGTTTACTCACAGTGTGGCTCTGAAAACGATCACAGTGTTTGAGCAACTCTGGTGCACAGTCTTTTTCTCATGCTTATGCTAATTTGGATTTTGTACATGAAAGTGTTTAGATAATAAGCCAGAATTGCGTTCTATATCTGCATTGTCTTCAATATGTTTTCAAATTGAGCCATTCCACCGAAGCATTTATCTCTTCCCTTTATGTGATTTAGAACACGCTTATCTCTGTTCCTTTTCATGTTTTAAAGTCTTATGTTTTTCTTTCTCTCTGATAGTGTTATCTATCTGCTTCACTTCTCACATACTGTTTTAAGACAAAGTGAACTTATTTTGATCTCTCTCATTTATACATTTATGAGTTTATTTCTCCTTTGCAGGCAGCCATTCGAAAAGAGCTTAATGAATTTAAAAGCACTGAAATGGAAGTTCATGAATTAAGTAGGCATCTAACAAGGTAAGCTGAGATTAATTTTTTAAGAGTATCAATGAATACTGTTTAAAAAAAAAAAAAAAGCAGTTGTTTCTCCAGCACCCACTGAACACACCGTGAGGTCTAAACAACATTTACAATTACAGGCTATAAAAGAAACTCGCACAGAGGAGCTCATACTGCCTCATTCCATGGCGGTATGCAGGCACGGGCCATCTGTTTAATAAAGTTTAACCTCCTTTTATTTTGCTTTTTTAAATCATCATGCTCTAGCTGCATGACTATTCTTCTGGTGTCAAAAGCAAATAGTGTTGGTGTAGAGCAAATAGTGTTAGTAGAGACTGAATGAATTATCTGTGACCCCAAACTACCAACCCTTCTCTCTGACGGGCTATGGCCGAGCCACACTGGGAGGTCAGGGCACGTCTCCTCACACGGCCTGTGCTGAGTCTGCCCTGGCTTTGGTGCCGGGATGAGCTCAACTCCTGGCATTTCGGCCAAAGTCAGGCCTTTGCAAATCGACATTAACCCACACTCGTTGTCAGACGTTAAAAATAAGTGTTAGGTATGGACAGCAAGCGAGAGCGAGATCTGGTACAACACTGGGGCTGCCCTTGTATTAATACGTTCATCAGCGGGGTGCTCATAAAAAATGCAGTTAAGAAAAATACAGAAAAGCTTAAGGCAAAATTAATTTTGTATTAGGGGATTTTTATGTGTATAAATTAATAATTATATTAAAATTCACCACATGTATTATGCATATATTCCCTTGCAGCAATGATCTCCCTTCTACTTCCTAGCGTGTGCTGGGGTGGTTGCACTGGGATTTAGAATGAGTGCTGCTAGAGACACACCAGCTGCCTGTCAGCCAGGAGGTCTTCGGAGGAAGCTTTAGGGTGTGCAATTGGCCTAGATCTGTTGACCCCAGTGACCGAGCCTTTGAGGGACACTGTCACTCCAGGAGGGTGACAAATTTGGAAAGGATGAGGCTTTTTTAAAGGGGGGTGTTGCTTCATGGAATTGAGCTCCATCGAGAGGTCAGTATATTTCCACCAGACCTTTAGCATCCCACAAACATAGAGGCTGGTTTAGTTTTTCCGAAGTCTCTCCAGCTGCTTGCCTTTCACGTTTCTGGGCAGTATTTCACATCTCCTCCAGTGTTGGGGTGAGCAGTGACCCTCTGAGGTGACTCAGTTTGTATTTGAAAGCCACCAAGTGGCTTTGACTTGCTAAGCCTGAGCCTATACTCGGATGTAGCTAATGTAATAGGAATTGGGATGAGGGTTTGTCTGAAGTTCAGTGGAACTTACTGGTCAGACAAGTGGCCTCAGGAAATACGCACTTGAAGGAAGTGCGCTTAAACAAAATAGAGTAATTCCCTTAAACAAACTTAGCTAAATCACCATTATAAAATCATTAGCAAGGTAATGAGCTATTCATGTCATTAAGCAGTGGCACGAGCTGAGCAAAGAATGTGAGTGTTGCTTTACCAGTGGGGCATATTAATTCATGATAGAGTGGAAAATCAAAGCTTAAAAATAAAAAATACCTCTGCAGAGCTGACAAACCCAGGCCTCCTGACCCAGGGTGGGCTTGCAGAAGGAGTGTCCATGTTAGCTCCACTTGTCGCTTTAGCCTCGGACATTAAGGAATAATCATACTTGAACTGTATGTAGATCTTTCTGGGTGAAGAGCACAAGGTTTGTCTAAACCAGACAATTTTTGTGAAATCAGGCATGGTGTGGTCTGAAAGAGGCCTAGCTGATCTGAAATAACTCGCTCGGAGATCTGATGGGATGGACCCAAAGCGTGTGAGTGCCTTTGGTGGATTTTGGTGCAAACAGCTTATGCCTGTGAACTGTGATTCTGGCGAGGACCAAGGCAGTGTGAGTGTCTGCTCTGGGTCCACAGTGCCAGCGTGGCTGATGTCAATGCTGCAGGAACTAAGCTGCCTAATTGTGTCACTGTAGCAATTAGTTCTCCTTTTTTTTTAATGTACAATATGCACTTGAGGCTATTGTCTTACTATTTTTTATTATTTTTCTTTTTTAACCTTTGCATTTAGGTTTCATAGACCGTAGCAGTTCAACTCTACCTGACTACTATGCCGTCTTCACAACTAAAAGGAACCATAAGTGCTGGTATTATTCACTTCCCTGTTACGTACAATGTAAATCTTCTGAACTGCCTTTTTAAAAAAAAAAAAAAAAAGAGTAGAAAAAGAAATATAAAAAAAAGGAAAATTGTATTTACATGTGATGGGTACTGCAGCATCATCAGACCTGCTGGTTCAAGCTTCAATAACAGAAAATACCCCTGGTGGGAATCATGCCAAGACTTGGCATCTACGTATAAGACTTTCCTGGCATGTGGATTTGCCATACGTGTTCAAGCCCGGCTGGTGGTGCATCCGTTTTGTCTTCAGGCGCCCCTCATCCTGACAAGCCTCTGTCATCAACTCTAAAGACCCCTGAGATGGTGTTCAGGGAATCACTGGCCTGGGTGAAGTCTCCAAAAGACCACCACCTATGGCACTAAAGCACTTATACCAAACACTCCTTTCAGGCTGCGAGCACCTTAGGAGGATGGTGAAGGATCAACACTCCTCTACGGGCCACTCCATCTGTGAATATCATCTGACTAGAAATGCATTTCTTTCCCTGGAGAAATTCATGGCCAGTCGATAGGCATTGTTCAGCTCCCAAGCAGAAAAAGGCATCGCCTATAAAGAACCAGGTCTCCCTCCTGAAGGCTGGTTCAGTTCTAGCGACTGTTTATTTTTCATCTCCTTCAAGTATAATTTTCTAAACCCAGCTGTGAACCCATCAGCAGTGAGCGACAAGAATGCTGAGGACAAGCAAGCAAAACCCATCTCTTCATGGTCACTGCATGGCATTCGCTCAGCTTGTAGATTATTTTTACGCCCAAGCCTCGTGATTGCGTGAGAGCCGACGCGTGCCCGGCCGCAAGAAAGGCTGGCGTTCCCACCCGCTCCGCAGGGGACAGGAGGAACTGGGGGGTCAATGAGGGGTATCTGTCCTCTCTGTACCAGGTGTTTCAAGAACTGATCCTAACCTCGCACTGAGAAATGCATGACAGGCTGTGTTACCTGGCCTGACAAAAGGAGTCCGGTGCATTGCTACAGATGGTGGGACTTGTCACCTGTACCCACGGCTGAGGCCCAAGGACAGCAATTCAAAGGTGTTCTGTTTTGGTTTTAATTTATTTTTATTATAGTAGTATAACACACAAACTGACCAAGTAGAGCTCAGAGAGCTGGTCGCTCTGGGCCCGGTTTACCTGCCGAGTTAAGTGTGTGCTTAACACTAAGTAAGCATGCAAATAGCCTCACTGCATTCAAGAAGATGTCCGACAGGCTTAACTGAAGCTGAACACATGTAAGTGCTTTTCTGAACTTTGGCCAGCACCTCCCAGAATCAAGTCCTTAACTAGCATAACGCCAGCAAGCTGGGGCAAACATTGTGTAGGATTCCTTTCCAGCTCTTACAAGGAACTATTATGCCATGTTTTGGGCCACTGGCCCAAAGCACCGTAGCAACATCACTGGTAAGAAGTTCCAGATTATTCAGGACACCTTTTTTCAAAGCTATTTTGCTTTGACGGTTTGAACAGAGAGGCCAAAGTTTTTTACTACAATGTTGTTATTTCTGTTATTATTTTTTTTTCCTTTCTCACTGTCTTCCATGTATCTATCCACTCTCCTTGTGCTCCCCTTCTACCTCCCCCGATGCCATGCCAACATTGCCCTTTACCGATCGTAGGCTGAGAAGCCTCTCTCACGTGAGCACTTAGTGGCCAATGCTGTGTGGTGCCAACACTTCTGCCTCCTCTCCGGCCGCCTTCTCATTGCTCTGGTGGCAGCAGTAAAGCAAAGGGACCTGTGCCTAGCCCGTGGAGTTGCTCTCGCCTCCAGCCTGCCCAAACGACACCGGCACTCCATTTTGCTTCGCAGAGGTACTCAGTACCTCACAGGTTTCATTCTCATCTGCGGCCATTCTTGCAGTGCTACGGGGTATCAGCTATTGAACCGCAATTGGCTGCTATAGGATGGAAGATGCTACAAAGGATAAGTAAAAACCAGCTGGTTTCTGGTGCCTCGTTTTTGAGACAGCCTGTCTCTGATGTGGGACGCTTCCCAGGTGAGGTAATGATTGTTGAAGAAACACACACGGCAATCCCTGTATCACCAGCTTGCAGTTGCTTTAGATACAGGTTCATCAGCAGTGGAAGCCTTTAATGGGCAATGTTATCAGCTCACTGCAGCAGAGACAGAGCACTTATGTACTAGCCAGGAATACGCTGCTTTGCCGTTATTTTCATGAAAACCCAGGGGGTTCATGTTTTTGAATTCGCTGACATACACATGCACTCATAGCAAGACTGCACCACAGCTTTAAAAAGGGAAAACAAAACTAGGCTTTTGACTACACACACATTGCATTAGGGAAGGGCTCTGCAACATAGCTGTTTTGAAGAGCAACAAGCCCTCATGTTCCCAGTATGGATCCCATGCCTACCCTGCCATCGTTAGCTTAGAGGTTCGGTATGAAAGGAGGCCATTTAAGGACCAGCTGTGACAGAAACCACAGGACTCAGTAAGCTGGTGGGAGGAAAAGGTGAGATTATTTTTTTTTTCCATTTTATGATTAAAATGAAGAGGAAAGAGGTAGAAGTAGCAGACTGCTGCTGTCAGTCTGTTGTCGGTGCTACAGTCCCCAGGGGAACAGGCAGTCTGTGGGCAAAGTCACTCTGGGTACTGCCACTGACCCCAGCAGTGCCCACGCCTGCCAGTCTGGTAGCCTAAATAAACCCTTGGGCAGCAGCTGAGCCTACTCCTGCGTGATGGCCAGATGCTCCCCAGCACCCTGCCTTCATCTGGGTGGGCCCAAGGCAGGTCCCTGCTGACCTCTTACCAAGTTGTCACCCTCCGCCTGCCTCAGGATTCAGGCTGTCCCCGGGGCAGCTACACGTGGCAATGCTTTTTTCTTTTTTAATGATGTTAACTCCTGGCTGAGCAGACACCAGGACGTAGTGGAAGAACTGCCATATTTCTCCCAAATTGCAAGGAGAGCTTATTACTGGAGATGGAGGAGGAGGAGAAAGAAGCCATATAAAGTGTTTGGCACTGTAGTAAGCGTCACAGAACTGGCACTCCATCTGGTTTTAGCTTCAGTTGATCTAGGTATTTTGCAAAGTGACCCTTTGGCGAGGCATTCTTCAACAACCTGTCAGTGCCTGAACACTGCAGCGCGTCCTCAGTTTGCACACCCACCTCTGGCATCCATGGGAAGCTGCAAGCAGACTGGGGAACAGTTAGTCCTTTTTTAAAATCTGTTTTTCTTTTCATCTGTGAAAGCCATCTCTACCACAGCAAAGTAGTTGTGATTCTGTTGAGGGTGAAAAAAAGTAACAGTCAGTCATGATTTTCCCCCCCTTCAACCTGAATTACGTGCAGGATGTAAAGATGATAAAATTTCTGCTAAGAGTCGGTTCATACTGCCGTTAACCCCACCCGTTCTCGGTCACATTAGAAGGAGATTAATAGTAGTAATAAAGAAATTGCATCAGGTTTAGATAACGGAAAACTCAACTAAGAACAAAAATGGCTATTCCAATCATCCGTCTCCAGGGCTGATAATGGAGATAATACCCTAGACTCAAGGAAGAAAAACATTTTGGTTCTAATCCACTAAATCCTGATGGGTTATTCATACTTAAAATGTACCAGTATTGTGACGTCTGTTCTACAGCCTGTGGAAAGACAACATGGACAATGGGGGGGGGGGGCTGGGGAGCTGCTCTGGTGCCACTGTGTTGTGCCCCTCCAAAGTCACCTGCTGGGGACAAACAGTCGGGGAGCAGCTTCAGCCCGGGGTGACAGAAACCCCCTTTGCTGGGCTGGGAGGGCTGTTCTCCGCGGATTATGCCTGCTGGTCATGGCACAGAAAATCCCAGTGCTTGGGGGGGGGCTCGGGGAGCAAGTGCTGCCCCCCGTTACGGGGTGCATACACACCGCCCAGGTTTTTAAGGTGACCCCAAGCGAGGGGAAGGGCTGGCAGAGGAGGACAGACCCGTGGCAGGGCGCAGGATGGGACCTGCAAGGGGGAGCAGCTCTCAGCAAGGCTTTTTTGGGCAGAAAGCAGTTAATATCTTCAGAGCCTGGCTGCGGCCCAGGTTGGGGGTGAAGCGTGTGTGGATGGGATGGTCTTGGCAGCGGCGTTTTCTTGCTCAAACTTCCCCTGTTCCACTGACAGGCAGGAGTTCAGCTGCGTGCCGGGCTGTTGGCGTGTTGGCTTTGCGTGTGGCTTTGGGGGACCCACCGTGTCCCCGTGCCCGGAGCTTTGGGAAGGGAGGGGTGTCACGGGGATGATGCCCAATGCAAACTTCCCGGGATGGAGCCCCGTTGGGTACAACTCGTCCTTTCCTCCCGAGGCAGCTCCAGCAGGGAAGCAGCGTGTGAGTGGGTTCCCCAGCCGGAGCGGCGAGGTGCCGGGGTGCCCGGCAATACCGGCTCTGCGGGACAGGGCAGGGACATGGCAAACACTGCCAGCCCTGCCTCGCTCCTCCCGGCGCTGCCAGGGAGTCCCTGCACCACCCGTGGCAGCCGCCTTTGCCAAAACAGCACCGGGACCTGATCCGGCGGCAGCAGCTTGTGCTGGTGGGTCCCGGGCTGTGGGGTCTGCGTGGGGCACAGCCCCACATCGCCAAGTGCTCTTAACCTGACTCCAGGCGCTTTGACACATGGCTCTGAAAGCAGCAAGCCCAAGAGGAGGATGTGACGTTGGGGACGTCGCTGGCCCCCGGGATGGGCCATTGCTGCTGCAGCGGCTTCTTCTGAGTGGGGTTTATGGTGCCGTTTGGGATGTGCCCAACAAAAGGGACGAGGGCTCGGCCACCAGAGAGCTCATTTTGGCTCCCAGAGAGGCAAGCGCTTCCTGGGAAATGGCAATGAAGTGTGCTGAGCGGATCTGGAGTGGGGGTTGGTGGGGTCCCGGGGGGAGTGATGCTCGGGGCAGGGAGCCAGCACTGGTGCAGGGTGTGAAGTGCTGGGGTTGGGGCAGCAAATGTGCCTAAGGCAAAGGGGTTTTTGGGGGGACACAGGAGGCAGAAGATGCTAACCACCGCCCTGCCGCTGTCTCTTGCAGCCACAATGAAAGGCGGAACACATTCCTGCACCCAGTGACGGGACAGGTCCCTGAGGACAACTCAAGACTTGACTTGCAAAAGTAAGTTGGCTCCCGCCTCCTCTGGTTTTGGGGCCTGGGAGTGGGTTGTGAAGAGGGACCAAGGTGAGCTGGAGTGTTGGGGGGGCAGTGCCCAAGGTGGGGATGGCCCAGGGACAGCTGCTGCAGGGTGGAGAAAGGGGGCTCTGCTGACTCAGCTCTCCTCCTGTGCCACAGACCGACCTCGGACATGTCAAGCAAAGCAGGTGGCAAGCGACCGGCGACCATCACCAGCGAGCCCTCCAACCACGCCATGGTGTCGGAGGTGCCCCCGGAGCGCCCTGGAGGCCGGGTAGGTGCCCGGAGCCATGTGGTATGGCAAGTGGCAGTGGAGATGGGGTGCTGGGGACCCCCCCCGGGGACTGAGCGGCTCCTCTCCCCCTCTGCAGGCTCCACGCTCCTCCCGCAAGGGCATCGCCTTCGGGAAGCGCTCCAATTCCATGAAGAGGAACCCCAACGCCGCCGTCACCAAAAGCGGCTGGCTCTACAAGCAGGTACCCCAGCCCCCGCCATGCCGGCTGTCCCCCCCGGGGCTGTGCCATCCCCTCCCTGGGTGGGTGCTGCTCTCACGGCCCCTCTCTCGCAGGCCAGCTCAGGGGTGAAGCAGTGGAACAAGCGCTGGTTCGTGCTGGTGGATCGCTGCCTCTTCTACTACAAAGGTACAGCAGCAAGTACCTGCCTTGGGTGCCTTCCCCCCCCCGCCCAGCAGGACCCAGTGGCCACCAGTTGGGCACCTGCGAGTAAACCCTGGGCTGTTACCAAGCTCGGAGCAGGTTTTGCCATCGTGGGAAAAGGGGTCTGGAGGTGACAGCCCCCTGGGGAGCGGTGGCCGTGCCCAGCAGCCCTTTGTGCGGGCGTTTGCCACGCCGGGGACCCGAGGGGTTAATGCAGGCGCCTTCCCTCCCTGGCAGCTCGCTGGGCTCAGCCCTGGCAGCCCAGCCAGGGCGGGCATGAATAATTGAGCAGGCTGTTGTTCCAGCCACATCGAGCTGCCGGGGAGCAACAGGCAGCGGTTTCCCACAGGTGGGAAATGCAGGAGCGATGGGACCCGTGTCCCCACAGCACCTTGGTAGGGCTTTGTTGGGGGGCAGCCGGGGCTCCCAGCCCCTCCATGCGTTGTAACCCCTGCCTTTGCCCGGCAGACGAGAAGGAGGAGAGCATCCTGGGCAGCATCCCCCTCCTCAGCTTCCGCGTGGCGGCCGTGCAGCCCTCCGACAACATCAGCAGGAAGCACACGTTCAAGGTCAGTGCTTGGAGGGGACACGGAGCACCGGGACAGCGCTGGGGCAGCGGTGATGCTCGCAGGGTCCCCGCCGCTCCCTCTTCTTGCTTTCTTGGTGACGGAGCATGAAGCAAGCTGGGGAGAGGGGGGCCGGCAGTGTAACCTCCCCCCCCCCCCACCAGGGATACCCGGTGCTATGCAGATGTGCCTTCTGCTGGGGA
>JAOXNO010000013.1:67119980-67143027 GCA_028565335.1 Limnodromus scolopaceus | reverse complement strand
GGGGGGGGGGGGAAGGAGGCTTGAGGGGAAAGCTTTCACTATCCAAATTGAATGCTTCAGTGTTGTTTCTATTGTCTCCAGGAAAAACAGAAGGGAAAAAAAAAAAAAAACCAACTACTAACCAACAAACATAGGGAACAGCTAGTTCTATATCAACAAACAAGCACACAGCAAGAAGTTACATATTCTGCCAGTCAAGGAGAAATAACGGAAATAAAGACAAAATATCTAATTCTCAAGCTTTTTGAGAAAAAATGACCATCAGATGACTTGTTACTGCTCTCTTCCTGCAATAACATGGAGCTAACAACAACAACAAAAAATATTAAAAAAGCAAAGGTAACCCCTCACCCCGTTCTTAGCCAGGGGTTTCAGTAGCAGGCTCAGCTATGTGCAACCTCAAACCAATCTGTGTAAGGAACTAGTAGTCCCCAGTAGATAAATGACCAAACTTGGACTGCCCACTAGAAGTGCCCAGCTGGACACTACAAATATTACAGTGTTTTAATTCAAGAGGTCAAAGAGCAACTCCAGGCTGATTACAGTTGCTGGAGGCACAGACCAAGGCTTCCCAAGTGGTGGATTCTGGTCTAGGTTGGGACTTCCAAAGTATCATCTTGCCTCAACGTCACCGCGAGCACCGCATGCTGGGGACAGTGAAAGCTCACATTTGGCTGTTTTGCTCTCCTGGGAAATAGGTCTCTGAGCTAAAGCGTTATGTACAACTGAGCAGACATCACCAAAAATTAACTGAGCGTAAATTAGCCAGTTTCATACTTTCAGTCTTCTGGGAATTCAGTTAAGTTTTTCTGCATAAACTGTATCCCCATAGACCCACAGTGAATGCTTGGAAATGGATCCATTGAGATACACACAAATGTCTCTTACCAGGTCGGTGAAGGAAGCATGGTGTTAAACCACTCTCTAGTCTCTAGAGAACTCCCCTCTTTCAGCACAGCCCAGAATAAATAATGCATTCTGTTAAAGAAACATTCATGTTCTTTCTTTGGACGTGAAACTGAAAAAGCTGCACACGAACTTCAGCTGACATTAAAGTGGAACAGCATTTGAGGATGAATTCCACGTACAATGAAACGTTTAAGTAAGTAAAATTCCTGTTGCTCATGTGGAAATATGACGACTTTCACTGAGGGTGACCAAGCATTAGCACAGGTTGCTCAGAGAGCTTGTCAAGTCTCCCTCCTTGGAGACACTGGTCTTGGGCAACTAGCTGTAGATGGCCCTGCTTGAACAAGGGGGCTGGTTGGACCAGATGACCTCCAGAGGTCCCTGCCAACCTCAACCAGCCTGTGATTCTGTGACAGTAGATCTGTGTCTCTCATCTGTGCAGCTCCAGGGTCTGCCTATTAATGGAGAAAGTTTTTTTTTTAATTAAAAACTAAACAAAAAACCCCACATTTGGAGCCTCAGTCAAGTAGCGATTGGAGGAACACTCATTGGAGGAACACTCACTGGCAAGTCTGGAAGCAATTACACTAAACTGGCACTTCTAATCCTGATGCAGTGCATCTCTCTTCACAGAATATGAGTTATTGATTCCCTTCCAGGACCGAAAGTGCTAAACACCTTCAGCATCAGCAGGGCATGGTTTTTTTAATGATTAAGTAATCTGCAGTGTAAAGGCCTGAATAATGCATATGTAACTTTGGGGGGGCGGGTGTAAATAAGCTGTGCAGCCTGAGGGAAAAATGTTCAAATGGGTGATCTCTCAGGCTGTACCTGTGGCCATTATTTGAAGAACTTATGCGCTGCATGTTACAGAATGCAGGGCTGTTATTCACAGAACGTATATGCTCTTTCCTATCCATGGTACCCAGCCTACACTAGGAAAACAAGCTCCTGTCTGAAGTGATTGAATGGATTACAGCCCAGTGCAGACACAGCAATGGCTTTCAAAGCAGACACAAACAAGATTTTTATGAACTGGGTAAACTCAGGCATTTCAGGAACACTAACAGCAGCATCTCACAACCCAGCAGAGAGAATCTACCAAGGTTTTCAGGTGTAACCTGAACTGAGCTCCATGCTTCCCCAGCTCAGGTGTAGAAGTTAAGCCTGATCTAGTTTAAAACAAAAGTGAAGTTTCTAAAGCATTTCAAGTCTGCACTACGCTGAGTGCAAGCTAAACACACTCTTTCAAGTGCAATGAGCATACCTGGCACTTGGCAGACTAAGCACCAGTTTGAGTCAAATAACAGCTAAGCAACACATTTCTATATACAATTCCCTGAGCTATGCAAGACATCGAAATAAAATTCTACACATTTACAAGAAAAAGATTAGTTCTCCAGCAAACCTCTACCTATGGCTAATCACCCTACTTTTACTTACATCATGAATTACACTTCTGTATTAAATTTATTTTGAAATCTAACCCAAACAAGACTCAAATTACAACAACTTTAATCCAAGCATTCACCAGAGTCATTATTTATTACTGGCCTGTAATTCTGAATTATATTGACTCGCCCCACTGATTTTCTCCATACCTGCCCAAAATTGCATTTTAGGATAGGATAGATCCACCTTTCTAGAGCATCTTCCAAGAAGAACGAAGAAGGAGGTACAGCCATAGAGAGCTGGCTCACAGATAAAAAAGTGTCTTAAGACAGTTTAGAAAAGCATGTCATCCCTGGTCATTGTGATGTCCTCTTCCAGAACATTTACCATATTAAGACAGTACATTTACATTTCTAGCAAAGGCAAAGGCATGCTTGTCCACCAAAGAGTTCCAGCAGACTAACATTTAGCAAATTCACATTAAAAACACCTCCAAGTAGTAATTAGTTCTATCAAGTATAAACTGGCATACAAAAACATTTTAAAATTAAAAAAGTCTATTTACCTTGCTTCAAGAGTTAGAAGTCTGTTCCCAAAGAGAGCACACTGTGCAATCAGAATACTGTAGGTGGCTGGCCAAGAAACACTCTGGACATGATCACCCTGCCACTAGGTATTTCATTCCACCTGTATTTATTGAAAAATAGTTACATATTGATCACTAAGCTATTAGCTGCTGTAATAGCATCTGTACATAGAAGAGGTAATGAAGAACATCACACTGGGATGGAGGAAGAGTGGTGAAAATGTCTTTTCAAATGTCTCTTTATTTTCCCAAGCTGTCACAAGTGAAGGAAGTTCTCAGACTGAGTGTGCTGGAGTCCCACAGTGTGTGCGCCAGAGATCAACAGCTTTGCTGACAATAGCGTCAGTGTTATCTTGAGGAATCTACGAAAGATCAGGGCAAGATGCCTTGTCAGATTACTTCACTTGGACTGTTTCGTTTAAAATAAGTATTTAAATTCCCAGTTTTTTATTTCTTTTTAAAAAAGAAAACAAAACTAGAATCCCATCTCCCTACCCTACCATCCCACCATCCTTCTGTCCTACACACATCATACTACCTCCAGGTTTTGGACAAAAAGCTTTTATCTACAAAATGGTAAGATGACCACCCAGGCATCTCACACTTCACACATCCCTACCCTGACATCAGGCAGAATTATACTGGCCTGTAAGGAGCTTCTAGAAAAACTAAGCTAACCTCATCTGCACTTACTTTCACAGAAACACCCTTTAGTATCACAAGAAACATTGTCAAATCTGTACAAACATAGAGAACACATTCCCCAAAGCCTAAAACTCATTTAATTCTATGAAAGCCTTACCTCTTGATAGGAAAAAAAAAAAATATATCATTTTCATCCCTGCACATTCTCTCTTCACCTTGGTAGTACTACACTATTCTTGGTGAGCAATTTAATAGTACCTCATGGTATGTTTGCAATAGGCAAACTAAGGCTGAAACACATTTTCATAAACCATAAAAGGTAATGCAAAGCACAAAAGAGTACTTACATTTTCCAAAAACTGTGTGATTTTTTCTGCAGTATTCAGTGCTATTATCTTCATTTTAAAGGTTAATAATATCTCCAGAGCAACAAAAACAAGAATCTTGCAGGACCCACTAATAACTTTGTCCCAAACTCTAAAAAGAAAAAAAAAAAAAAAGAAAGAAAAGGAATCACTAAACATTATGGTAGTGTTTATCTGCTTATTTATCTGCTAGAACAGTCATTGTACAATCACTGTTCTCCAGATTAGTTTTCTGGATAACAGCAACATATTGAATTATTCAGTCGAGGGTAAATAAAAGGCATTTTATCAACCCCTAAATCTGTACAGGGGAGAGTGGTGGCAAGCAGTAAAGTATTGATATGGCGTGGTCTTGTTTAGAAATTGAACTGTTTACAAGCTCAGATACAAAAAGCAAATCTTAATAGCCTGAACAGTGACAACTGTTCTACAGTATATGGTAAAGGTGAGAATTTTTCCTAGTACGAAAAAGGAAACAAACTTAATTAGCATGCCTAATAAAGACACTCTTCCAACAGTTAAGTAGCTGAGAATTCAAAAGGACATAATACTGATCTACTACATCTCAAGATGCTAAATATTCCAGGTCATTGCTGTATGAGATACGAGATATCAGCAGGATATAATCCATGATGTCCATGAAAGTGGACGCAAGGAACAACTATTAAGTCTTTCAATCCATCCCACTGTGCACAGACTCTCTCAGAATTACCTAAGCGCTCCTGCCACTTGTATGAAACTGGACCTGGACCTCACATTTTTAATGAAATCTGAAGGGCAGGCCTCCAAAGGCTGCAAGTACTTTAGCAACAGAACTTGGATGAACATTAAAATGAATCCACACTACTAAAATAGCCTGCAACAATGTGAGATCAACTGCTAAAGCCTGCAACAATTTGAAATCATCCTTCAGCCAGCAGCTCTCTCAGGCCCAACTCAACAGACTTGGGATGAAAGATTATCCAAAACCAGTGTGAAACCATCTGTCAGATGGCAGCGTATATGGGTTTGCATTATTTTTAGTTCTTGAATTTTAAGAGCTGTGTCAGAAAAACTTTCTGAGGATTACTGTTCTTGCTTCTTCTGAGCACTTGTTAAAAGTGCTCCTTCCAAATAAAAATGTGGGGGTCAGAGATCACATACTGTCCTCCATCATCTCTGAATACAGTGACACTTAACTGTAAAACACCTTCTGCACTCCACCTATAAACTTGGATCTATGGGTATACTTCTTCCAAAGACAATTCAATTTTAATATGACCTTTTCTCTCAGAAGAACATCTCCTCCAGCCTGGAGTGCCAGGAGAACACAACGCAAGCATAACATGAACTTTGACAGCTGAATTGAAGAGTAGGTATCACACCTTTAAACAAGGAGTTAGTAACTAAAGAGCCATGAAGAGGATGAAAGGCCTGGAGCATCTCTCCTATGAGAAGAGGCCAAGAGACCTGTGACTGAACCTGGAGAAGGCTCAAGGGGGAACTCGTCAATCTATATAAATACCTGAAGGGAGGGTGCAAAAAGGGTGGAGGTAGGCTCTTTTCAGTGGTATCCAGTGACGGTACCAGAGGCAACGAGCACAAGCTGGAACACAGGAGGTTCTCTCTGAACATCAGGAAACACTTTTTCATTGTGAGGCTGACTGAGTACTGGCAAAGGTTTCCCAGGGGACTGGTGGGGTCTCCCTTCTTGAAGATATTCAAAAGCTGCATGGACATGGTCCTGGGCAACCAGCTCTTGGTGGCCCTGTTTAAGCAGGGGGTTTGGTGGGACCAGATGACCTTCAGAAGTTCCTGCCAATCCCAACCTTTCTGTAATTCTTTGTGAAAACTTTATAACTCATGATGTGGAATGGCTGCTGCTTATTTTTCAATTGTCGGTTTCTTAACATTCTATTCAGATAACTCTCTTGATGTTATTTTCACAACCTCTCCATTCATAAAAAAAGTTAAGACTAGAATTTAACTTATAATGAAGAAATGAGAAAAAGAGTATATGACATCCTCAGGACTATTCTTACAAAAGGAGGACACAAAAAAAACCCCAATACATGGACAGATGGGAAAAAAGGCACTGCCACTTTCTTTGTCCTTTGCAATTTAATTCCCTGTCTTGCTATGATTAAAAATGAACATAATTCCCATATGGTTAGGAACAATAAATAATCCAAGATTAAAATCTTACTGCTTCCTTTGTGGTCAAGCATCCCAGGAGAAGTGATCACTCTAAGTAGCACACTGATGTTGAAGTCAGGTCCAGAAGATTTAAGCAAGGCTATGAGAAAACTGAGACCACATTCCTGTTCCACGCTGTACAGGTCATCCCTGTTTACTTCTAATACATTTTCCTTCACAAACATATCTGTTTAGAACCCAAGAACACCTCCCCATGTGTTTCATGGGCATCTGAACTGTAATTATGAATGACAATACAGAGAGTAGCAGACTTCAGAAACAGGAAAGAATTTTTAAAGTTCATATTAAGCTCATGTTAATTTGAATACAAACTTACTAATCTGAATATAAAATACCCAGCCCTCTTTCACTATTTTGCTCCCAAGTCTCCTGACTTCAGTTTCCATAATTACATTACAGTAGGTTACATTTCATGCTCAGAAAACACTCTAATGTTTTCCTGCATTATTTAGTCTGACTCCAGAACAACTGCTTTAACAACGGCAAAACAGATGCGGTATCTAAATTACCAGTGCCTAACAAATTTTGCAAGGGGGCGCAGAGCAAAGTGGATGAGATGTCAGCACTAATCAGCTGTGTCTGCTGCAGTATTTTTCCCCTTAACGTTTCCAGCTATTGTTACTCTCAGTGCAACTCCACCAGAGACAGCAATAGGGGAATGACTGTGACGCTGTGACAAACAGAGCAGTGGTCAGCACCTTGTCTGTACCAGCAGAGCCAGGAATAGCAACATAAACTGTGTTTACCTAGAATGGAAAAAACCCACAGCAGTTTCAAGGAAACATATATTTGATGATTCTATTCTAATATAGTGGCCTTTATATATTGTATTTCTGTTGATGATAACATAAATATTATACTTCCACTTTTTAAGTAACAGCAAACATTCTGTCAGAGATTACAACTTTTTACTCATTTTTTGATATTCCTAGAGATGCAAAAATTATAACAGAAAAGTTACGCAACTGTGCCTATAGCCCTATTCAGGAATGCTGAAAAAGAAAGTACACATAAAATTTATTATGGTTTTTGGGACTATCAGCCTCTGTGAAATATAGAACAATACTCAGTTAACCACAGGAGCACTCTTGTAGGTATTTCTTCAACAGTGAAATAACAGTAATAACCGCAAGGAAAAATAAAAAGAAACAGGATGGTATGAAGGTAAAGAACATTCCAAGGATTATGCAAATAAAGTCATTCACTTTTTCACTGAGCTTTTTTTGTAGACAAGATACGACTTACTCTGTGTGTGCATGTGTGTGAAGGCATGGCATTCTCAAGACAGTTTTTCAGGTTCCTCAACCACTACAGTGCAGCAGCACCCAAAAAGCATCACAGCATTGCTGCACTCTCTTTTTCTGAAATATTATCATTAATCTCACAGCTTTTTCCACTAGGATGCAGGGTAAGCACATTCAAACTTATTTCTTGGTTCTGGTCCTCCAGTCATCCAGGCCAGAGACGTTTAAAGAGAACCAACGCTTGCTCCTCCTGCTGCATTTCTGAGTGTCCTTCCAATGGTAACCAGGCATGGAGGGACATGATGAGGCTCACACAAGTCTTATCCTGATGTCATGTCATGAGCTCATGCCCATCTGTTTCCAGAGCTGGGAAGCAGCTCAATCATTTAGACAAAGGCAAACAGACTAAGTTTCTCTATAGTAGTAGCCCACTTGCACATCCTTATGCTCTCCCACAACACAGTAAATTTAACCATTTTTCATATTTCAGTTGTCTCTACTAACAAATGACTTGTATTTTTACAACGAGATGTAATTTGTGCAGGACACGGAGATCACAGACGTAAAACTACAGAAGCCATATATCAATACATGAGGCAGTGCCAGTTTGAAAGGCAGTCACAAGATTTCAGAACTACCAAATGCTTCGCCACAAACAAGCTACCAGAGGCTAATAACCTAACACCACCCCCTCAGCTATTACAGCCCTGCTAATGCCAAGTCTTCAGTGCAGAATGCAAACAATGTGAGTCAGGGGCACAATACGTGATTGGCAACATTAGGCCATAAAGAATGCTTGGCTTATTCACAATTATATCTGCAGAGCTGCACTACTTCTGTTGTAGCTGGATCATCTGGAGTGACAGTGCTGGAATAAACTGGCAGCCAAAGTGCCATTTTGCCCGTAGAGCTGAAGCCACAAACAGGACACCGAGCTTTAAGAGCAGGGCTCTCCGGCTGGGGGCCCACGCAGCACCATCGGAAAGCTCTCCATGCATGGGGCTTACAGAGCAGATGACAAGATGTGCTGCTGCAGAAATAGAGCAAATAGGGCAATGGTGAGTATAAAACCAAAGATGTGGTCCAGTTCTCTCCCTGTTTCAGAGACAAGTAAGCCCTTCTGCCCCTCTCAAACCTGTGCTACAGGCCGGTTCATGTTCCAGGGATTTTGTTGATATTCCAGGTGGGATACAGAAGCCCTGAGGATACAGTGCCTCCAAAATGGCTGGTCTGCTCCTCTCTTTTACCAGTGTGGCACCTTTAAGAAGTTTAAGAAGCTTGTCATATGTCAAGTGTATTAGGGCAGGCAAACACACTGCATAAGCTCAAATGAAAAGTTTCTGTGTGAAACTTTAAATATAATAAATTTTACCTACGGTATAACTAAATAAATTTTAGTTACTAAATAAAATAAATTTTACCTATGGTATAACTAAGAGAAGTGTGCTACAAAACAGTATTTATACTGAATGACAATGCCTGTCAGGAATGAAGCTGGTATTATGCAACTTCATCTCACCATTATTGGGAGAAAATTTCTGCATAGCATATACAAATCTTGTACACCTTAAATAAAAAGAGAAAACCATGAAATTTAGATTTAGCTGCCTGGCAGAGAACACTACAGTTTACAGAAAGCAAGTGACCTCTCCAAGAAATACAGTACTACATCATGAGTTAAATTAAATCACAAAAGATGAGCTCAGATCATCTCTCGCTTGACAAAAATGTAAAACTCACAGGAGAATTGGAGACCTGTTTTCAATTCTCAGCAGTTCCAACACTGCCATTTGGATACGTTTCAGATAAGCATTCAGGCTTCTAGATTCCAATCCAAACTGAATCTCCAAGCATTAGTTAAGTTCATCTGTCACATGCTACCCATGAAGTATGCTATTTCCTTAGCAAATGAGGCCATTATGATTACAACTGAATAAACCTAAACTGGCAAGAAAAAGTGCACTTTTATCATGTTCCCACAAGAACTGTTGGGAAACGGGATCACTGTGCCATCAGAAGTACCAACACTGACATTTGTTTTCACTCCAGAGTGACACAAAAAAGAAACCCAGTATTTTGACCTTTTCCATAAAAAAAAAGTATTTAAAAAATTTCAGGTCATCAAAATATTCTATTTTGGTAGCAAAGAACAGTATATGAGAATGCTAGAGAGTAGAGTAACTAGATAAAATATTTTATATAAATGCACTGATTCAAATTGTAGAAGTTTGGAACTAAAGATTCTGATAAGATGAAATATGAAAATCTAAATTCTTCATCTAGATTTTTTCTTTCACACTATCAAGATGACACATCTCCATAAAATGTTCAATTTTCAACAGAAGTTTAAAAACAACCCTGAATCTTCCAAGGGCAAAACTGTTCTGATGCAAATTCCTCTTTCAGCTCTAGTTCTCAGCCATAAGATGTAGCAGAAAAATTAAATCACATAAGCTCTAAATAAAAATATCTCCTAGAAGGCACAGAAAGCAAAGGCTATTTCAGATCACAGAAGCCTACAGAAAAAAAGGCAAGTCCTGGGTACAGCAGCCACT
Organism: Limnodromus scolopaceus; assembly: GCA_028565335.1. NCBI lineage: Eukaryota > Metazoa > Chordata > Aves > Charadriiformes > Scolopacidae > Limnodromus > Limnodromus scolopaceus. Next base: position 67,133,135 of record JAOXNO010000013.1, on the reverse strand, counting down.
TCTACTGACAAACTGCATTAAGTTTCACACAGAGGAAGCATAATGAAACAAGGTCAATCATTATCTGCTGAAAGTAACCTACAAATGCAAATGTGAAATGGAGATGCAGGCAAACCACAAGTGTTCAATTGCTTTTAAGGATGTAACAAACATTTTATACATGCTTACATAATTTATGTAGCCATAAAAGTAGTTAAAGTTTTAACCACCACACCACGCACAACCACCACACAGAGATTAATATTTTGGAGCCTTGTGCGTGCTTAATGAGAAGAACTTGCCATGTAACAGTTAACAAACTGCACACAGCATAACAACTAAACATCTACCACCAAATCTTTCCGTTTTGGTTCAAAAAATTGTTTTCTCAGAGATATTCCTTGCCACCAGTAGAACACACACACCACCTCAAAAACCACTACCACAAGACTGGAGAGCACAATTTCTAATCTTACAGCTTGTTTCCTAAAACCCCCTTAACATTCCTAAGAGCAAATAAAACATTTTTAAGAACAACTGTTTCCCACTTTCCTTCATGAAATGTGAAGTCCTAAATAAGCAAGCAAGATTGCATTCACTACTCAGATTATGATCAACTTTACTACCACAAAGCATCATCTACAGAGCATTTTACAAAGCGCCCTGTTTCCATGGTAGGTTCCTATACTAGTGTCCCGGTTTCAGCTGAGATAGAGCTAATTTTCTTTCTACTGATGGCTGTGAACGGAATGTCAGTAATACATATTGTTTTAGTTGTTTCTAGGTGATGTTTATACTTTTCAAGGACTCTTTTCAGCTTCCCATAGAAGCTGAGGAGGAGCCTAGATAGAACAATGGAACATTCCGTACCGTAGATGTCATGCTTGGTATATAAATGGGGGTTGGCTGGGGGGCAGGAATTCACAGTCACTGCTTGGGATGGTGCCAACTCACCAAGTGGTGAGGCTGACTTGTGTCATTATTAAAATTATTGTTATTTTCTTTTTCTGTTATTCTTCTATTAGACAGTCTTTATTTCAACCCATGACAAACAGAAAGGAAAAAAAAGAAAACTTGCCTCTGTAAACTGGACTCAGGTAAACAGCCTGCAAAACACTTTTTAAACCAAAGGTCGTAAGGGAGCTTGCTCATTGCAGCACATGTTTTCAGATGCATTAGAAGTCTGTTATCTTCAATGTTCAAATACTGCTCCAGAACTTTTGGCTGAGAAAGGAATTGGAAAATTTTAGATGACTATGGAGGGCACTCTGATGTGACTTAACACACACTGTAAGACAAGAAGTCTCTTAAAAATTAAAAAAAAAAAAGTCAAATAAAACAGCATGTTAAAATAAAGAACTTTCAGTACTTTAACTACAAACATGACTTCCAAAATACAAGTGTTGCTGATTTCTGCAATTAGCTAATTAAGTGCCTTACTAAACAAACAACCCCTGGTTCCTTAAATTGCTGACCACTAGCATAACTTCCAAAATATGCAGTATTCCCTAAAGCAAGGAGGTGTTTGAGAACTTCAGGCAATGCAGAGATTAAACCTGCACTAATTACTGCTACCTTCATAAATCCCTGTGCAATATATTAAAAGATGGACATTGATTTCTTGCTTGAAAGTCCAAAGTAATTTGAAATGCCAATAGAACAGCATAAGACAGAGCTAAAAAATGAGTAATTATCTTTTTTTTTAAATTCTAATGTAACACAACATACATTTTCATAATTTCAGTTTTCATCATAATTAAGTAAACAGCTTATGACTTCAGCTGTCAAAGGACAAGAAGACTTCCTTTGTCCATATTCTAATATCCAGATTCTTGGTACAATATTCACATTACAATGAAAACTTAGGAAGGTAGACACTTGGCACTCCCTATGTAATGAGAATACATACTTTGATTAAAAACTCTCCTCTGTCCTTCAAGAGGAATTACAGAAATGTATAACAGCAACAGGAGGTAGGTTTAAAAAGTATTTCTTACTTTGAAAAGAGTAACAAAGGACATACGTAATTTTCTGCAACAAATTTTCATTCAGCGATTGTTAGCGCACAGGAAGTCAGACACTTTCACCTCAGTGGATATTGTTAACTAAGAGGTCTCTTATCTTTTAAGACTATTTGAAGAACTAAAAAAGCTTTTGTATAATGAAGCGAATTTTATAAGCATGCATTTTCTTTACAGTCGAATTTTAATTTTATGAACCAGTGACAGAAATTCAGAATTAATATTCTATGAGAGCATTTAAATGATCAGTGCCAAAAGAACTCTATACCACTTTTTATTATAACTTAATTTGCAACATACTGTTTTTCTGAAGATGTAGTACCCTGCTCCATTTATAAAGCAAAACAATTGTGTTTTGTCTATCACCCAATGAGCAGCACATGGAGAGTAGAGATGCAACCTAAAAGGTAGCAGACATACATCAACATATTCTTAATTTTGTGACATCTTTAATTGTTTAAAATAAATAAAATTGCGACCAATTTGTGAGAAATATAACTCAACTAAATACAATGTCAGCTTTAGCTAACCTAAAAAGAAAATAAAATGCAATTGAAAGCTGCCATATAGCAACCAAAAACAACTTCCTAATGTTATGTTAGACAAAGTGTCCTATAGGACAGTACATACACAACGCAAAAAGCACTCTTCTCATTTTCTCAAAACAGTGAAACAGAACCCAACCTCTGACGCTCCAGTTGTCTCCATATATTATAGCTTTCCATGACTTCCTCCTCTCTTCTTTATAGCTCTCCTCACCAAAAAAAAAAAAAAAAGTTTTCTTTCCTTACCAGTTGTTGTAATGAATCTTTGTGCTTGCTGTTCAGCTGATTCACAAAGCAACTGACAAGCCAATAGCATTCTATAGGATCCTCCACCATCTCCTCCATTGCTTTAGCTATAGCAAGAAACACTTCATCTTCAGGTTCCTGGAAAACAAAGTCAAAAAAGTGAACTACACAAAAGTACTTGACTATTTGATTTAACTTATTCTTATATTCCTTTTCCCTGCTATTTGGGAAAAGAAAAGCCAATCAACATAAACAAAGAGCTATTCTGACATTCATAAATAAAACATTGGGCAGCAACTGCATTACAGTGGCAGATACCTATCAAAGCAGAACAAATAAGACTTGTCTTGCCTTTAAAACTAAAACATACAGCAGGAGTTTAGAATAACTGATTCAAAGTTCTCAAATGTTCTCAAATGAGATTATATTACATCCTAACATGGTAGCAATAATCCTACTTCTATGCCCCACATTTTCATACTGCACAGCAGCAGAATTTTACATCCTACTCCTTGCTAAGGGCCAAACAGCCCCTTCAAACACCTTTGTCGTGAATGCTGCAGTTACTGAAAAAAATAATGCTGCACACCTACCTTCAAGATACAGAAAATCATTTGGTTTGAGATAAACATCTTCCTAGATACAAAAGGTGACAAGTATCTTATTCCCCACAATACGTGACCAGAAGCATGTTGATGGGCATGCCATCATCTTTTCTGCAGAGGACAGACTTTCCTAACAGAAGTATCAGCATGCCTAAACCACAGTTAATGGTATGACTACACGTAGTGTAGATGGAGGTGAGCTAACTCTAAACCAACCAGACCTCATGCCAACAGCCAACTCAGGAAGTCTCTAAACTGGGAAGATGCACAAGTTAAGGTTCTACATCTGCCCTGTTTCTTAGCCTTCCTTACAGAAGTAGTACTGCCTATATTATGAGGCAGGGTAACAAGCCAGATATGCATCCACAATTTGATCTACTGTAACCATCAGCAGCAGCCAGCTATAATTTGCACAGATTACAACTCAAGCAAAATACACGGACAGCCTAAATACTACCAGGATATGCCTCTGCTGCGTTGACTGCTGCAGCACACACCATATCTCTACACTCTGCTTTCAGATGCACAAAACGTACAAAGCAGGAAAGTCTGCTAAATGACTCAAACATTTCAAAATTTTTGGACCATCCAACATCATCTTTATACTCCTCCTGCCTTCACAATAGAACATGCGTGTTACTATCAAGGGGACAGCAACTGCACAGAAAACTGGCTGGCATGAAAAGAGAACAAATGCTTTCTACAGCAAAACAAACACAAGTTACAGGACTAATAGCCATGGATCTGCTAAACACCATCTCTGTTAAACCCCATCATGGTACTGAGAGCAGCTAGTGCTCTGGGATGCACTGCAAAACACCTGCTCAGAAAGCGATACTGCTCTAGAAGGAATGAATTTTCAGTCCGAAATATTACTGGATTTTCCATGTTAACTTTGTTTAACTTTTTTTTTTTTAACTTTTTTTAAGTTCTTACGCCAAATTTTGTTATTACAGATGAAAAATAACAAGGTAAGCTGAACTAGAGCGAACACAGATGAATTAACTTTAAATACAGGATAAAAATCCACTTCAGAAAGTCCCATGACTCATTTCATCATCTCCTCTTTCACAGAGGCTTACACGCAAGATCCACGCGTTGTTTTTATCAACACACTATAGACTTACCACCAAGACATAGACTCATTTACCCGTATGTGAGTACACTGTAAACTACAGAATACACACATCACCTGACAGAAGCCTAGATCAGTTCAGACTAACAGAAAAAGGAGGTCAATACATTAAAATCTAGATTAAAAACAAGTAATTTAAATATATGATGTAATTTGCAATAAACAGCTGCTTGTACTGGCTCTGAATTATGCTTGTTCCAGGTCATTTAAGAATCTATGAGCTCCAATAAGATTATGTCATTTTCATTTCAGTGCTATAAAGAAACTGAAGTGTACCAGACCACAAAAGGCTTGAAGCCTAGCAGGCAAAATATACAAAAGAGATCTGAAGGCATAAAAATCTTACATAAGTACTTAGGGGAAGAGAAAGAGAAAAGCACTTTGACTAAAATTCCTTATTTTATACTTGCATTCCTATTTTTTTTTTCCCATTCACCCTCCTTTGTCTATCTACGTGAATTTGTGGGGCTACCTGCAGTTCAGTTTCTCACAGGTTTATAGTCTGAACTTAAATAAAATACTGTATTTAGAAGACTCTTAAAATGACAACTAACCAACGGAAAGGCCACGTTTCGAGGCAATTTTCCTGATTCCAGCTGATGTATGCGGAGGAAAATATCAACCTGTGGGGTAGAATCATTAATAAAACGAATTACACGAAGAGCATGGTGTATATCCCAGTACTGCTCCTTCCGGTACTTCATCACCAAAGCATGAGATTCATGGTGAGGAGGAATAATTCCTAAAAAACAAACAAACAAACAAAATTTAAAAAAAAACAGGAAAAAAAAAGCATAAGCAACTCTAGAGAGAAAAAACAGAGCACTCAAACTCCCTTTCCAACAGATCTCCCTGAATTCAACTTCTACTACAACTCCAGCCTACAGAAATGTAGGACCTGGCACTGCAGTTTGTTTATAAACTTGGGTAAAAGAATACAGAGCAAAAATTCTACAAAATTCAAAGTCAATGGACCAACAAAGCACTTTAGCATTGTATTTATAAAAACAAATTTCCTATGTTAACTGAACATAGGCAAAATCTAGTCTTAGACTATTATTTCCAAGTTCTTCTACAAGGTTTTCAGGAAATGAATGCTAGCTCTTTTATATACCACATCAGCATGCTCATTAGAAACATCACTGTCAGGATAGACTGAAAATAATTTAATTGGTTTACTCTCCCTCTCCAACAAGCTTTATTTTTAAATTGTGAATCTTACCTGTTACTTGTTTATACCTACCTGTAGTTTTTAATACAGGTTAAAATACAGGTTACAGTGTTTTAATACAAGTTAATACAGGCATATTTATACCTAGCTTCCATTTATTTCAAAAACAAAGTGGATGCAGAATGGTTTTTATATAAATTAGCTGTTAATATTCTCATATTCTACACTTTGAGATGACCAGAGAATACATATATGCAATTAACTAATGCAAAGATACTGTACATGCCAGTATTATTTAATCTACTGTTAGATCTCTGCTGGAAAATTCTTTACTCACTGTAATACAGAGATTAATCCTCTCTAAAACAACATACAGAAGCAACATCAATCACCTACGTTGAATCAGTTACAGATTAAAACTTAAGAATACCACCCAAATACTTAATCAGGTAACATTTTTTACTTTCTTAGCACAATGCAAATATTTTTCTAGTTTCCTAGGAGGAAAAATAAAAAAGGGGAAAAAAAGGTATTTAAGTAGAGAGGCAAAGAAAATTAAACTGTTTACAATCTCCAGAAGAGATGCTCAACATTTCACTCAATCCTGCCCCTCACTCAAGACTCCATCTTGCCATGCACTGATGTTCACAACAAAACTGCCACAGGCTTCAACAGAAATAAGATCTTACATACACCCAAGCAAAAAAATTCCACTTCCATATCACTAGTGCAGCAGAATTCTTCCCATTGTAGAAACCCATGAGAACAAAGTATTCCTCAAAACTCAGTTCTGAAACAGGTTACCTGCTGCTTTCATGTCTCATTGAAAGAAAAATGTATTTCTGCCAAGTGTTAAAACATGAAATGGCTGAGTTTTAGTAACAAGCATAACAGACAGAAAATTATCTTTTATTTTCCAACTGCAAACCTGTCTGCATTTCAAAAGCTGGGACAGAGCAAGACATTTTTCACATTATGCAAAAAGAGTCAACATCATGATTTTGTATGTACACACTGCCAACTGCCTTCCTCAAACACAGAAGAATACCTTAGGCAGACAGAAAAGAAGCTCCAACAACACAGGGATGTCTGGAAACCATCATGAGTCCCACCTGAACAAGAAGTTGACAGAGACATCACTGACACGCCACATAACCTGGGACAGCATCGAGCCTTGGTATGTGCCTGAAATAATTTTGCTGACAGGATAGTATCCCTTTTGCTAAACTATTAACATTATCTAGAGGAGATGTAACGCCTCCCACCAGAAATGGACTGGGCTGTTGTTCCAGTCATTTAGGGAGAGAGACTGGATTGCCCTTCTGAATACCAGCTTTTTCAACCAGCTTTCTCAGAGTGTTAACACTGAGTTGCAGCATAAGAAAAGCCCTTGTACCTCTGCTCACCCAAGATGTATACAGAATGACAGAATGAGTACTTGAAATAAATCACTCCGGGTTTAAAATACAAGACAGACCACTGGCTCTGCAGTGAGATGCAAGTTTGCCAAGCAACCGTACTTTGCTATTATAATTCTGGCTGAAGGATCTTGTACTGAGTAAATGGTCCAAACCTCCTACACTATACTTCCTACTACTGTTTTAAAGGATGCTGACTATTTCACTAGAGCCCAGGGTATGAGAATCTTTTTCATCCTAAAATTAGTACTCCTAACAGCAGAGGCTTTTATCAGGTAGGATTACTCTGTTAGTTCGATGACCAATACCAAGAACTTCAAGTTTTATAATTAGATCTTGCATGTTCTGCACACTGTTCATTTACTACCTCTTCCAAAGAAAGGCTTACAAATCCAAATAATAAGGAATATGAAGCCATGACTTTTAACTTGTAGAAAATGCAGGAAAAAAAAATCTAAAAGATTCCTTAAAACTCAGCTAAAACTTTCTAATACGTTATTTTAAACTCCAGACACTGTAGTGGAACATGGACACCAAGAAGGGAAACAGAAGACATTTACCTGAACATTGTTCAAGATCATGGCACAGCCTAAGATAAACAAACATCCTAAACCAGAAAAGAACTGTTCTGTAAAATACTCCTGTGGTAGGAGTCACCAATCTTCCTGACTGAATCACATGCCAAAATATTCATATAAGAGAGATATATGGGATCTGTATCGCATATTCTGGAGAGCCAAAGAAGTAGAGTAGCTCACAGACAGCAAAGGACAGCAGCTTCCAAGCCAACCTGTAGACTGATGCTGCTGCTCTCTCCCTGATGAAAACACATTTTGGATATTAGCACCCTTCCTGCCAGCACAGCCCTGGTAACACAAGACTGAGCACGGGAGCCACACTCAGGCTTTTCAGAAGTGGCACAATACTCCACCACCAACAGTAGAGTAAATCACTTCCAGAGATTCAGTCAATGTACCTTCACAGTCAATCTGGCAGTGTTTCTCTACATGCAACTCTCCAGGGAAACTCTCCAGACACCTTGTAAGGGTCAGAACTCCTGGACCATCCACAGCCCCCATGTCTACAAGTGACATGACCTCGCATCTAGTAAACCCACCATACTTGACCAGTTACTGCAAAGCCATTAGTACTTTTGAATTTGTCATCTAACATGTTTCAAGTAAAATTGAATCTATTCATGGAGGGCTTTTTATGACTTCTGGGGATACCGTCATTTGCCTCTGGCCTCATGACTTCTTTAATGGCAAACACAATTTGAAGCCAGAAGCAAAGCCAGAAGAAATTAAGATTTTATACAACACAAAACTTCTCTTTAGAATAAACATCTTTTACATACCTTACCCCTTTTTTTTCAAGTTTAATCACAGCTTTACTTGAACTTAATTGTCTGCTATTTTAGGAACAGAAATAAATATCTTATCAGGTATCAGTGATTTATAATAATCCACCTTTCAAATCCATTTTATAAATTTACTTGAATTACAAAGTTAAATATAGAAATACATTATTCTAGGTACACTTAGCAAAAGTTCACAAAAACTATGCTCAAAATATTGGTTTATAATTGCCGTTGTGGTTCCTAGATGGATACAAGAATAGGCTAAAACTGTATCAGTAGGCAAGGTAGGACAGAATAATCCATGTCATTAACTCTCTAAAGAAAAAAAAAAAAAGCAAACCAGAAAAAATACACCTTCCTGCATATTCATTTCTACAGAGGATCACAGATGTTACATTTCATACCTAAAAGTACTTTCCACACCAGTATACGGTACATGGATGGGAGAGGAAACCTCTGACTAAATGTGCAAAGCTTCTCAATATCTGTAGAGAAATAAAGAGGGAGGGAAAAACAAGGTAAATTTAAATACATTAATACATTATAAATAGGTTCGAGACTCTAGTCTACCAAAGGATGACCAATCCTTAGCTGCAGATCAAAATCTCCACTTTCATCATATATTATCAACAAATGCTTTCACTGCTTCAAGAATAAATTTTCCCTATAAACTGCAACAATTTTGAAAAATATGCAACGTTGGCTTGATTTACAATAAAACTATCCTAGGTTTCACCAGGAAGAAACTGTACTATTTTACAGACATTTTGTAAATTGTGTTGCTACGTCGAAACAATTAAGGGCTTTGTTAAAGGGACAACATTTATCTTTCTTTTCTGTTAGAGATGGGGCACTCCTCAGGGACCAACAGCAATAAAAATCATTTTGAGGTTAGATGGAATTAACAGCATGAGATGATGTATTTTCAGATTAAAACTGCTTTCATTAAAAAATTTAGTTTCTTGGGCATTGAGAATGAGGGAAGAAAAGAAAAAGAAAACAGCAAGCAGACAATAGTTTTAGAAGTTTTAAAAATCAGATTTTCAGATCTTTGAAACACAAAGGACTGCTAGTAATAACTGAGAGATTAATAGTAAAAGATGCAAAATTTAAATAAGTACTAAGCACAGCAGGTAAACATTTTCTATTATTCCTTCCCCAGCCCCAAATCACCAAAGTAATAGAGGAAACAGTGAAATCGACTTGCCCAACCGGTCATCTTTTAACAGAATTTCCAGTGACTTCTTTTCTTCAACTCCACGAAATCCCACTTTTTCATAATATACTGAGCGGAAGTTTCTCTGAGAGTCGTCAGCCATGACTGATTCCTTCTGGAGAAACAGTAATTCCCTTAAGACTTACGAGAGTACATATTCCTATTGTGTTAAGGTCAAGTACTGATGACAGTTGACTGCCAATGTCTCTACAGTATTAATAAACCCAACAAAACATGAAAATTTCCAAGATTTTTTCATCATATGCTCAATCATAAAAATAACCGAACCAAAACAAGGCCTAAAGATATCCAATTTCTAAACAAAACAGAGGGATTTAAAAAAATTTTTCATTCCCATAGTAAATTATCCTACTTTTCCAAAAGTTTAAAAAAAAAAAATTATGCTGGAGTTACATGTAGTCTTTTATGTGATATTATGTATTTCAAAAGCAATATAAAAAATACAGTTAAGAAACAGACAAAATTTTATCTACAGAAACCATAATCAAGAACAACTGTTACCCAGATAAGTAAAATCATCAGGTTTCATACTCACTGGACAAGGACAAGCTGATGTTGGCTTCAGTAGCACAGAGGTGACAGGAAAGAATAAGGCTAGGTGTGTAGGTTTGTTCTTAAATTGCAGATTTTAATTAAACGTTCACATTGTTATCAGGTGCTGTAACAGCCACAGGCTTGAGCTTGTGATTCCAGTACTAAAAAGAAATAAATGTCTTATCCCTATAATGGAAACAATGGTAAATTGCAGTGAGTACTCTGTTTTATGACAAATATAATTGACAATTCAGTTGAACCTTCTAAATACCAACTCTCTCTCTGCACGCTTGCAAATATGAGAAAGTTCTGTTTTGTAACTCAAAAGAATAAAAACAATCTTAACTTTTATGCCCAGTGACAGCAGCAAAATTTGGAGAAAAAACAATCTGAGTGAGAAGTAATGGGTGAATTATGCACTGAAACACTTTTTTCCAGTTAAATTCTTCATTTCCTTGCTAAACCGAAGTGCGCATCAGGAGCAAAGCATTTGCAGATATAAACAAAGGCCACGATTTTATAAAGAACGCACATATTTAAATTTGTATATCCACTAGGCCTATTTGCATTTCAAATTAAGTACGTTTTCAGTGCTTTGTAGGATCAGGGCCAAGACCAAACAGAAAAATATAAACCAGCAAAGGACTGAATGAATGCTGAGACAGGTCAAATACTATCTCAAAAAATACTTGTATTACTTGCAAGACATTCCAGTTGTGCACTATTATGATAACGGTTGTGATGTTCACTGTACTGTGCACTTAAGGGTCCAATGATCAGAGTGTTTACCTCTTAGATTGCAGCCATGTCTTAAAGCGGACTTATGATGCTACAGACACTCAACTACATTTAAAAGATGGGAAATTTTTAAAATCTGAATTTAATATGGGTTATTTAGAAAACATTTAGCCCGTGTTACTTATGGAAAGCTGACAGTAGAGTCACAGAACAATAAATACCACTTGAAAAATAACAGTGATCTGTGAGAAATGAACACAATTTTAATAATTTTAAACTATCACTATATCAGCAGTACATTTTATTTACTCAGTGGGAAATCAGAGGAACACCGTTTCCTCCCTCCAAATTTAGGATATGTATTTTCACATTAGGCAAACAACCCATGTTCCAATTTTTACACGTATCATCAACAAACTGGAAAAAGGGAGGAAAACCAATTCCTTGCCAGTTCATTGGAAGTGTTTTGTACGAAAGACTACAATTAACTCATCCTGCCTGCAAAGATTAATGCAGTTTCGGCCTTAATAGCACTTTTCAACGTTATTATTAACATTTCACGCCAGGTGATTTTAACAGCAGCAATTAAACACAAAGAGGGAGCGAAGAGCCAGCGGGGACACCGGCACCCTCCTGCCCAGCCACCGGCGGCCCCCGCTTCCACAGGCCCAGCCACACTGCGGGCTCAGGCCGGAGGGCCGCCGCCGCCGCCGGCACCCCCTTACTCCCCCCCGGCCCGGACAGCGGCCTTGGCCGCCGGTCCGGGATTTGGGGCTGCAGTACCCGGTTCTCGTTTTATTTCCACAGGAAAACACGGACGCGTTTGGGCACAGGACCACTCACACACACACATACATACACACATACACCCCTCCGCAAATCACACCCCAAGCCGACAGCCACCCACACCCCACCCCCCCCTGCGGGTATGGCGGGGCGGAGACAGGGCACCGGGCCGATGGCGGAGAGACGCGGGGGGACCGCGTCACTCGCCACTCCGCGGCACGGAAAGGGCTCGGGTAAAGGAGATGAGAGCGGGGTCGGTGACAGACACTCACCCCACCCCCCCCCACCCCCCAAACCGCGAGTACCGGGAAACCGCTACCCCCCGCCCCTCCACAGCACCTACGGTAGGCGGGCGCGGCTCGGCGGCGCATGCGCAGGCGGCGGCGGCCCTGCCCCGGCGGAGGGGCGGGGCGTTGGGTGGGGCCCCCTCCCACCGGTCGGGCCACGTGCGCAACAGCCCGGGCTGACGCGTGCGCGCCCGCCTCTGAGAGGGGGGCGGTTGGCCCTTAAAGCTATGGCGGGGTCTCAGGGTTCCCCGGTCTCTCACACACCTCTGTTGTTTCCCCTCCTCCCCCGCCTCACCCTCCCAACACCCCTCATGTCAAGCCGGCTCAGTCCTTCAGAGCTGCCTTCCCTCCTCCTTGCTCCTCCCCAGATTTCATGGGGCGGCTTCAGGTAGGGCGGGGGCCGCCGGAGGGGAAAGGGCAGCCTCTCTCGTAGGCCCGTCTCAAGGGGACACCGCAGGCCTGGGCGTTTTCACCGAACGGGCCGTGCCCTGTATGGAATTACACGGTAGCAGTGATCCGGAAAGTAGAGTGCCACACGAGACCCACTCATAATGCTTATCCGTAAGGGAATAACTCCCTTAACGCCAAGGCCGTGAAGAATAGCAAAGAATGATGCTGACTGCACCATATTTTTTACTATGATTGGCATGCTTAGCTTTTTGGCTATCCAAAAAGTGCCTGTGACATCTAGGGACATTTTATTTAGAATAATCTCTAGGAAGCTAAGTGCATTTTCCAAAACCAAGATGTACTGTGAGGCCTGTGACCAAAGTACTTGATGCTAAAGCTCCCACCCTTCAAAACAGCTATAAAGGACCGAGATCTCATTGCTGGAGGCAGCACGCAAAAATCAACCCGTGCTGCCAAAACCAGGGGACATCAAACTAATAGTGTGGTTTTATTCGGGTATTTATTGTAGTTTGTGGTGATGTTTTTCCTCAGATCTTTGAGATCTTGCCAGCCTCAAGCAGTGTAATGATAGGACAAGGGGCAATGGTTTTAAATCGAAAGAGGGTAGATGTAGATTAGATATTAGGAAGAAATTCTTTACAGTGAGGGTGGTGAGGCACTGGAACAGGTTGCCCAGGGAAGT
>JAOXNO010000013.1:67100267-67118607 GCA_028565335.1 Limnodromus scolopaceus | reverse complement strand
TGAAACAAAGATGGCTAACCTAATTTTTTAGAAAGACAGCCATGCACAGAGTTAGACTTTCTTACTTTAACAGTCTTACTTCTTTTAACTGCCCTGGAAATACCTAAATATGCTGTAAATCACTCTTGTAAAGCTCACAGGTGACTCATTACTTAAATATTTCATTCAAGGAATTTTTCATTTTCATAAGCCAAATAATTACCTTATTTTCCTTTGTCTAGAGACATAAAGTATTTTCATTCCTACTGACAAAATATCTTTGTTGCTACTGTAAATGAAAGGAGAATTCAATCATTAATAACTGCAGGTGTCAATCAGCCATGTGGAGGACTGTGTTTATAATTAATCAATGATACCTTCCTAGGCATCTGCCCAAACCATGAAAACCTAATCATTGAATCTTTTAAACTGCAATAATATCAGAAAAGGTAGCACACATAAAAGATAAAAGGCAAACAGGTTTGGAATTGGCTTGGGATTATCTGAGAAAGCAGAGCCAAACTAATTAGTACCCTGCTAGCATACTGCATCTCTCATTTTTATCTGTGACTTTGAATATTACTGTTTGTATTTTGTAGTGGTATGTTTATATTGCACAAGTGAATTATTCACTGACATACAAAGACATGTGAGAAGGAAGCCAAACAGGCATTGCTAATGTTTTTATTGAAAAATGTAAATTGCATTGTGTCCATAGTTCTTCATGGAAAGCAATGCTTTTGCTATTAAAGCTAGAATAATTTTATAGGAGCAATGTGCTCTTCAAAAATCTTTAGGGTTTCAGTCTTTTCTGTATGACTGATCTATCAGTGGAATTACAGATGATTATCTGAAGCACACCTTGTTATGTAAAGTTGTAAATGCAAAGCAATGGAATGTCAGTTTTACTCAGCGTGGAGGTCCGTATTTGCATGGCATTAGAACACATGATGTAACATACAGAAAGTAAGTGCCGTTTTCAGGTGGGTTTCATTTGCTCTGAACTGACTAAAGATGCGCTTTCTCTCTTTTTTTTTTTTAAGGACATTTGTCTAATACTGTCTCCACGGAGTATCAAAACCAGTGTATACTTTCAGCCTGCTAATGCACCATCCCTTGTTCTCATTGCAATAGGAAATGATTGATGTTGGGGCAAGGAGTAACAAGTTTGGTCATTTAACCTTTTCTAAGATACCATCTCCTGTTTCTTCAGAAGCATGGAATGTTCCAGATGGTGAGTGGGGCTGTGTTAATGGAAAGGACAATTTACTTATACATTCACGTAATCCTTTCATTATGAACATCGGCAGATCTAGAAAAGCTTGGCCCCATTTCCTGGCCAAAGCAGCATCACTCTGCTGTTTACATTCTACCTGAGAGAAGAATGCAAATGTTGGAGCTATAAATGTTCACAACTTGATCCCTTGTTGAAGTGAGATGGAAAAAAAATAACACTCTGGGGTAACAAAAATATCATAAAACCGTTTGGCAGCAAAAGGGAATTCAGCCTTTCATTTCAGGATGGCAGCACAACAGGCAGGTCTGTCTCCAAGCAGACCAAACACTGTCTCTGTAATCACAAATACACACCCCTAGATGACAGCAAGGAGAAGGCTTATGGGGCTGAAAACAGCATAAGGAGCAGCTGAACTTGGAAAGCTGAGTTCAAATGCGTCCTACTTCTCTGTTTTCTCATCCTGCTGCAGAATGAGAGCGCTTCAGAGGTGACATGCTTTTGTCTGCAGAGATACACAGAAACTGCACGACACTTATGAAGAAAAAATTGCAGTTGCTTGTTCCAAACACAACAGAAATAGGATTTAAGATTGTGCTAGTGATATTTTAGGATAATGTCTTCTGGATTATAGTGATAACTTCAATTTGTTGCTTAACCTCCAATATCAACTGTACCTGCCCTAATTCTTCTTCTACCAAACTGCTGAGTAGCCGTGTTAAGGATAAAATTGACGTTTTTGTCTGAAAAAGGGTTGCAAGCTTTTATATAGCACCAAAAACATGCTTTATGCTGTCAGTGAAGCATGGTACATTTGGGGCACTGCACAATAATTAATAAATAATCCACAATCATCTTCTCTCAGTTTTGTTACTCTTTAATTGAGAAGTGACAATGAGGTGACAATGAGACAAAGATTGGTCAGTTCAGGGACAGTGGGAAAATTAAATGATACACCTTGAGAATCCTAATCAAGAGATTTGCTATATGGATGAGGTGTAGTTGTTATGATCAGTATATATGGGTAGAAACGGAGCAAAAATTATGGCAATATGCAGGTATCTGCCACGAAATGAGAAAAGAAGCAGGTATTAGGAACGGGTTTCAGTCTTTGCAATATTTCTCCTTGTATCAGAGCCACAGATGTGCCCAGAAGCTAATTCAAGGTCACAAGCTGGATATGGCACATAGATTCTGTATTCCTCACTCAACCAAGTACCCTCAAAAGTTCAGGGCCTGGGCAGACGGCATGGTGCATTGGACTCAAAGGGTTTGAGTTGCAAAGGATTCTGCTCTCTTGAGCCCTGTGAGCCAGGATGGAGATGGGGAAGGTTCGTTTCAGTCCCTGAGCGTATTTGAACCAGACATTCTCTAAAGTGAGCCCAGCCGAGCCAGAGTTTCAAAGCATCATTTCAACAGCCAGAATTGCAGAAGCCAATTAGGCGTTTCTCACCATTGCCACCCTTCTCAGCCAGGACCTGTGCTGAGAATGGCACCTGGCTACCTGCTTGCACTTTTGGCCATGGAAACAAGTTCATAGCCCTGACCTGCTCCCTACGCTCAAAGCCAGGAGCCTAACCCAGTGGCTTCACTGTGACCACTAATGTAAGGGTGAGAGGATCGGATCCAACCGAAGCAACACAGCAGACACAGCACTTGTACCTCCAAAGAATAATTTGTCACTTAATCACCTTCTTTCAGAAAGACTGCCTTCCAAGGGGGAGGGAAGCCTTGTACACAAGCAGGCTTTTGATCTCGGTGGAGCTCAGAGGGCTTTGCCAGCGCATTCATTTAAAGGATTGAGCAGCAACTAATTAATGACTCTAAATTATATCAGTCATGGTTTGGAGGCTTGTTTTAATATATGAAGACAAGCTGCTAAACTGGAATGGCGGACTGATGTTTATTTTATAACAGGACAAAGTAGTCTCACCTCTCCTGATCACGATTTTCTGCGTCAGCTTTCCAGGTCTGCACTTCTATAGTCATTAAACGTGCTGCCAACGTCCTGCTTTCTGGTTGTTGTACAGAATAATGGAAAGCCGTAAAAATCACAAACAATTTACCTCAGAAATTTCTGAATTACACTAGGATGATTATCATCTGCCTCTCTAGGTAACGATTTTCAGCCATTACATTGAGAACTTGCCAGGGGGAACTGAAAGGAGTGTTCTCTGAAGGGCTTTGGACAAGAAATCCTTGCCAAACCGAGCAGTGTGAACTATAGGGTGCAGGGAAATACATTCCTCTAACATCCTGACTCAAAACACACAACAGAACTGCAGTTTTGTGCTAACTGACTTGGACTTTTTCAGGCTGATTGATTATTTTAGTGGTTTTCTGGTCAGCACATAGATCTGGTGCTAATTTTGTCAGCTTGGTTTTAAAATCAATGCATGGAGAGTGCAGTGTCTCTCATCCTCTCCTCTATAGATGGAATTACACAAAATGGATTCACTTAGATAAAGCTGTTGGTATTGGCTTTGGTGTTGCTAGCACTTTTCTAAACTGATGAATTTGAACTTGGACTGTGGAGACAACACTAGCTTATTTGGCATTCACAAGCTGCAGCAGCATATTAGACATTAATTATATATGACTAATTATATTAATTATAATGAATGAGAATGATATTAGGCTTAAGAACTATTTAAAGGGAACTAGAAATTAAAGCAGCAGGATTTAGTATCTGGCTTTCATGGACTTGTTCTGTGTGGCCTCGAGCAGCATCATTTGCCATTCTGTCTCTAGTTTTCTGAAAGACAAGGTAAAGGTAATGGTATATACCTCCTTTGCACAGCCAATGAGATCCTGTTATAAACACAAATATCACTATATATATTAAAATCACAGCATGTACTTTCAAATCTTCTAGCACTACAGTTTTAAAACCTTTTTTTAAAGCTAAATAGTTCACACCACTTAGTCCATAAAAGGAGAAAAATCCTATCAAAAACTGCCTTTTTAAAAAGGTTAGAAGCTACAGGTAAATCAGAAATTATTAAAAAATATTACTATTTGTAGGAGTATTTCCAAGTAAGGTGAAATTACATAAAGACCTGAGCTTGTAGCTGGTCTGTAATGAGACATTTCTGTCATCTCAGACATTTGGAAGGCCCTCTGACAGTGACATGTTGAGTGATGTGTTCAGCCACTGGGAGAGGGCAAACCTAAATAATCCAAGTGGGAAATTCAGAGAAAAGAGGAATTCATTAGAGAGCGATCTCACCAACTTCACCTCTGCCTCCACCTTGCCAGCTGCAAGAAGGGAGTAATCACAACAGCTCATTTTGTGGGGATTTGTTAACCTTTATAAGGCACTTCATACGTGTGAAGCGGTACAGGCAACGTTTGCCGTGGGTGGGTGGGTAGCTGTGAGCTTTGTCACCTCAGCAAGTGACTCAGTCCCTTCTTCTCCACAGAGGCACTGTTCCTGCTGCAGGCCTACACAACGGGAATTACTCCCAGCTAGCAAGGGCTGTGGCCAAAAGGGCAGAGCGTCCCCCAGGAAGTTGTTCCTGCTGTCACGGAACTGCAAGCAAAAGGCATAGAAAAGTGAACGGGAAAATAGTCCATTTTAACCAAAAATGTTGTGCTGAAACAGCTTGGCACGGTTTATACCTGAATTTTCTCTCAATGGGACAGAGACTCATTTTTTAACACGCTAGTTTTGTAGTACCAACATCCTTCCTTTTTACCGATCAGTTCTCAACTCTCTGCTATGCCCGTAGCAGCAGATGAAGGAGCACCCTCTGGCACTAAGCTCAGTGGGCACAGGAGGGCCATGGCCTTATTATTAATTTCATAATCTCCAAAAGAGGGTCGTTACAAGCAGCGTGCTTCGTGGGAATAGTCTCTGCTGCTTGCTAACTTCCTAACTGTGCCACAGAAGGGATATAGAAGAAAAGAAGTTGATCAAAGCCAAAAGTCATGTTTGAGATGTTTCTATCAACTTAACAGGATAGAGAATCAATCATCAGCGCCCAGGGACATTCTTATTTCTTGAGAATCTGCTTTTTATCCTGGTCCTGAGTTTCCCTCTGTTTCCGATTAGCTTCTTTCTTGAGCTGGAGAGCTTGTCACGTTAGTAGCATCAGGCCTTTTTTCATCACAAATACTTTCAGAAGATACAACTAACACCACTGAAAAGAAACGTTAAAAAAATAAAATCTAGCAATGTAGGGACAGCAGCCGGAAGAAAAAAGCCACCAAAGAAAACGCCTTATGCTATGAGTCAAGCTCCATCTCTTTCTGCATTCGCAAAGTCTGAAATGCAGGTCTGAGCGTTTTCAGGTTTGGCTGAAACGCTGTGTAGAACTTAACTTGTGCAAGTGACAAAGCTGGTTGCGTTCAGAGGCTGCCATCGTTGCCTGGATGTGATAAGATGATTCCTGTACAAGTCTTTAGTCTGCAAGATGTGATTCACTGCGAAAGGCAGAGTAATTAGAACAGACCGGAGCAGACTCTGAAAGACTTGTCTAAGAATCTGTATGTATATCACTTCTACATCTGGAGCAGGGGGCCTCCAGTTTCTTAAGAAACATTTGCTTACATGTATGTCCTTTTGTATAGAAACACAGAACTTAAAATTGTTTTCCTTTATCCATTCCCTTTTCTTTTGGTCCTGTTTGTTATTCTGCAGTTATTCTACCGACTCTTTGATCTGATGAAAAAAAGCACATTCTGGCAGTCAGCAGACCTGGTTTCTATTTACATTCCGCTATTAAAGTGATCTGGCATTAATTGCTGTCGACAATGACTCAGATCAGGGAACGGATCTGCCTGAAAACTAAACTGGTAAAAAACCCCATGTTGTTAGTTTTCATGATCACGTTAACCAGGTGGCTGCAGACACGCTCCCCAGTGCCAGAGCTGAGGGAAGGCAGGAACAGGCCACTGGGGACAAGAGGAGGGAGCCCTGTGTTTGTCAACAGCCCTGCCTCATCCCTCAGGAGCTGCTCGTGGAGCTGCAATTACTCATTTTAAAGCCAAGAAGCAGTGCCACACCAAGGTTCGTGGTGCTAAATTCACTAGCTGGAGCAGTCCCAAGTGGAAAACGTATTACGAAAGGCAACATAAGCTGGAGACAAGTGTTGGCTGGTACTAGACTAGCAGTGTGGGACAGGTGACAGGTCTGGTGACTCCGAGGGCTGCCTGGTGGAAATTTCCTCCTTCTGTGCTGAGCATGATGGATACAGCAGTGACCAGCAGAGGCACGTCGGCCTGAGCAAGCCAAGCAAGAGGCACCTGGGTGCCGTTCCAGCAGCTTCCACTCCCAGGAAAGGCTGCTCTAGGAAGAGCCATGCCACCTCGCCCCCATTTGAGCTGCTCTGGAGTATTGCATGGGGCAAAAAGCCCTGTTGTCCTGTGCATCACGTACATCCACTCTGAAATGTGAGTTTTCCACAGGCACTACAGCGACACAAAGAGCACTGCAGCTTTCCACCGCCCGACAGGGATCAGTAACAAAGGCATTAATTGCGTCGTCTCTTTGGCACAGCAGCACTTCTTAATAACCCTTGCCCCAGCAAACTCTTAATTCCCAAAGAGAACAATGCAATGCATTTAACATTCTTCTGATTAATATTTATGGCTACAAGCCACCCATTGTTTTTACTACATAGCTGCTAATCAATCGGGGCTCCAGAAAACAGCAGAACAAGCTAGAGCAGCTGTGGAAGCCTTGGTTCCTCAAAAATTATGGATGTCAAGAGGCTTTCCCCCTCACCCACATTTCTGCGGTTCGTTTTAAGCTCTTACCTGGGTTCATAAATCTACACTAAAGTGTCTCACTATGCTGATCCACGTTTGCAAATGTTTACTTTAGCATTTATGTAGCCTCATTAGTGTGGAATGTTTATACTCGCTCTTGCATTTGCACTTGCCTATACAGTTATATATTGTATGCTCTGACTGTGTACTAATAATCCCACTGTATCTCTGACACTCTTTCACAGTAATTGCTCCCCTAGGTGCTGTTTTCCAAAGATTTCTATGTTTTAACCTTTGAAATGGAAGTAGGCCTTGTTTTACTATGAAGTTGATGGGAAAGGATATACCATAAATTTGGCCCTATTTTATTTCAGTGCCTAATTGATTAGTTGGAGACAGTGATCTGGAAATCTGAGCAAGGTTATACTACATTTACTCATGAGGGCAAGGCAAACAGTAAAATATAATTCCTGAAGACCTGAGCACTGATTCTTCCTTGCATTGGGCTTTTCTTCTCTTCAGCCTAAGAAAGTAATGTGTATTAAAACTGATGTAAATGTATTTTATATGTATATAAATATCGTTACATCTTTAAAGTATGATACCTGCAATGGTAGTAGTAGAAATTGCTAACATGCTGAATTTCTGGGATGAAGTAAATGTTATATCCACTCTGTAAATTTATATATATATAAAAAATATACAGTTCACAATATAGTGTGATCTGGGGGGAGGTGTGCATTGTAAGGGATGATGATTTCCCATCCCTTCACAGATTTGTGCCTCGAATTGCGGTACTTTCATAGTGCCTGGGAAATGAGCAATCACTGACATGAGTAGAATCCAACATCTTTCTGCGTGGTCTCCTGTAAAATAGAAAAATCAACACAGGAAATGCTCTATCCTTTTTAGGAATCAATCACAGAGGCAATAAATCTTAGAGCCTGGAGTTGCCCACTGCTTCGTATTATCTTCTGCTCCGTACTCAAGTGAGGATTTCTCCAGCATCAGAGGGGCTGGAGTAAGAAGCTCCTTACTCGGCTGATGAGATACTCACGTGTAAGGGAGGAAAGGAGCACCAGAGTAGGCGCGAAAGACATGACAGCTCCTGGCAGATGGGAGCAAGGATCAGGTCATGGATGGGCATGAGGACGGGGAAGGCAAAGGCATCTCAGGACACTGGAGGGGAGGTTGGAAGAGAATCTCCAGGCTGTGCTGGAGAAAGGAGGAGGGAAAGGATTCAGGAGAAAAAGGAAATCCAGGAGAAAGAAATCCTGTGCTCAGCAAGGGGTGTCCAGTGCCCCCATTTTGCTATGCCACTGGACACACCTGCATCCTTTGGCAATAAAACAAACTGTCTCCTCAGGACACATCACTCCAGCAGGCATTAGTACAGTCCTTGTCATAGCATTAAACCTTCAAATAGTTTAGTGTTAAACCTTCTTCTTTCTCTCCCTCCATCACAATCCCCACCCCCAAGCACAAAGTCTGTGTATTTTACTCCAATGTGTTGGGACTTACAAGCTGGCCAGAAGACAGGTTATTACCCTCCCGCCCCAATACAAGCGTGGGGAAGAACAGCAGACAGCCGAGATCACATCCTTTTACGTCTTTATTTGCCAGTTAAGATCCTTTTATTCCATCAATGCAAATATGCAGAACAGCAGGAAACCATGTTTTAAGCAGCACATACCAGTTGGCTGAGAATAAACTAACTACATTCCCCAAGCAATGTAAAAGTAACAATGCACATCATCTTCCAGAAGAAGAAACAAACAGATATTGCAGCCGAGAGGCACAGCAGGCAGCTTCCGTACAAAGAGGTTTGGCTATTTAAAATGCTAGAACCAGCCCTTGCCCGTTTCTTCAACCCCACCCCCCGCCCCCCAAAAGTCCTACTATAATTTAACCACTTTTTTTTTTTTTTTTGCTATCTACATAATATATAAAATATAAACTCTGTTTACTTATAACACTTACTTTTCTTGATAAATAGCTCTTTAAAATATCTACTGTACATATGTCCATGCGTTTGACATTATATATATATAGCATTTATATATATGTATGTATGTCTGAAAAACAATAAATATATACTCAATATTGACACAGCAACAAACTGAACGTATTCTCATTTTCAAAATCAAATAAAAGAAAACCAGTACAGAGAGAAACAGTGAGTGTCGCTTGTGGAGCACAGCACGGCAGGGAGCTCCGACTCCTGCCCCGGCGGGGCGTTGGGTACGCCGCACACTCGAGTAGTTGTGGTGTTAACACATTCTTTAGTGACTCTGGGTTAAAAGTTACTTCAAGTTGTAGGTTAGCCACCCTCTATGCCGCGTGTAACACAGACCGAGCGGCGAGCTCAGCGGGACACAAGGGAGACTCGCCTCCCGGCTCACAATGGAATGAGAAACAGAAAGGGGAGGGAAGCGAGTCTGCCGGCCGGCGTGAAAAGAAAAAGAAGTTATGGCCAGCACACGGCGGAAGGTCATAAATAACCATGGTAAACAAGTTAATAGAGTTAAGTGCTTTTAAAGACGATGGCTAGCACTGCTGCAAGAAGCGTCTTGATTATCTGTTGCCAACTCCATGTAATGAACCAGTTTTCCCACTGCCACACGGAGACACAAATGAAACCCAGATGGTCAAATTCAGATGCTGGAGATGGGGTCACCACGTGACGCTGTGAGGCTGCAGGTTCAGAGCCAGACCTGCCCGAGGGCAGCTGAATTCACTGAACAGCCTTAAGCCTAATGCATGGGATTTTTTTAAAGTATGAGCTTAGAAAAAAAAACCAAAACAACCAACCAAAAAACCCCACACCCAACCCCAAACAGTTAATTTCACACATGCCAAAATGTAATAAAAGATGGACGTTTTTAAACTTTTCATTTCAAAACAGCATTCTTTAAAAACGGAACTTAATCCCAAAGGAAAAAAATTAAATTGTCTTCTATAAACATGTTCGGTGTTCAGTTTTGGATAGACCATAGCCATTCTGTTTATTCATTTAACCAAAAATGCTGAATAAAAGCTATTTCAGTTTGACCTAAGCTGATACCCTTCATTCCCCAACCCCACGGCTTTGATTTGGCAGCTTTGAGAAAGTCATTACTTGCCTGGGCTCTGGCTTCATACACTAAGTCATGAGGTTATGACATCAGTTCATGAATGCAGCATTATGTACAGTCCCGTCTACTTAAAATTTCGTCTTTTCATGAGCAAATGGAAGTGGGCAGTTATTGTTGAAGGGGGAATTATTTTTATTGGACAGACTTCATCCAGCTGCTCAAGAGAGAGGAAATTTTAAAGCAGATAAGACCGCTGATTATACTTCGTCTCTAAAATTTACAAACCGTGCTTCCCACAAATAACAACTTCAACAACAGCAAGAAGCTGGTATCCTGAATAATCCTGCCAGTTCACAACCAGATACCCAGAGAGCACTGCAGAGGTCAAACAGTCCAGTGGTGAGTTTCATACGTACGTAAGAGTACATCACTGGGCCACTGGGACATCATACCAATGTGTTGATTATCTGCATGAAGTCAAAAGTCTGATGGCTGCTTTTCAACCCTCATAAATACAGAACTTAACAGTGAAGAGACTTAATAATTTGTGGTATTTTATACTGAAGGCAATAGATAAAAGCCAAATCTAAAAACTCCCAGCAGCAAGAAATTCTGTCATCAGTAATTTCTGAATCTCTGCAACGACACCACCAAGATATTTTACCCACTACATTTTACCCATTAAATAAAATCTGGGGTTTGGGGTTCTTTTTTGGTAGATAAATGAGCAATTTTAAATTGTTTGGGTCTTTTTAACATTTGTATGGACACAAAAATAAATAAGGTAACAGAGAAACTGAATTGCCCTTGAGCTGTGACCACACGCAGCAGAAAAGCCTCCTTTTTTGAATGGCTGAACTTCCAGGACAGATGTTCACTTGCACCGTGACTGATTGGAAAGCTCTCCAAAAGAAGGAAACACTAAGTACAAAGTGGAGAGTGTTTCTGATTGCCCTATGCTGGCTGGGCAGGAACTTCTCATGCTTTCAGCCAAAGCTGCCCATCCTGAGCCTAAACTCATCTATGCATGCCCTGATTCTCTGCCAAATTGGCTGCATGGGTAAGAACATATCACCTCTACTTGGTATTTTCTAACTACACAGCTAAAGTACTACTAATTTAACGCATGCATGATATTAGATATAGGAAACCCCAAGCTCTTGCAGAGTTCTTATGCCTTCATGTAGGACTTCACTGAGTTCAGCACTGAGGACGTGCACGGATCTAGCAGGAGTACAGGACGGATGCTGCTTCCCCGAGGGCTGGGTCCCTTCTCGGGCTCCCAAACACTAAGGTGGAGCAAGGCTGCTGCTGTCACCCTCGAGAGAGGCAGCCTCCTCATGACCACCGTGTTCTCCCTGTTGGCGTGGGCATTATAGATCCCAGACTGCAGACACCCCTCCCTGTCACTCCCTGCTGCAGTCACCACTCTCCCTTTGGGCACATGGAAGGACTTCAGTTGTGCCCTGCTGTCGCACAGCATAGGGTTGCCCTACTCCTGGTGTGGATCCCAATGCAATTCCTATGGAAAATAAGATGCTGTCTCTCAGCTGACTGTCCTATCATTGGAACAAACCTCTGCAGAGCAGCAGAGAACTTCACCTGGGCTCTCCCCTTTGGCTCTTTTTGTCTTTGGCAACAGACCGTAATGTTCTGTATCCTCTGTGCACAGGCTGATGGCAAAGGAAAGAGGCTCTCCAACAGCAATGCTGGGAAAGAGGAACGAACATTTCTTACCTAGTGTATGAACAAGCTCATTTGGGGGCTACTGTAAATTCCAGCGGTAGCCGCAATTTGGCTATTAGGCCTGCACCAGTTCTAGCAGCGTTCATCTCAGACCTTGTGGCACAGCATTAAAGAACAGCAATAAAAGTGCAATTTCCAAATACATGTTTCCTGTTGTGGTACTGCTTTTGAGTTCAATCAAGTCCATCTCTGCTATCTGCTGCCCAAATTCTTAAACCCAGCGTGAACTCCGGAGGCTACTTAGGACAATTCAATGTACTTTCAACTGTACCAAAATAGCAGAGGGCTTGACGCTGCCATGAAAGATCCCAATTTATCAGAATAGTAAAACAGATTCTATAATTAAACCAAATTCCTTTCTCCTCTAAGCCAGGTGGAAGTTTAGTATCTTTACACTTGACGCTACAGCAGATTCTCCTCCCAGACAATGGAAAAACTGCCATACAATCCCGAATGTCTGCAGTTACTGCTGCCATCCCAGTTAGGTAACAACTTCCCCTAAACCTAGCTTAAGATCTCTGTTGCTGTCAGAAGAGGAGGTCCCACCCCACCCCTGCTCATTCTGGCTGCCTCTCTGGGGCCAGCACTGTGGTCCCACAATGAGCTGTACAGGACTGAAACCATTTGCAAGCCAGTACTAATACTAACATCAGATGGCTACGTAACCAAAGCATTAGATTTTCTTTCTGCTAAGCAGCCCTCATCTGCACCAGTAAGTCTGCACAGAGGATGGATAAAAACTGCCACCTAAACCTTTGAATCTGGGACAGAAAGGCTGAGCATAGTAGTAATATCCCTCGCCTGGGGACTTGTCCTGGTTTCAGCTGGGATAGAGCTAATTTTCTTTCTAGTGGTTGCTGTGTTTCAGATTTGGTATGGAAGGAATGTCAATAATGCATATTGTTTTAGTCGTTGCTAGGTGGTGCTTATACTATTCAAGGACTTCTTTCAGGTTCCCACAGAAGATGAGAAGGAGCCCAAACAGAATGATGGAATGGCCAAGGGAATATTCCATACCATAGATGTCATGCTCAGTATATAAATGGAGGTTTGGGGGGGGGCAGAAATTCGCGATCACTGCTTGGGGTGGTGCCAACTCACCAGGTGGGGAGACTGACTTGTGTTGTATTACTTTTATCTTGTATATTCTTTTACCATTAATATTATTATGGTTATTTTCCTTTTTCTGTTTTTGTTCTATTAGACTGTCTTTATGTCAACCCATAAGGTTTGGTTTTTTATTTCCCCCCTCTTTTCTCCCTCTTCTCCCTGCCCTTCTTGAGGGGAAGAGGGAGAACTGCAGGAGTGGCTGTGTGCTCCTAGCTGCCAGCTGGGATTAAACCATGACAGGACTGTTCACTGCAGGGGTAGGGAACAGGATTCCAGCATACCTTCTTCCAGCTGGCATCACAAAACCCAGAAAGACACAGAAAGAAAAAGAAAAAGAAAAAAATAAAGAAAATACAGATAGGAAAAACTGTCAACATTTGTGAACCAAAGTGAGGTGCAAAGACATGAACAGCAATCCCAGCACAACAGCCAAACCACTAAGAAGCAAGAGTCACAAACATTTTGGTCCATGTTTAGTTCCAATTTTGGATGATGTTTAACTTGACATGGTTAATTATTCACCCGGCTTGCATTCATGACTTGACCTACCCACTATTTTCAATAAATGGCTTTTGCTTTACTATATGAAAACTCTCTTGATCCCCTTGGGGCTAATTCAATTTTTCAGGAGAAAAAGAGAGATGATTTCTTGATCAAACTCTCCCTTGTGTATTTTTCAGGGCAGGAACAGGATAGCGTGGTATACCATGACAATTGTAACGGGAAATTCCTGTTGGCACTACCTCAGGAATTCTGAGAGATGCATCTTTAGGAAAAACATCCAAACTTGTCAAGGGCTGCTTTCATGAAAGCTTGCCTGAGGTCTTAGCAGAAGCGGTCATCCCCAGAGACAGTTGCTAGAACTGGCAAAACAACATGGATAGAAACAATTCTCCATTTGGGTGTGGTTTTGCAGTATTACATTATTCCTTCATCAGTCACACTATTACACTTTGGGGAATAGTTCATGAAAGGTCACAAATATGCTCACCAAAAATTGAGCACACATTAATAATTCTGGGGTGGGAGTCAAGTTTCCTGACTTTAGCCACCTGAAAATTTAGAAGCCAAGATTGTATGCAAAGGAGGAGGACGGGAATTTCCAATGGGTGCCTCCTTCTATGTGAATCTCAGGATTAACTGAGTCAGCCTTTGGAGAGCTCTCTGTTTTGACTGCTGTGCCCTTGCACAGCGCATCAGGACAAGACACCTGACTTTCAGCCGGCTAAAGTCAGATGAGATGAACCACCCTATTGATGCCCTCCTGTTCAAAACCATGAAGCTGTACGACTGGGCATAGGACAGGCAGGAGCATACAGCAATCACACGGAGTCATTTGTAGGAGAAGCCCTAGAGAAGCCCTTAGCGCTCCTAAAAATAGCAAAAATGGCAAGTGCTTTTTAAAAAAATCTAAATTATTCTGGCAGTTCTCTTTCTAACCTAAAATGGCAACACTAATGCGGTAGCCTTGAGAAAGAGGGTAACATTTTCTTTTTTAATTTACTGCTCATCATCTTCTTTCCCCTAGTCAAAATTAACAAAAAACCCTGAAAAGGTTTTTCTCAAGTTTAACATAATTTAGTGCTATTATGCTTGTGTTCTACTTTTTTTCCTATCTGAGGACCTAGCGCTGTAAACACATAAGCACTGGAGCAGCTTTATGCAGAAAAGCAGTATCCCTGTTTACCGGGATAACTCACGTGCCTGTCACTATATTCTTTCAAGAATATATTCTCAAAAGAATATATTATTTCAAGACTGCAATCTAAAATATTAAAAAGAAGAACACGACAAACATCAAAAGAGTTTGTCCACCCCTGCACTACTAACAGGGAATGATGCCTACAGTACCAGTAGCTGGCCACTTTAAGGAGGTAAAGAGGTGGGGGTTTTACATAATATTTTTTTTCCTGGAAATGGACAGGAAATTTTCTCATCCCTTTTTGTTTTTTTCACTCACACTCACCACTTGGTGGAGGTGAAAGCTCCTGGGTTGAGCTATATGAAATTAATTGTCACTATGCATCTCTCAAGTGCAAGTTCACAAAGGTTTAAAAGAACACCGCCCGTCTAAGCATCCTACGGTTTCGGGTTGGATTTCTACTGTTTTCCACCTGAAACCAAAACACACGATGAATTCACTCAAAAGTCAGTCCCAGACGCAGGAAGTTGTATGTACACCTTCATAACACTAGCCTGAGTTCAGCTGTATAACAAAACCCACTGTCACTACTGTGTCATGCCGTTTGCCATCCACGAAGGTTTTGCACAACCCATTTTAATCAGCAAACCTGTGCGGTGAACACTAAAGCTTACTAGGGGCTCACAGAAGACCCTCCCTCCCCCAATACCAGGGAATATGCACTGTGGTTGAGGACTGCTTTGTTTTAAAAGCCACACATTTTCCTACTTAGTTGTGCTTTAAATAAAACAAAACAAAACAAAAAACAATCAGCTAAACCAACACAGAGAAGCTCCTAACAAGCGATATGAGAAGTGAGCTGCCAAGATTTTCCATATCACGCAAGACTTTCACACCAAGCCCTATTATTCTGTGTGTTGGTTAGAGGTGTAGTACTACAGCACGGCGGTGTCAGCTGTCATGGTAGGAACCATTCATGTCAGACACTACAGAAAATTTAATGACATGACAGTACCTTCACAGCCCTCTGGTAGGTAAGGAAAATCTAAAAGGATCTTCCCAACCTTTCACAGTAAACACAATTGGATAATCTAAAGCACCTGCAAGCAGGAGATGAGTCCATGATATATCTTTCCAATCAGCCAGCTAATACTGTTATTAAAACAGTTACGTTATGTCAGCTCTTAAGTCTCCTATCTGTTTTGGGCATTTCTAAGGACCTTATCACTTTGGCATTTAACCACCAACAGATTTAGTCGATCCAAACACCGTATCCTCAGCTGTTTCTAACATGCCCAGGCCCTTCACAGGGGCTGAATTACTATTTCCTTTAAGAGCTGTTGGGTTCCTATTCTCTCCTAGGAGCTGAGAGGAGCTAGCAGTACAGAGACATCCTGCTCTTCCGCATGGCTTCACTGATTAAGTATGCCGGGCTCAGTTCTGGCTCCTCGGTCATGATTGAAATGTTCTGCCACTCCCCCAACTGGTTTGACTTTTTAATGGTGTCCACCACACACAGGGCATACAGACAGTCGTCAAAAGTGGCAGCCATCGTGAGGGGCCTCCCGTCCCAGGTCCTCCTGTCGTCCTGGTCCTCAAATGCCTGCCGGACAGCTTGAACCATCTTAATGGTGCCCCGGAGGTAGGGGGATGGGATGTCACTGAAGGCCTTCTCTGGAAGTAAGGAGTTGCTGACTGGCGTGGAGTCCTTCAGCAGGAGCTCCCGCTGAGGAGAGCTGTTGCTCTGTCCGTAGAGATCAGTGCCTATTACAATCAGCCGTCCTGCTGAACCCACCACAATAATGTCTTGTTTGAACTCCCCTGGGACGTTGAAGTTGAGTGTCACCGTGCAGCACACGCCGCCTTCCAGGACCATCTGAAACGTACAGAAGTCGTCACTGGTGATCTGTCGTATCCCCTTGATGTGGTCCGTTTGCTTCACAAAGGTCTTGAGCAACCCGTGCACCTTCACAGCCTTCTGGCTGGTGAGGAAGGTCAGGAGGTCGATGATGTAGGTGCCAACCGAGTGCAAGCCCCCACCTCCCATCAGGTCGTCACAGCTCCAGTTGTACTTCTTGCCCAGCAGGCTTCCGCTGTGAACCTGTACCTCACACACCAGCAGCTCCCCTACGTAACCCTCCTGGATCAGCTGCTTCATCTTCACAAAGGCAGGCAGGAAGCGCAGAACGTTCCCCATGATGCTCATGAGCTTTGGGTAATAATGAGCCGCAGTCATCATCCTAAAAGCATCCAGGGGAGTCGCCGTTCGGTCACAGATAACATTTTTTCCAATGCCTGAAAAACAGTTTAAAAAAAATCATCAACAAAAATATATTGATTGAGTAAGCTGAAAGCCTCAAGGCTATTCTTTAAGACTAAGCCAAGAAGAAAGATCCTTGAAAGAAGAAAACATTTTGATGTGGTGTTAAAGGCACTAAGATCCTCTCTGGCATGCTTCCAAAAGGCATGTAAGACTTTCTTGAGCACCACAGTGAAAATGTATCCCTGTATATTTTCAAAATGCACTCATGCCTAAAAACAGCATAAAGGTGAGGGCCTGCACAGATAAGAAAGTAAGCTAAGCTAAGGTGGACCACTACCCCACTTTGGGCACCTTCTGGGAGGAGGTACAAAACCAACCACCCCCACTCAGCCATCTCACAGACATCTCTCCTGTGATAACCTGCCTGTGTGTGGGCTGCTAAGAGCTGAATCTGAGCTTCAGATTCAAATCCCTGAAGCATATGAGTAACATGACCACAATTAACTTAACGTAGGTACACTGAAAAGCCTGGGCTTGTCTTCTCAATGGTCTTGTCCCTTCATTTTTCCTGTTCCAACTCTTTAAGAGGCTCTGACTGGAGAGAGGGAGAAGCACTGGGCTTGTTGCTTTATTTAAAATGTAGGAATTGCCTCTCACTCATAAAATTCCACGCTATTCTGACAATGGCACTCTTTTTTTTCTTTGAAGCAGCTCTGCTGAAATGTCAACAGCACATCCATGGTGCCAAGGGAGAGCCACCACTGCTCTAAAACAGGTCAAATGTAGCTGTGACAATCTGTTCCCTCACGGAATTGCCCATATGGGCACACTGTTTACTGAAGCTTGCATGACAGTCCTGTTTTATCTGGCCATCAAGGTGTGCAACTGAATGCAGTGCAGGCTGAGATGCCTAAATAATGGTTTTATTATTGATTTCTCCTCGTCAAGTACTTTCATTCTGTACTTGCACATGCACACATAAACTGACAGAATCTCCAGCTTCCTTTTTAGTTGCATACAAAAATATTTATTTTTTTTACGCTTAATGAGCAATATTAGGTGAGCTACACAATACCTTATAGCACTAAATATCTTTGTCTTGACAGCCTCAGGCTGTAGCTGGGCCGAGCATTTAAAAGAGCTGAAGTTGGAGCGTGTCTGCTGGAGTCTGGGTGAATAAATCTGGTTACTCACTAAGTCGCTTTGTGTTTTCATTCCTTTTCCCTTCAGATAGGTGAGAAATCCCTTTTTCTTTAAAGAGCTATTGTTAGGATAAAATTTTACATGTTTTGGAGCTGTTTGGATGAAGTCATATAAATACAGACAGATGGCATGGATCTGTCTGAGCCCACTTACATGAATATTTAGCAGCCTGACTGGAAGAAGAAGGGGGTCACAGTCCAAACATTCAATAACCAGCTTATCCACACTGCCTATTCCCAGTCTTTGTCTGCTGCTATTTGAGTAGCTGAAACTGGAGGGAGGGCTGTCACCACCAAAGTGGCAGTCACATCTAGTTAACAGCCAAGAAGGGAAAGATCTTCCTTTAATTTGCTCCTATTTACCTTCTACTTAATCAG
>JAOXNO010000013.1:67076957-67098023 GCA_028565335.1 Limnodromus scolopaceus | reverse complement strand
GCTGGACTCTCTCCAGTAGTTCCCTGTCTCTCTTGAACTGGGGAGCCCAGAACTGGATGCAGTATTCCAGTTGTGGCTTCACTGGTGCAGAGTAGAGAGGGAGAATGACCTCCTTCGAGTCTACTGGCCACACTTTTCCCTATGCAGCCCAGGATTCCATTGGCCCTCTTGGCAACCAGGGCACATTGCTGGCTCATGGAAAGTTTGCTATCCACCAGGACTCCCAAATCCTTCTCCTCAGTAGTGCTTTCCAGAAGATCCGCCCCTAACCTGTATTGGTGCCTGCACCTCCCCAGGTGCAGGACCTTACATTTGTCATTGTTGAACCTCATTAGGTTCTTCTCTGCCCAGCTCTCTAGCCTGAAGAAGAAAAATAATTTACGTGCATATCATTCTTTTTGAGGGCTCCACACAGCCTTCCCCCCAGTCTCTCTGCTTGGCTGTGCTTCAAAAAGAGACAGAGCAGTGCCAGCGAGGTGGTGATATAATATGGCATGGGGTTTCTCTGACCTGGCACAGAATAGGGGAGGGCTTGCTCCCGGTCAGCCCAAGCCCAAAGCTTAAGCTGGGTAACACATCTCCTAGCAAAGTTCCTGGGGGTACAAATTGACTCTGTGGAGTCAACCCACAGCTGCCATGCAGGTCTTCAGCCTGGGACCTGCTTCGTGACCCACTGCTCCAGACAGTGAACACCAGGAACCTGCATCAGCAGGCACTGTGCTGTGGTGCCAGTGAGCTACCTGTGACCAGAGGTGTGGGGCCACCCAACAGGTCTGCTTCCCTGAACCCCTCTATCTTCTCCCTCCAGCAAGAAAACCGGAAAAAACAAATAATCATGGATCTGGAAGATGTCCATTCATGAGATAGAGCAGATCCCTAGGCCAATGACTTAGGTATAACTTGCTCTAGCAGTCCTTAAAAATGGGAAAGGACATGAGTTGAGCAAAATGACACATGAGAGTTGACTTCTAGGTTTGGTTGCTAAAGACTGAAAGACAGCAACATCTGACAACTGCTTGGTTCCTCTTTAAAATGAACCAAAGTTTCCATACCAGGTCCACATCACAAAACCACTACTAACACTAGTGTCTTCTCAGTGAAGTCTTAACTGAGAAGTCTTAACTATTCTTTTTCTCCCAGGGTGCATATATTCCCCAAGCAAACCTGAAGAACTTTTATTCCAATCTGCATTTATTCTAAGAAGGTTTTTTAATAACACTGATCTTCTCTGAAGACATAAATGTCTAACCAATTCCCTAGAAGCAGCTGAGCAAATAGAAAAAAAATTGTCTATACTGTTACTGGTGCTATCATTTGAGTGAAGATTTCTCTAGCACCTTATTCTGGAAAGTCAAATTGTAACCATGAGCTAATGGCTTGTCACCCACCTCACAGTAATTATTTTTCTCAGGAAGTCATGTGATGTATTTGGAAACCTCAGCCTTCGTTTTAGAAAAAAGAAGCCCTTGTGATGTGGAGATAATTTTGAAAGCCAAACAGCCCAGAAACGAGTGGCGAGTAGATACAGTCCAGGGTAGTAGCATTTACATTTTTTTCCCAAGTAAACGCAGGGGAAGAGTGAGGTGCTAGAGGAAGAATTTAACTCCCAATTCTGAAATGCCTGGTGTTTGCAGCTCTCCATTTTACAGACAGCTCTAGCTCCTTGGCTAGAGGATTCTCTGTCCCTGTAACTTTCCAATGCTGCATAGCCTAAGACCGAGCAGACCTCCTGGGCCCACGGTGCAGGGAGGGTAGCGCGGCTGTAACTGCCACAGGCTTCATCAGTTCCAAAACCTGCCATGTCAGCTTTTTTTTCCCCCATCTGCTCCGATTCTTTTAAATAAGGAGAGAAACACTTTCACATTAAAAACTCCAACTAATTAAAAAAAAGTGTTCATCATTGAACTGAAGCAAGACGAGGACTCTGTCTGTTCAGCTCAGGACAAGAGGCCTCAGTACAGTATTTTCTCCTCCTTGTATTCACAAGAAAATCCAAAAGGGCTCTATTTGGAGTCTGGGCATATGATCAAAACCTTCACTGGCACCAGAAAGATTCATTAGTTAGCGGTTGCTACCTATTGCTCTTGGTCAGGAGGGGGGTGAGAGAAAGGGCAAAATAAGGTTTTGGTGCATGAAGCTAAATTAGTCAGCAAAAAAACTACATTTCTAAAGCTCAAGAAGAATTCAGCACTCAAAGAACAGTCTGAGAGTTTCAGCAAATACAGGAGGAGTGGAAGAGCATGCTTACCAGGTTATTTCAAATGGATGATTTTAAACATTTCTAACAGATTATAGCATCTTCTTTAAACATAGTTTTAATTTTTTAAAACCAAGCTAATACAAAATTACATTCCAAATGGTGACAATCCACACTACCATTAATATGGTTACAATAAATAAATACGGGCAATTTTTTCGTCTCAAGATTTTGACCATCGCAGTTGCTGTTGTTGCCTTTGGATCCTACGTAGAATCAGAGGGGAAATCATCTTTGGCACTCAGTTCTGTTCACAGCTTGTAAGCCATGTTGCAATGATATGTGCTGTATTATTAGTACACGTATTATTAGTTGTAATCAGATCACAGTTGCCATCCTAATGCAGCTTGACATGGTTTGCAAATAAGAAATAGTATCATCTAACAAGTGAATGAGGAGTAGCTCATACACATTGTTCCACCATTGTAACACTGAAAAAATAAGCTGAGATATTCAGCACTTTTATTTATAAGATGTACAGCTACTCTTATAAATGTACCCAAGTCAACAAACAAAAAGTAGTTAAAAGGCTGTATTTTGCTGCAAATCAGTCATTTTGGCCATATGACAAAAGACCTTTCCTTAGGAATATATCAAAAAACATAGTCAAAATAAATGGCTTAAATCAAAAGTCACTACCTCTCATTTAAATGGTTGATTTACAGCAGTTTGCTGTACAATCTTCTGCACGTTATCACACACACATTGTCAGCTCTGTGGTTTTGCACAGAAACCATCTCAGAAACTACATTAGGCACCAGGAGCTAGTGTGTGGTTCCCTACAGCTAAATTGATGTTTGATATAAGCTGAGTACCAGTAGAACTGTGTATTTTGCAGATTCCTATACTAGACAGAGATCTGTTTGCAATACTAATCAGCTTAGTGGATGGTACTACTGTAACCCCATCAGACAATCAGAAAATGTCTTTCTATTTCTTCAAATTCTGGTGTATATCTATATGCAAAAACATACAGGATCGTTTTTTCCTTCTTCCCATTTCAGTAATAATGACTTCAGAAATCCTTACAGCTGTTTGAACCATTCCCTTCTATCCGTTTCTTCCAAAATTGCAAAAGATATAACATTTGGAGGCTGTAATTTAGCAAAGACCTCAAAAAAGATCTCAGTTGTGTACGCTCACTGCTGGAAATACTTGAAGGCTTTGAATAAAAACAGGGGTTGCTAATGAAGTTCTCTTTCCCTTCCAAATTCATCACTCCCTAAGAAACTCAGAAGAAAATATAAATGATCTGAGCTGCAAGCGCGCTGAACTGTTGACTGCAGGGGAGACCCACAGAACTAAAAGCAGATTTTTGTGAAACAGCAAAAAGCACTATTTTTGCTGTATCAGAACTGTCTTTATGATAATCTCACAGTCACAGTCCCTTTTGTACGTAGCTGTAACAAACCAGTTTGGTATTATTCTGTATTTCTAGCAGATGTGTACCAAGGAGAGAGACGCAACATTGAGAATGCCTCTTGGAAATTGTATGCAAATACAGAATTTGAAGGCAGTAGCTCATGCAGCCACTGTTCAGTTATTTTAAGTTTTGATAGCTGGGGTGGCTCTTCAGCCTCTCAGAGATACAGCCATCGTACAGTCAGTTTACCCTGCTACATGCATGATAAGCCACAAATATTTAGCACCTTAAATCATCATTTTCTGATCTGCTCTTTGATTATTGAAATATTACTTAGTGAGCAGTACCCCCTCTTAATTACAACTCCGCAAACAGCTCCTTGCCTGCCCAGCTGCAGATGATGATTATAAGGATACTTTGGCCCCTTGCTGTTAGCAGCAGGCAATGCCCCAGCCCCAGGCACCATTTCCAAACAGTTGTCTCACCAAAAAGTGCTCATTTCATTTGGCTTATTAATATGAAGCTCATCTGGGTGTTGGAGCAGTGGGAAGGGACTGGCAACCTGGGCATTGGGAGGACCCAGGCGAAGCCTGATGTCTTGCTTCCCTCCTAGAGCTCTTGGGGGAACCCAGGGTGGCCATGGGGGGGGGTTTCTGGAGTCACTCCAGATGAACAAGCAGTGGCATGTGGTGCAGCAAAGGAAAGCGGGAAGGTAGATGGAGGAATGGAGAAGTGGAAAGGAGGGGGAACAGGAAGGAAGAATGCTACAAGATGGAAGGAAGGACACTGGAAGGGGCTGGTGCAAGCAGTCCAGAGGAGCTCCTGCCACTCCAGGAGCTGCACAGCAAGTCCTAATGGGATCAGCAACATCCCCAGTCCTCAGAGGTCCATCCTAAAAGGCTTTCCTTCAATCCAATATTTGTGTGAGCCCTGCTAGCACCTTTTCTGCAGAAAAAAAATAACAATGGAGGAGAATTGGACAGATTTCAGAGAAAACGAGTACCCTTCTGTACCCAGAGACTGGACAGGAGGGAGGGATGATGAAGAAAAAGCATCTACATCAGAAGGGTGATATATGTGTGAGTTAAGCTGTTGCCCAATATGTACATCATGATAGAGAAATACAATACTGGGACAGGCTATTCTATGGGGCTGATGTTATTTTCTGATGCATTACATGTGCAGATGTGTGGATCACATGCTGCATAGTGATGAAAAGCTTTTGAATCCCTCAGAAAATGGTCTAAATAAATACAGATGTGTACATTTCTAGCAGAAGGAGGGGAAAACCTGACAGAAGGTTGCATGAGGAATGAGGAGCATGAAGGAGGAGCAATTTCTATCTCATAAAAACAATCATTCAGGTGATTTGAAAATGTGTTTACGCAGGACAAGGATTTTTTATTAGTATATAGAAGTGTCTCTGCTATTAGTAGATGCTGCTGCTGTTGATATTGCAATACAGTAATAATTATAGTAACAATAAAAACAATGGTTGTATTTATTGTATTCAGTGCACGATCTGTCACTCAGTTCCTTGAGTGGCATAAAAAACGCATTTATTTCAATCAATACATCTGCCAGGGGAAAATTGATGGCAAGACAATGTTTCTTTGAGGAAACCTTATTTAACAAAACTTTTGACAAGGAGATAAATCTGGATGATGAATGCCTAACAAGATTGGCATTAGTCACAGCTCTAACATTGGCCAAGGCAATCTTTGTTAATCACAGATATGTATAGCTGTTGCAAAAAATCAAGTTACTATAGCATAATGAGTCATAGCTCATGAACTGATTCATATTAACAGGGCATGTGTGTGTTCCTAGGCTGCTCTAAGTGTGAAGGAAAATAACAGTGACTGAAGGAACATATTTTCCTTCACAGCTGAAACAGACGGCGAATGCACACAGGGAGTAATACTCCGCCCTGCTGACAAGGAACAGCTCATTTGGCCACGGCAAATCAATGGCTTACACAGATTTTACAAACCCTGCGTCTCTTCCTCTGCATCAAAATATTACGAAGTAAAAGAACACATGCGCTGTTACATTTTGTAGTCAGCTGGGATGAGGCGCACATCACAAATATTAGATGAAAAATTCTATACAGTAAACACGCACATGCCCAAACTGTACACACCACCACTACAGCCAGGGTCTCAGTTCATGCACCTACTTCTGGCCCTGGTCCATCACACCATGATTCAATTTTTTAGGCTGGTTTATCCTCGCTGATATAATTTCTTTTCCACACAACTGCTTTTAAAACAAAAAACCCTAAACACTCAAAAAAAGCTGTTTGTGACTGTCTCTGCCTTGGCTGGCCTGTAACCACAGGCTAAACCAAAGTACACCCAAGTGACTAGCTGCACAATGAAAAGAAACCCTGCAAAGACACCCTGCTGCTAGCAACATACGATCATCAACAGTTTAGGTGTCACCCAACGAGACATGGGCAGCTCATGCAAACAGCGTGAGAACTGCAAGCAGGCTCAGCAAGCGAGAAGGTGAACACGAGCTGTGAGCTTACAGAAGTGATTTCAGTTGGGTTAGCGGTCTGTAAAACCGTTCAAGGAAACAGAAAAACAGGGAACTGTTTTGTCTTGAAATTAAAAAAAAAGAGATGCTGGGTTCTTTGTAGATAGCTGCTGAGGTGTGGTGCCTAGGCTGGGAAAATACCTCTGCTGACTCCAAAAGATTATAACGATGCCTGCAGGTAAATAAGTGCCATCTAAGCAGAATCAGGACGGTTCATCAGGATGAGAGAAGAGCATAACGATGATATCAGTTTTCATTATGTATTAATATTGCCACTAACTTTTATTTGCACAGAGGTAGTCATTAGGATTATGGATTGGGGCCGTGTCTGTGCATATGTTACTGTTGCTGTAGGTATAAATGCTGCTGTAGCAGTATTCAAGATGCTTTGAAACAGACACAGACCTTTTGTGCTTGACGCCAGACTGGGGGTTGCTTCATAAAGTTTTAGGGAGTCCTGCGAGCAGCAGTGAGTTGACTCGATGATCCCTATGTGTCCCTTTCAACTTGAGATATTCTGTGATCCTATGATATCTGCAAAGACCATATGTATCCATTTGATTTTGACGATGCACTGACTTGAAGGTAACTATTCTACATAAGTCCATATTCATTTTTGATTGCTTATTCTGTTGGTTTGGGTAGTTGGGGCCTTTGATTTGGGACCTATAAAGCATCACTGAATCCATATGCAATGTGCTTGAGAGCAAGGAAAGCAACCAAATCTTGCGTTACTATGTACGCCGGCACACTTTGCAAGGCAAAGCAAAATCCTCTGGCCCTTCCCTAACATGGGCTAGAGTTTGATGCTTGGTTTATAGCCCACCTGGCACGTCATTCTGATCTCTTCTCTGTAGGCACTTATGCAAATAAAAACACTGGAGACTGAAGTAAATTAAGCACTTAGTATTTCTTTAACTATTTAAAAGCCTTTAACTGCTGGGAAATTGAGAGAAGGGGCAAATACAGCCTGACAAACAACCTACTTGCACACCACAAGGAAATGCTTCAGGGGTCCCAGCTTGAGATTATCTGTTCAGGCATCTGAAACATGCTCAGACTTACATTCCCGGAGCCCTACTTGGATGCTTTCCATGCTCTCAATGCACTTGGGAAAAAGTATATGGGACAAACCGTGCTGGCTTTCCCAAATTTCTATTCAATTTTTATATCTTCAAATCCCCCTCAAAACTGCAGGGTCACATCCCTGCTGAGTCCTTCCCTGTGAAAGAAAAAAAGCACTATGTACTCAGGTAAACTCAGAAAAGAAAACCATCATACTTAGACCTTATTCAAGCAAATACTCATTAATTTAAATGGGATTTTAATTGTTTTAGGACTAAATAAAAAAACTCAGTGAAAATCTCTGTATTTGGTCCTTTATTTGTTCCAATTACTCTCAATCCCTCTATTCAACTTCTAGAGCAAAATGCACACCATCAGTCCAGTATATTATAATACCTTTCTCTTCCACAGTAATGAAATCACAGGGCAATCACACCCTATGGTCAATCTCTATTCTCCTGAGGCGTTATTATCTGTATTTAAATATGTTTCTTTTTGTGTTAGCTGACAACAACTAAATGCCCAGCTGTTGTAAAGGCTTTGGGAGGATTAGGAAATCAGGCAGTTCAATTTTCTTTCAGCTTGCCTTTCCATCATAGAATTGTTTACGCTTACTGAGTCAGATAAATTTATGGCTGATAATTAGAGTTAATTTTCCTTATGTTTCTCTTGCCTACCCTTTCTACCCCCACTAAAACTAGCAAATTATAATCTGGTACTAAATAAAAAACTGACAAAAGATAAACATCAGACTAATGCTGGTGAGTAATTAATGCAGCCATTAGTTTGGCAGATTTGTACAGGATTCATGAAGCTTTATGAACATTGAAAAATCACATCTCACCAGCCAAGTGACAGGGAAAGTGACAGGAAATCCAAGTCTTAAGAAAAAAACCCACGACTCTACAAGTTGTAGCGTTAGATCCCTATCTATATTTTACATGGCACCACTGTGCAGAACAGCAAACCCTGTATTCTCCCTGCACTTCGTATTTCAGGATTGTTTTTCTTCAGTAGATGTTCAATGATACTATCAGTTTGTATGACATGCACTGCAGATTCTAGTATGATCCTTTCTACTTGATGATTACATGAAGCATTAGCTTCACCACCTAGTTAACCCAGGCTCTGCTCCAAACATTTTTCTTAACCTTATTTCTCTGCAATATTTTCAGCTCGAGTATTTTTACTCCTTTTCCTGCCCAGTGAAGTCTGAAGGATCTCTGTGCTGAAGAAAATGTGTGTCACCCCTGCAGTTCTGGATGAATGGAGCATGCATTTGACCTAATTTTCTGATATGAGTGGTTAAACTAAAATCATTACTCACCTTCCCAAATACTGTACTGACTATGGACATCAAAGCACTCAACTATGGACTGGGATGCACAAATATAACTGGACACATCTGAAAACTGCACTCACACACACCCAGTTTTGACTTTAGTATTTATGCATATACAGACAGACGCACACACGTGCAGAGAAAGGAACAGGAAAACGAGCCCCTTTCACATACCTAAATACAATCACATGGCAGGTGGGGGTGAGCGTCCATTCCTTTCATTTGGAAGTGTATGTATGCACACTCTATGTGTCCCTGTGTGCATCCACATGTACAGGATCACACCATAAATCACATCGTCTCTCTACAGCTGCAGAAATTGGAAATGTAAATTTATAATTATTAGGCAAACCCTACGAGAGCCCATAAGGTTGTGCCTAGCAGCGGAACCAGATTTTCCGGAGCAATGTCAAGTTACGCAGGATGGACGAACGCCAGGTTGCAAACCACATCTTGAGGAGGAGAACATTCTCTCAGTGGTTTTGTACTCGTGTCAGCAGGTCCCCTCTCTGCTCAATGAGTGGCACCAGCAGCAGGACTGGAGAGGCTGACATGACTGCTCCACTCTCAGGAAAGGCCGCAGCAGAGGGGAAGAGAAAAGTTGGGAAGCAAAGGGTGTCAAGATGAAATAACTCAGTTGGGCCAACCTTCCAACTTCACCCAAGGGGCTCAAGGCTGCGTGTTCTATCTGCTTATTTCTGGTGGGCTATTTCACCATCATCTGGGAGATTACAAAAGTATATACACAAACAGTCTGCAGGACAGCATTTTTCCGCCTGCCTGGGTCATCAGAGTTTGCCTAAGACCATTTACAGATGAGACCATAGATTGATTCTTCATGGCTTTTCATTTCCTCTTCACAGTCTAATTCCTCTGCTCAGCCCTGTGGTGATTTTTTATGTCTTGCCAAGAACAGCAAGGATCAGGACCACAAAATACACAGGTGAAGAAAATAAGTAAGCATGGCCCACATAAGAAAATCAAGCTAATTTAATTAAAACACTGATCATAATGAAACCCCTTTGTTGGGATGCTGTCAAGCCACAGTACATTCTCATAGAAACTCCCACCTCTCCAAGTCAATGTTGAGTAGCACAGCTCTATCCCAGCCATTACTGGGTCTGGTTCCTTCAGTCCAGTCCCATTCCCATTTTTAAGTTAATGAGAATTTTGAAAATGGAGTTTTCCAGGGATTTGGCATCAGGCCTTAGCAAGCTTCAGGTCAAATCTATCCCAGCTGTAATCCCATTAATTAAAGTAGTGACACTGGCCATTGGTCTGGCTCTTCAAGCAACACCATCAGTGGAACAACAGTGAGGAGATGACAAGCAAACTGTAGTTTAAACTAACTGCACTTTTGTTAACTTCTCATCCAACACTACTTCATAATTCTCAGTTTCCTTGAGAAACTTCTAAATAAATTATAAAGCCCCTCCCACACACAAAGGCAGTCGCCTTAGAATTGGTGTACTTTCTCAGAGAGTATTTTATTCCTGCCAGCGAGAGCTAAGTGCCACCAAAGAGAAGCCATAACCCCATTCTGAAAAGCAGCAGCAAGAACGGATCAAAGTGAATCAGCAATTCTAACTATGTGAGATGCTGACATCGTGCTTCCCTGGCTCCAACCCTGGGTCCATAAGAAAGATGGACGCTTGATTAATTTCTCCCCAGACTGCAGAACTTACACAAGAGCCAAGGACTCAGCGGCAGCCCAACCAGCTGACTCAGACAGCAATAACTCACCAAGTGCAATCTGCCTGGATGCCAGACTGCCCTGTCTGCAGTCAGTCCACAGGATAATCCTCACGAAAGGGTTTCCTGGAAAATGCCATTCGCGCTCACGCTGGTTAAGTGTGCGCTGGACAAGACACAGCTACACTACAGTAGCAGCTGAAGCCATATTTCACTATGCTTTTCCACAGGTTGCTGTAATGGAGACTGGGAACTCATCCCCCACCAATGAAAATCTGCCAGAAAATACGTCAATGCTGGAACGTTTCCCCATTATGTTCAGTAGGCTGGATGTAGTCAATTATGGTAGCCCAACTTGACGTGTTCTTTATCAACCTCAATGCCTGAATGCATTTGTATTGTAATCCCAGGACCCTCTTGTGCTAGATGCACCACAGGCTCCTATTTGCAACGGGCTTTGTTTTACCGTGTACGTGCTGGATACCTGGACTGGAAAGACTGGTCAATGCAAGTAGCTCCGCTCACTGTGCCACCTTCAGACAGATCTTCTCTGATGGGACAAGTGTGACCTTGCTCGCTGCAAGGCTACACTCAGATCTCATCCCTCTGAAGCCTCAGGAGAACTTGAAGTAATATTCAAGGGGTAGAAACTTAAAGAGGAGAGTTCTCCTGCACTTGACCTCTGCCGAGATGGGTGAAAGAAATGTAATTTTTATCCACCCACACTCTCACAGGTACAGATCTGATTCAATGAAGAATAAAATACCCGTAAAGTAGGTCAGTAATTCTTAAAAAGCACTTGCACTTACATTTCCTTTCAGAAGCTGTGTAACACACTGATCTCCAAGGAAAAGGAGGGCAGAAAGGACGAGGCATTTTCAAGTGAATAAAATCACTTTTTTCTGAACAACATTTTGCAGCTAGAAGCCTAAAGCCCTTCAACTACTGCATTTTTCAGTCACAGATTTGGCTCAGATTCCTATGCAAAACAGCCCTAGAAAGAGTTTTCTCAACCTAATAACACTGTTTTCCCCAAATACATGCTATTTTCTACCTGTAGTCCATACAAAAGAAGAATGAGCAAGAACTTACGAGGAGAAATATCACAGTGGGCACAGACAGTTTTCACTGTAAGTCCTGTTGAGATGCTAACTCTGATTGATCTTCCCACAGAGCACCTCTCCACTCAGACACGGCCACTCAGGAGGCCCAGGGTTGGGATGCTAGAAAGAGGCTTCGGCTAATTAATTGCATTTCTTTTTCTGACTGCAGTGTTTTTCTGCCCTGCTGGATACTAAGAGGCCAGCACTGGCTCCTCTGATTAACAGTACCTCATCATGAAATCAAAAGAAAAGCTGCAGGCTAAAGAAAACTGGATTTTTGTTAGCAAGGATCTGTTCTTGGCAAATAATTATAATTGCCAATGTTAAAAGGAGATTGTGAATTAACTACAGCAGACATAAAAAATAAATTTGGAAAAAAGCTTTCAATAATTACAGTGCGTATGTCAAATGGAAATTACTCCAATTTGCATAGCTCTGCAGTCACACTGTACAATATCTCAAGTGACTTCATAACAAGCTTGTATCTTTAGAATCACTTCATATAGCCCAGGGTTTTAATAACCCAAAAGACACTTCAGTAAGTGCAGACGGAAAGCTAGCCTAGGATTCTTCATTTTTTAAGGCCATGTCTACACACAGTTCATTATTATTTCATAACGATGCATTAAAAAACATACCATCCCCACCCCCAACCACACACATGGTTTTACTGATAAAAAGTACTTTATAGTGGTTTGGCTCTTTTCTATAGATCATCGTTATTCCAGTACAACCAGCCACATTAGAAGACACACCACTGCAACTCTCTATGTAAAATATCATGTCCCACATCTTACACCAGGACTAATTTCCAAGCAGATCAGACAGACAGTTCCTTGGGAGGTCTGCATTATTTGCGATGTGCTTAAGTCTGGATGACGTTTCTGGTTAGAAACCCAAATGTGACTGCGTGCGAGTGGATTCAGACAAGAGCTTTGCTCTGCACTCCAGACAAGGATCACAAGCTCGTGGGCCATCGGAAAGTACCCTTCTTGGCCAGTCACACAAGGGTGCCACTCGGGTCTTGTGTGTCAAGGGGCTGATTCCAAATTCATATGCTTATTGCTGCTTAGGAATGAGGGAAATTTATTAAAACCACCCTCTTATTTTCCCTTTCACCTGTGACTTCAGCCTATTTCACTTGAACTGGGAATCCTTATGTGCCAAACAGAAGGCTCCCTCGGATGTGTCGGGAGCTGAGTTTTTT
The DNA here is from genome assembly GCA_028565335.1 of Limnodromus scolopaceus. NCBI lineage: Eukaryota > Metazoa > Chordata > Aves > Charadriiformes > Scolopacidae > Limnodromus > Limnodromus scolopaceus. Next base: position 67,085,453 of record JAOXNO010000013.1, on the reverse strand, counting down.
GGTCCTTCAGTGTCATCACCTACTTCCATCTTAACTGTGCATTTATACCCGTCCCTGCCACAGAAGAAAATGGGAGTCCAATTATCCCTTTGCAGGAACAACAGGTAACCACAATATTATTAAAAGCAGCCATAGGTCAGTTATGGACCACATTTCACCCACAGATCTTAGAGCACTTGATGAAGTCAAGCAGGTACAATCCTCCCATTGCAAAGACAAGAGGAAAGGGACGTCAAGAAGTTTGCTGATTTCTCCTGGTACGGATACTGTGAAAGTGGCAAAAGCAGCAATCGCATCTAACCTTTTCCTCCCCTGGTACCCTTTCTGTACCTGCAGGAATTACGCCATCCTTTCAGATTTTCCGTCCAATTTTCCATCCAAAGGCCTTAATTTTCACTTTTCTTAAAAAAACCACCCGTATCTGCACTTAGCAGAATATCTCAACTTTCTATGTTAAAAGTGATTGCTGTTTAGCTGGAAATGAAAGACCAAACCTCATCAGTAGGCATGTTGGTCTAAACTGCCCAAGGGCAGAGATTTCCCAGAGATTTTGCATGTAGCACAACCACCAGGGTCTTGTTCTCCTGCCTTCACATGCTTGACTGTGGGTGCCTAGATTCATTCCTGGCTATTTTCCTGTACACCAGCCTGTAGAGAGAAGTGGGGAGGAGGGTCCTGAAACAAAACCTCCCTAAAAACATGGCAGAAACACTACCTGGCCTTGGTTATACCCAGCAGCAGCAGCAGGTCCATGTGGAGAGAAGCCAGCTGGTTGTGCAAGCCCTGTGGGGTGGTAGGCACTGGCTGTAAGAGACTATTTGCAACATACTAGTTTCCAGCTAAGGGTTAATATTTACCCCACCTAACCAGAAAGGAGCAGAGTGCCAAAGGCAGGAGAAGCCAATTTCTCCACAGGCAACTAGCTGCCAGCAGAAGCTCACCCCTGTGACTCAGTGCGCCATGAGGGAGATGCCAAAACAACTATTTGTAGTGTCTCGTGAGGGAAGCCTGGTTCCAATGCAGCGCTGCGGGGGCTCGGCTGCTCATGTGAGCTCCTCCAAGCCCAAATTCGGCTCAGTAATGGCCGACTGCCAAAAGCGTGGTGGCCTGGGTGAAACGAGAGGCTCGCTCTGCCTCCAGATGCCAGTCATGAAGCATCACCATCATCAAAACTGCTCTTGACAAGACCAGTGACTCCCCAGCAGGGTGGTGGGGGCAAAAGCAGAACCCAGCAGCTGGCCCCAGGCTCCAGGCACACGTCGGATGCTCACACTGCTGTGCCCCACACCACCTAGGCTGTCCTGACCACGAGGATTTTGGTTTCCCAGGTTGGTCAGCCCACGAGCAAACTTTTTACAAGCAGCAGCATGCACGGAAGAGGTGTTTCTATTGCAGCAGTAAGCACATCCCACCAAACGCTCCATTGCTCCACAAACTTAGGCATTTCCCTCAGGGGTATTACAATAGCTGGCTCTGCACCCCAGGCAGAAGTCCAGGGTAGAACTCAAGCAAGTCAAAGTTAGTTTTTTTCAGGATGGACAGCTGTTTTAGTGAACATGTCCATATCATCTAATGGCACATCAACACAAAACAGTATGTACATGTTCCTTCTCTCTGCTTCTTCGAGCAAGTATCTGCACATAGGTCTCCCATTTTCTTAAAGATGGTACAAGAACCTATGAGCAAGGTCAGATACAGTCGATGCATGATCCTTTGCCCCAGGAAAACACAGCCAGCATACTTTTGCACAGCACTGTCTACTGAGTGCTGCTTGCATGGCCTTGGAAGAGACATGATGTGGTGGACCTGAACAGACTCTCCTGCTGCCCGCGTTGGGGGCATAGCAGGGAAATACCAGCTTTAGGCTAGATTCCTCCCTGGCTCTTTTCCAGTACACCAGCACATAGAGAGAAGCAAGGAGGGTCCAAGACAAAAACTCCCTAAAAACATGGCAGAAATACCAGCTGGCCATGGTTATACCCATAAGCAGCATAAGCATCCAGCCTGTACCTTGAGCCTGGGGTCAGCTGCTGGGCTCTGTTTTGCCCTGACCCCCATTTCTCACTTTATAGAGAGAAACTACAGCAGAGGCTGGAGCAAGGTGCTGACATCTCCAGAAAGCTCAGAATACCAGGAGACAACAGGCTGTTTAGTGAATTCTACATGCGCTGCCAAACTACTGCATACATTTTTGTATGCTGCCTGGATACTTAGATTCCTTAAGTGAGTTTTTGTTCACTGCAAATGTGTTTGGTTTCAAAAAATGCTTTTTTCTAAACTGTGCAGCTTGTATTTGTCCTTGAGGCCTGACAGGACATAAAATGTGGCAACACGTTGGAACAGCCTCTGCTGCAAGCTCCGTTTCAGCAGCACATTTTGCAGAGGAGTTTTCCAATTCTATAGGATGTCATCACCACAACACAGATTTCTTTAGCTCGGACAAGCCTTAACTTTACTGTTATGCTATAGGCGTGGCTTCCCTTTAATAAAATTATTTTTAACGCTACGATACTTGAGGGTGAACAAAGCACATGCCTGTGCCGGTGCCAGTGTTTTTACAATACAGCAGGTTTCGGCTGGCTCTGTGACACCAAAAAGAAGCTGGGCTTCACAGAAATTTGGATGGTTCCCTTCTGAGTCACATCCAGTTGGGCTATTCTTTGGAAAAAATTTGTGTTGTTTGTTCTCAACAAAACTGGCCCTCGTAAGTCTATAAAGAATATTTTGTTCTCCAATTGCATGATTTGGAGCTTCTGTTGTTGTCATCGTTGGTTTGGCTCATCTAAAATTGTCCCTTCCACAGTGAGAATTGACAAAACACAGAAATCTGGTCACCTGGTCACAATATTCTGCGATGCCAATTCCAGCTCATCTCTTGCTCTTCTGCTTCTATTTCAGAAAAGACGCATCCCTTCATTTACAGAAAGCAAATATCCCCAGTGTGCATGTTCACTGCATTACAGAAGAGTTTTCGTTGCCATGCAAATAGCCCTCCAAAGCACAAGCAGCAATGAACACATCCAGACGAAATATCAGGCTGCAATATGCCTTCATTCATCCACGTCTGCTCCCTACTTGAGTCAGTTGCCCAGGAAAATTTGAGGGTAGGCAACAAAACATCAATTTCAGAGAAGGGAAGAAGGCAAGAAAGAAGCTGGTTCTCTGACTTCTGTCAGAATTCTTCTGTGGAGTTATTGCACAAAGCCAGGAAAAAGGTGACAATATTACACAGAATACAGAAAATTAAAAAAGGATCTACTAGAGGAAAGGAAAAGCTTAGTTTGATACAATCTGTAACTTAAGCAGGATTTTTTTTTCTTCTTCCAAAAAGCCCCTGACAATTTCACTAATGACTGAAAAAAGCCAAATGAGGCTGGCAAGACCCATCATTCACAGCAAGTATCTACCACAGGCTTAGCTTTCCAGCACATCCTTTCCCAGTGACAAGGACAGAACAGCCCACCTCCAGCTCTCATATGGAACCAATTACTAGTGTGAAAGCAGCCCTTCCTAGGAGGAAACAAATGAGCCTCATGCCCAGTCTGATTAATGACTACTCCCATGAAGATATGTAAACAGCCACATAGTTGCTACCTTAGCTTAGCAAAATTTTCAAGTTACATGATTTTTTTTCTCACTTGTTTATGCTGTTCTGCCAAGCACTGGGTTTTTGGAGGGGATCCCATTTAGACGACAGAGGGTGGCTGCAGAAACAAAGAGTGCAGAGCTCTGCTGTACAGTTCTCCCCATCTAATTATGAAAATGCAGTATCTTTCAGGTTTCTTTTCTACTTGCTAGATGTAACCTTTTTATTCCCTCCAGCCCAAATAGGAACTAAGAAGGTTACTGCTTTCTCTGCAGTAGATATACCAGGCAATGTTGGTGGCTCCTCCCTCAAAATATCCCAAATGGACTTAGAAAAATAATTTTTTTAATTGACTATAGTTACAGGAGAGATCTCTGCAAGGACTGTGCCCTGCTCGCCCAGAGCCAGCTTTATACAGAGACGGTCTTGTGCACAGATGGAGGCACTTCAATTTGTGTTCCCCAGAAGTACGACAGGAAAAGCCTTCTGATCAGGTACCTAATAGGGGGGAACTGAGTGCACTCAGCTACTCCCAGGAGGATGTTGAAACTTCAGAGTATGGAGCGTTCCTTTGATTGTCCCAGGGGACAGCTATAGGTACCTCCAGTGAGTGCTGTAAGGAGTTTTAATCTCAGTCCTCTCCTCTATCCTGAAAAACCTTTTCAGTCAGGTGTGGAAGCATGTGGTGGGACATACAGCTGGTGACATTGGTTAGAGAATCTCAACTCCACTGCCCCCTGAGCCAGAACAGCAAAGGCATGACCATCTGATGACCATCCTCCAACACCCTTCCCTGAAGTGCCACCAGACACCAATTCACCCCTAGCTGCCATGACCAGCTGGAAAAGACCTTGGCATATAGCAGCAGGAGAAGCATGGGGTACACCCGCATTAGAAAAGGGTGATCGCGTTGGGGAGTCAGACACAGGCAGCCTGGCACGGCTTATGCTGCAGGAACGCTTCCACGCGGGCTGATGCTCAGGTCTGAGCGCCAGAGATCTGTGTCAGCCACAAAACACTGACACAACCTCACAGCCAGTCTGCAAGCGCAGGAGCCTCTAATGCTGGTTATGAAAGAAAGGAAGAGGAACACCATATCCAATTAAAACTGAAACAACTTTGACTGTCTCATCTCCCTGAATGACCAGAGATGACTTCCCACTGCCTGAGTTCAGTTAAGGCTCCTCAACCATTAATCTGCAGTCCCTGTAGGGGACTGGATCTGCACTGGAAGCACTTTTTATTTCCCACCCAAAGGAATTATGCAATTATGTCCTGTCTTCAACACTGGGCTTTGCCTCCCTATAACACATTTCAATAGGATCACACAGTTTAAGCAGAGAGAGGCTGGGTGGACCTTATCTCATCTGTGGCTATTCATTTGTCACTAACAGCCACTGCAACTTATTTGACATTTCCACTGAAGCTCACAAGGAAAACAACCTCTGCATAACACAACCAAAATGTCCTCAGGGAGAACATGAGTCCCAGCATCACAGGGACAGGGGAGCAGGAGGGATTTGCTTCCTCCTCCTTGGGCAAAGACCTTGCTCCAGCTGCCTCACTAGGCCTTAATTTAATTTTCCACACAAAGTCACCCACAGCTTCTTCTCTTCACTTCCCCCCGCAAGAACTGCTTGTCCCCATTTGCCCCTCTACACTGTCACTTCACAGCGGGATCAAAAGTAGTGACAACACAGAGAAATGTGATGCATACAAATGTGAATTTGGGCTGTGCGCATCTTCTGTGCAGGTGGTCGAGTCGGACTAAAGCCTTCACTCACCACTCCAGTGCAGACAAATGCACGTGGGTGTAGAAAGGGGACAAAGCTTTCCCCGCCGCATTAGCGAGCAGAGCACAGAAGGACTGCAGCTGTCTCTCTGCCACCTGAATGCTTCCGAAAGGCCCAGAGTGGAAGTGCATGGACACTTGTGGAAGTGCTCCTGAGGAACACCTACGTGTGCCTTGCCCACCACGAGAAGGTACTTCAAACACTGGTTTGTCGTAGAAGCCAGATCCTATCAATGCATACAAACTCCTTGGCATACGATTAAATATCACTGATACAATGCTGGCCTTATAGGCACCTTTTAACTACATGAAATCCAGATCTCACAATAAATCATTACACTGGGCCATTTTTCATGTTGCAGCATTAGGACCAGTAAGTTGGCCAGCACCACTGCAGAAGCCGTATTCCACCTCTATGGTTGCAACTGGAGACGGGACGTAGCATCTTTAACCTGTGTCTGCACATGTCTACAACTGCAATGCTTCATCCTAGAACTGGTTTCAACTTACTCTGAAGTTAACTTTCCAGTAGTTGGTATAACAGTTTTTTGGAGGCGTTTTTTCATTGTGTTTGTTTTGTGTTTTTTTTTTTTAAATTTACCAATCCTATTGGGAATATTTGGAATAAAATATTTCTGTATCTATTATCGAGTCATATGCCAGATTTTATAGCAAAGTTTTATTCATTCAAATACATCAGGTTTAGCCTGTGAAGATACAAATCATAGACTAAAGAAACAAACAGAATAGCACTGGAGAGGGGATAAAGCTTTCATTTCTTAACAGCTTGCAAACAACCTGCAAACTGAAGGTTTCTCATGGTCAAGCTAGAGGTTCAAGTCTCCCTATTTTTTTTTCCCTAAGATAGACTAAGACAGGACTGGCCACAGAATAATTTTAGGCTAAAAAATTATTTTATAAGGAAACAAAGCTCACAGGATCACACTTGGTAGGCCAATATGGTTGACCATCTGACTCCTGATGACTTTTTCACATGTTCAATAATTCCACATAAGGGCAAAAAAACCCCCAAAGCTATGACTGTTCAGCAACACATGTCTTTACCTGTGCAGGTACAACATATTACAAACAGAATGTGTCATGATGATAAACTGGTCATTTCAGGACACAACTAAAAAAAAAAAAGCAGGGAGAAGGGGACACAATGACACAGGATTGGAGGAGGACACACGCAACTGATCTTCCACTTTCTTTTAGAAAACGCAGTTGTTCCAACCAGGGCAGGATTTTGATTCATATTGCAGAGGTGCTGGACAATAGACAAGGTGCTAGAACAGAGAAGAGATAAGCTATATAAGCAGGAAACCAAAAACTAGGCTAACACATGGCCTTTCCCTGGCTCATCTTGAGTAACGCAATAAGGGCTTAGCAGTATCTCAGCCAGCAAAGAAAAGCTTGTTAGAGGAAGTCAGTGAGCAGTGTTTAGCTGCAGGGAGCTGGACCATCATCTGGATACGATACGCAAAAAAACTCTCCTTACAGACATGGTGGAAAGCCAAGCCTGGTAAGATGAAAAGAAACAATTGGCAACCTCTGTATGCTGGCAAGGGAACCCACACGATCGGCCAATACGAGACACTGACCCCTGAGTTAAAGAGGAAAAAGTGTCACTAAATATTTAAAGAAGGACTTCAAAAAAGAGACCCAGTTATATAAAGCAAAATCAATGACATTTAATAGCAATTTCTTTCTGCTTGACCTAAATCCTCTTTCAGAAACGCTTGTCTCCTTATACATCACTGCGTTAGGAATACAATAAACAATAAAACAAAAAAATGATAATCAGAAGCCAAATTCTAGGGCTGATTTATGCAGTTACAGGGTCATGGCGGGCCACAGAGGGTTTCAATCTGTGGCAAAATGCCAAAAATGCAAGATCCTCTGAGCATTCAGTCAGAGAAACAGGAGGAAATCTCAAGGCTCAGAGTTCACATTTACCAGCTCCCCAGCCAAGAGAAAGACACAGTGATCTTACAGCAAAATACAGTGACAGAGATAAACGTAGCGATGGTATGGGTACACTGTCTGAGATCATGCCAGGTCATAATCCACAGTTTTGGTGAAAAAAGGAGTCTAAGATGTCATTAACAACATACATTAGAGTGTGTCTATGAGCGAGATGTAAAGGGGAATGAGTTAAAGGACATAGGGCTTGCTTCAACACACACCTTTCTTCAACTTACCCTGCACACCATAGGGTTTTGTTTTGAAAGGGGGAGTTCTCTAGAGCAAGGGGAAGTGTGAAACATCTAGCAGTAAGACACCTGGAGAAGGTCTCCCATGCACAACCCCAGCTGTGCGAGTGCCACAACATCTGTCAGCCTCTTTAAAGGCAGCTCTTGCGGCACAAGCATCATGTGCACCTACAAGGGAAAATGCTTTCCCCTTCTCATCACATAGTACACAGTGGAGGATGTGCCACCAGGAACATGCTTCGGAGTAAATGAGCAGTGTCACATCTCCCGTTCAGGGCGAGGAAGGCAGTACCACTGAAGGGATCAAGGACAGCACAGCGTGCAAGCTGCCTGGTGGGAAGTGACATATTTGTACCACAACCGAAAGCCAGCACAGCAGGTTTCTAGGGAAAAGCATGTGAAGTCTTAACTTCATTCCCCAGTTTCCTCAGTAAGCGCAGACACAAAGGAGCAGGAAAATGTTTCCAGCAGTTCCCATTACCCGTGAGTCATGCCCTGCTGGGACTAGTGCTGGGCAAACACACAAGTCTGAGTCCTTGGGTGGCTTTTACAACCAGCCAGAAAAATTTTTAACAAAGTATTTTTTTGTGATGGAAGTAGAACAGTATAAGGGCAAGCAAAAAAAACCATTCATCATTCCACACCAGGTCTCACACTAAAAGAAACAGGCTGTTTTTTCTCCAGACCCTGGAAATTGTTTTCAAACAGTGCCTCAGAGGTAGGAGCAAATATAGCATCTGGCTCCGGTGGGTCAGTTTCTGCTAAACAAATATGGATCTGATCTAGAAGCAAAGACTTGCTTAGTTACAATTAGTTTTATCTGGCACCTGAGGCATCACACATTGCAACTTGAGAGCCGGAGAGGGACTCTGTCAGAAGTGTAGTGAAAGGACAAGGGGCAA
>JAOXNO010000013.1:67051251-67076857 GCA_028565335.1 Limnodromus scolopaceus | reverse complement strand
GAAGTGTTCAAGGCCAGGCTGGATGGGGCTTTGAGCAACCTGGTCTAGTGGGAGGTGTCCCTGCCCATGGCGGGGGGCTTGGAACTAGATGATCTTTAAGGTCTCTTCCAACCCAAACCATTCTATGATTCTATGATTCCTTGAAGACTTTCCAGGTTGTCAGGTGGCATGTAGCACACAGCCAAAACCTGTCAGGCAATGCTGTAAGGCCTTCAAACGCCTTTCAGTAGCCTGTACTGAGCTAAAACACCTGGTGGTATGCCTTCATTGCTGCCCTGCTGGGCTGAATGACACCAACTCCGAATTCCGAGAGCTTCACGACTCCCACTACTGCACAGGAGACATCAAGATCTCAGGGTCCTGCACGGTGACTCGCTCTCTGCTCACATGGCCAGTTCTGACCAGGGAGATACCCAGCTCCCTGATGGCTGGGATCGGTGAACCTGACCACACTTCCCAAAGATAGAAAGACACCGGTGTCTTTGTCACAAAACCCTAGAAGACCAGGGTGTGAGATCCTCTCACAAGAAGGGTTATTACTATCCCAAAAGGGTAGGACACCTGTGGGACTTTTGCATAACAATCTAGTCCATTAACAGTGATAGTGAGTAGCCCAACCGTAAAAGCAGTTGTTACCCTCTTTCTGCCGGGAAGATGACCCAAAGACCAAAAAAGCAGCCAGAAGTCCTGGGTAAAGGAACCCAACAACATGCACAGATCTCCCCAGTTTTCCATGTGACTGTAGGGAGGAACAGAGGAAAAAAAACACAATGAGAAGTCAAACAAAACGGTAGCTAGAGTCCATCTGCACCTAAAGCACCCATCAGATAATCAAGAGACCATCCCTGTTGTAATTTATTCTCTTGGTCCTCGAAAAACATCATTCAAATCAGAGAAGGGAAAGAACTACAGAAGAAAAAAAAAAAGGAAAAAAAAAAATAAGAAATTCATTTACTCCCAAAACTTGGGTAGAGACACGGGGTTTGTGATCAGACAGTATACATACAGAAATCTGTGAAAGACTTCAACTGTAGGGGAGCAGAAAATGCAGTCAAGATTGCCACAAAAGCTGCTTATACTTTTGACTTTATAAATTTAATGAAACTAGCTGTTTGAGAAGAGAATAAAGGTTCTCTTTTTATTTCCCACTCAAAAGAAGCCACTGTCACTTCATTTGGGTCACCTCTGCTTACACAGGGGCAGGTTTCCCTTCTGCATAACTTAGTTACTTATAAAATCTCTGGGCACTTTCATCATTACCAACCACAACATCCTGTGAAACACCAGATAATCATTAATGATTTGTGGAGCCTGTGAAAAGAAGCATAGAGAGACTACAAACTCTGGATTCATTTCTGCTCCTTTCTGCCATCACAAAGTTAAGCATCTTGTCTAAACTAATAATCTGGGACTTCTGTGGACTCAACAGACAGAAACACACTGCCAGAAGGCTATTTGCCTTATCTAATTTAGGTACACATTTTAGGATGGTGCCCGTCTTTCCACCATCTACAAAGAGCCTTGGTAACCAGTCAAGACTAAATACACGGCTTTCAGACCAGATGCCTAACGAGAGACTGTCTAAAGTTAATTGAGACAGGCCTCCAGTACAAAGAAGGCAAAAAATCAGTCGCAGGACAGAAAAGTTAATTTGCACCCCCCAAATTTCAGGCTAATGGGCAAACTATTGGAACAACCCTTCCTACACTGCATTATTTCATAACGCTTGTTTGGCACGTTTGTGGCTGGTAACAGAGGACACCTGTAAGAGAAGCACCATTAAAAGTCACTCACACTGGGGCTGTTTATAAAAACGCAGGTTTTTCACTCGGGCTAAAAAGCCTAGAAGAAGACGGCTGTGTCCCCAAGTGCACAGCATTAGCACCCGTCCCTCGTGCCCTGCGGGAGTCACTGTGGGGGCTCAGTACTGTTGGGGTGCTGCGAACCAGGCTGCTCGGATTTGCAGTGGTTCTGTAGGATGCCCACTTGGACAGCTGAAAGGCAGATGCCTGGCAAGTCTAGTAATAAACAGAGATTATCAGTTCAAGCTCAAATCTAAACAGAACTCAGAAATGCTAATCCATGTGAAACAGTAAATTCACATATCCTTGCCAATTTTTTAATCTCAGTTAGCCAAGCCAAGCTAAAAACACATCTCAGCAGGCACAGAGAGACGCTCACTGTAAGTGGAGGCCATGAAAAAGGTGTCTGATCTGAGCTACCACACGACTTCCCTCTCTGGCTGGAGACAGTTCAAGAAGAAATCTGAAGGGTGGATCAGGCAGCGAGAGCAATGGGGATTTCATCAGTTGGGGAGATGATGTACTGGCAGAGTGAGCTGAAGGCAACGACAGCACTGCCGTCAGCCTCCGCTGTTCTCCTCTGTGACATCCCCGCATCTGACTTACTATCAATGGGCAGCTGCTGCAGAAATTGAAGCCATGCTGAAATCACAACTCTATTAAAGGGGCAGATGGTCCTATGAGCAAATGTTTCACCAAGGACTGGGTAGGTATCGTCAAACTCATTTCTCAATGACTCAGAAATGACAGCTGATGTCCCATGAGATGAAATTTCAGAGTGCTACTGTACCGTGTAGCCAGGGGCCAGGAATATTCTTGAATATAACCTCACCTAAAAATATAATTAAGCTGGTTCAAAGACAAGTCTATCAGTAAGGCTAGAATCCTTGGTAGCAGCTTTTATGACAGTCATGGTTGAAATGTGCCATTTTGGGAAGACAGCCAAACTGCTTATACACGGACTGCAGCTGTACCATAAAGCCATTGCAGCTTTTTGGATGGATGATCATTCATAATGAAGCGGGAAAAGACAGAAAAATTAATGAAAGAGGTGCCAAAGTAGACCATATTTATCCTGGAAAAATGTGCCGCTCTTCCTAGAACGCTGGAAATCAGCTTCATAAGACAAAGATTACTGGACAAAATAACAACTGTAAATTAGTTCTCCTGTTACATTGATAGAAAATTTTTAAATTCAAATTGATGTGTATTGTCACCTCTTCCTATACACAAGAATGATTAAGAACACCGACAAGTAATGCAATGTCTTTCACATGTTAACACTTCTTTCCGTTTTCTCCTTGCCGATTAGTCAAACTCAATTATTTACAACTTCCAATAAAAAACATGGATATCCTTGGAGCATGGGTCAATAGAGTAAAGCTTCACAGCTGATTTCTGGCACGAGCAGTAGTCTCTAAGGCTTTCAAGAAAACATCTACCAAAACCAGGACACAACTAACCAGGTTCAAAGCACGCAAACAACATTCAGAGGATGTAGGGGTTAAAATGCACACAAAGCTGATCACACAGCAAGAACATGGGATGGTCCTTCACCATTCTAAAGGACAATGCCAAGAAAGTGATAGTCCACGCTACACAAAGTCACCCCTTCAGGGTTTAATCCTCCATATGCAGGGAAAAATGGCACAACAAAGCTTGGCAAAAATAACTCGCAGCAAAACAGATCGCCAGATTTAAAAATCTTTACCCATTCAGTCAAGTTTAGGGACCTTCAGATCCATTCCCATTCTTAAACTGCGTAAAACATTACCTCAGTCTAGCTATCAATTTTGCACACCAAGGGGAAATTCCTGCCCTCTTTCCATGCAACTAAGCCAACCTTCACACTGCCTTTTCAAGGCACTGACATCTACACTGGCAAAATATAACAAGGGTTAAAAAAAGCCTTTACCTGTTTATGTATGTGCACATATGTATGTACACACCTCAGCATCGTGGTTTCAGAGGCAGCGATGCTGCTCACTACCGTGACTAGTCTCGACAAATTCATGTGATTGTTCTTGGCAACACTACAGCTGGAAACGCTTGCAGGGTTGGGACCACGTGTTAAAGCATTTTGCTCATAAAGCATGAGGTAGTGCTATGTTCTTTCGACCCACCCTCTCCCTGTTTTTCTGTAATGTGCCATTCATATTTACAGTATGAAATACCAAATATATTATAGAATCATATTATCAACCGCTGTTATTATTTTAGTGTTTTACAAATGTATTTCCATCTCTGTGCCAAGTAAGTATTCAAACTGGCAGCTGTGATGGCTCTTCTGTGTGGTAAATTCTGCAGGGCTTTGGTTCCATCTCCAAATTCAATCTCCACAAAGCCTACAGGCCTCCCAAGCACTGGGAGCATTTCTGGTTTCTGCATTTAAAGAAGGATGAAGCGGAAACAGAAAGGTAAACAGACAAGCAATTTGTCTGAAGACAATTATGAAGATAGTGGATAAGGTACTCATAGAACTGTTTCTCACTAAATTCAGTATTATTAAATGTGGAAGGCATTCACTGAAACTACCAGGAAATAATTTAAAATTTATAAAAGAAAGTACATTTCTACTGAGACTCTAGTGAATTTCTGCAATCTGTTGCCACAGTAATGACCTGTAACATCTGCTACAGGCAGACAGTATCAGCAGGTTCAAAAAGGGATTAGACAAATCCAAGGACAACAGGTCCATAAACAAACAGTACAAGGAACAGGCAAGGATGCTTCTCCTAACATGCCCAATGCCAAAGCGGTGGATGCAGGAGAGTCCAAGGATGCAGACTGCAGACAGAGGCCAGGCTCCCATGCTCTCCCTCATCGGCACATCCTTTGGGCACTGTTGGAGAAGAATCCAGGGTCAGGCATGAATGACGGTCTGACCCAGTTAGGCATTTATCTTTTTACACTCAATTGCTAGGTGACTGCTAGTTTGGGGTGCTTAATTTGGGATTGTTTTCCAGTGTCCACTACCTCACTTGCAGCAGTGGGTGCTCTAAAAGTCTCTGGTAAAGGGCATCCAAAAAAAGGCGGCAGCCAATAGTCACAAAGCCTGGTGAGAAGGGAGGCTATAAACAGTTTTTTCCCTTTACCCTGTCCCGGGGGAATGAAGTACCCAGCAGATGAGCGCTCTTTTATACAACCATGTATTTGTAGTTATTTCACTTTCACAGCATTAAGAACCCTCATAAACACCCTTTATGGATCCCACTGACAGGCTGATGCCCTTCCCTCTTCAAATCTGTTTTTGCCCTAAGAATCCCAGCTCGCCCACTTCTCCACCAAGGCTGCTTTTATTATTCTGCCCAGAGACTGGCTTAGAATGCAGTAGCCTGATGAAAGTTCAGCGCTAGCCTTGAGCGGTCCACATGACAGGCCAGCTTCACGGGAACACGTGTTCTCCGTGGCGCAGCAAGCAGCATCAGGATGGCGCTGGAAACATTAATTGCAAACATGCCTGCCAGGCCTAGAGCTCACATGCTCTGAACAATAAGAGCAGAAGGACACTGAGAAGGGACTTCAACAGATGTCAGAGGACGTGGAGGAGCAGTTCCCTTGCTGACTCCATCACTGTTGTTTTTTTTATTGTGATAATTATCTGGCATGCAAAGCCTTTGTATATGCACTGTATGAACCTAACATTTTCCATCTAATAAAGGAGCTGCTTTATGTTTAGTGGCCATCTACTGATGTCTGACAACAGTGACAGGAAGAATTTAGTTTGGCTCTTCTCACTCTTGCTTTAGCTATCTTTCACCTGTATCTAAGCTTTTGGCACGCTGCTAGGGGCACAGAAATAGGTCAGCAGGAGTCCAATTGACTGCAAAAGACCAAGTCAAGTGAACATCAACTTAAATATTAGGGAAAAAAAAAATCACCTTTAAGTATTACTTCTTGTTTTCTGTCTATGTACTAAATAGATCTTAAAACTTCAGCTCTACATGTCATTTGGTCATATGAACATTCATGTGAAGCTAATTGCTCATGCTGGCGAACCTTACTGTCAAGTCCAGTAAGATCCTGTGCCTCAGCAAAGGACAAAACTTCTGAGTCACTGGTGAGACAAGTGTGACCTACACAACTTGAAAATTCTGATTCATCCTACTTTGGGCCATCTTAAACCTCTATGGATTATCGGCTTCTACTTTTTTTCATGTGTTATGTTAAGAAGGAATGAAGAAACACCTCATGGCTTTGGGGAATAGAAAAGGTTATTTAAAGTGAAACCGGCAGCCCCATGCTGCTGCGTGGGAACATTCCCCAAATGAGGACAGAGTCCCACCCTGAAGTCAAGAAAGTCTGTAAGTTGCTACACAGCTAAAACACCCCCCAACCAGTTCAAATCCAGTTGCAAAGCCAGTAAGATTTTTTTTTTTTTTAATAAAGCAACTGATGTTTCAAGAAGTTTGGCACTTGTAGTACCCAAACCAAGGTCAAGTCCCTTTCATTTATACTCCCCTTGGTCACACCACTGCACCTTCCCTGGTGTCACGCTGACAAAGATGACACCAGTGTGGCCGCTCCTTTCAACAGCAAGCTAAAATACATAACACCTTTTGTAACTGGCCCCTTAGGTTCCCTGAGGTCCTCGGACACCAGGAAAATACCAATGACTTCCTTGGAATTATTTGTGATTTACACTGAAGAGTCAAGGCCTACTGTAGCTTCATATTGTCAGTAAGAAAATTGGACAACTATTACAAGAGAATAAAGTAAAAAGAGAGGAACAGGGCATACATTTATATTTAAAAGCTTTTTTACTTTGCTCTAGGCAGAGAAACATCAAGGTTTCCAAAATATATCCACAGGAGGTCTCTTTGCAAACATAGTTCTTAAGTTAGTTTTATCCTACCTAGTAAGCAAGACAGAACAGCAGAGACTTTCCACTGCCTCCCCCATTACTACTGCTGTAGCTTCTCTCTACTACCACCCCACCTGCACCCTTCCGTGCCGGCACCATCCTCTTGATGTGTCTACATGGCATGCAAAGGCATAACTGGATTTCATGCAGCCACCTCCACGCCGGTTTGAACTCACCAGCTGAAGAAGCCATAACAGGCTTCATCACAAGCAGCAACAAGGATAGAAGCCTACTAGGCGCCTGGGCAGATATCCACTACCTCCTACCCTGGGC
The DNA here is from genome assembly GCA_028565335.1 of Limnodromus scolopaceus. Classification (NCBI taxonomy): domain Eukaryota; kingdom Metazoa; phylum Chordata; class Aves; order Charadriiformes; family Scolopacidae; genus Limnodromus; species Limnodromus scolopaceus. The sequence goes on along the minus strand of JAOXNO010000013.1, from coordinate 67,069,918 downwards.
TGAACAAAGCCCACACTACTATGTCTTTATTAATGTTACTACCTGCACTGACTACGTTAGGGCTAGCAAGGATGCACCCACCAGTCACGCAGCATCAGCACACCCTCTTCAGGGAACCAGCATCACACGTGCTTGGGGTTACCTACAAAATCCTACCCTCACCAGCAGCTTCCTCCACCAGAGAGCCCTGGGCTGGACGGGTGCAAAGGCTTTGAGAAATTCTGTCATATGGGAAGTCACTACTTCTGCCAGAAGTGGTGACCCGTGATCATCAATAGCTGAAAGCTTAGGGGGGAGGGATAGGGAGGGGAGGCAACAAAAGAAGATTAAACAATTTTTTTCCTCTCTCTTTTTGTTCCTCCCGTTTGCTGTTTCTACATCTGAGGCCACTGCATGCATTATCAGCCTGTCTCCCAAAAGCTTGTGCAGGGTTTTCACACTGCAACATTGGCAAGAAAGACATCTTAAAAACAATACAGAAATGTGACAAAATAAGATTGTGAGCTGTCCGAGGAAGGAGCTGCTTTCTTGCTTCATGTTTGCAGGCTACACTGAGTTCACATTGGGCTCCCATGTGCTAACACAGTGAAGTATGTAATAGCTGGTAACCCAGAAACACCAGCCAAGGGCAAGACTTTTAACTTGTTTTTTCCAACTTGACTCACTTCCAAGGAGATCACGCTCCTTCAATAACGGGACAAGACCCTTCTCCTTCCCTTCAGAGCACTGTCAGGGTATAAAGAGTCACCACGCTCTCACACCATGGTTGTCACCAACCACTCTTCCCATCTCGCAGCTCCTCAAGTCACTCATTTCTGTTCCCAGAATATATCTCCCAGACAGAATCAGCAGTGATTTACATCTCAGCAGGAAGCCCACATCCTTCCAGGCACTACTGGCTTGGTTCCTTTTGTTTAAAGAAAAGATTTTCCCCAAAAGCTGCATGGAGAAAGGGGCTCTTTAGCTGTTTTGTCCTGTGGTTTGCTCGTGTAAGTCTCTTGCTGGAAGCATGCAGGACTCACGATGAGACGGCTCTAGTTGGAAATACAAGCAGAAGATATCTCTTGGTGATTAAGCACGTATTGTCTGCGGGGATATGAGGTGATAAGTAATTTAGTCCTGCTTTGCTTCACAGACTCTTCCGAATGCGCTGCCCCAAAAATGTTCTAACGATAAAACTATGCCCCAAGAATGGCTGGAAAGTTTCCTGCTATTTCTTTGTTCTGGCATCAGGATACGTGTTTCTGTGCTAAAATTTAACTGATTTAGTTTAACTTACAATTTCCTCCTGGCCTGTCTTTGTGCCTAATAAGGTCATAAGCTCTCAGACAAAAAAACCCATATATATTTACACACTTCAAATACAATTCTTTTGGCCTTGAAAGGAGCCTAGGGATGCTACAGAAAAATAAATAACAGACTTGTTTAGATCACTGACCTGAATCTTGCCTGGTCCATGGCAATCACCCTGCTCCTTATGGCCAGCGGAAGCAAGAGAATGAATGCCACTCAGGCTAAAACACTACAAAAGATACCGTAATCCAGGGCTGACCACATCATATGCTTCTACATCCTGCCAGTCCCTGCATCCTACAAAAGCTTCCAATGAACAAACAAACACCAAAAGAACCAGGGCTAACTATGAGAGTCCTAAATATTCATGTTCCTTGAGCTCACGCCAGATGCTGTCTCCTTTTCCGAGTGATGTCTTGGAAACAGAGAAGGTTTGTACCAGGGGGAATGCCACAGCTGTAAGAGCAGCCTGACTTAGCTTAACAAGAGAGAAGAAATGAACACCAACCTCCCCAAATTCCTTCTGGACACAAATCAGACATCAGTGTAAAGCAGCCAGTTGGTTACAGCATTACCTGGGTTAGAAGGCACAGCATCAGCAAGGAAACAATAAAAATCTCTTCCCTAACATTAATTTCCCTGTTTAGTTATGATAGCAGAGAATTTCTTGGCAATTCATAAGAAGCTTTTCCAGTCACTCTGCAACCTGAAGTGCTAAGTTGATGCCTCGCACACAGTAGGTCTCTTCAGGCAGCACAAAGACTGCTAGAGAAAGAGTAACCTGAAGGCTGATGAGGAGGACGTTTTCGCTTCAACACCTAAATAAAACACAAATACTGGTAAGGCTTCTGCGAGCAAGAAGCGGGAGCTGCAAGCAAAGACGCTGTTGTGTTTGCTTTTTCTCAATTTGTTTCCTGCTGGATCTCAGAGAGAACAAATCACTATGCCCGGTAACAACTCTACAGTCTTTTTGTTCCAGAGGAAGAATAAATTAGTTTTACCGTGCCAAATTCTGGTTTGGAAAATTACCATTTACCTACCCATGAACTTCCCCATAATGACAGCAAGCGCACAACTCCCTCCCTTGGCTCAGCTAGCACGGGCAGCACTTCTTTGTGCTGCCTGACAAGCGGCACCTTTCAGCACTGAAAAGCCAGCATTTCAGAAATTGGTGAATGAGCTCCTGCTGTCTGCAGAAGAAAAAAATAAGAGATCAGAAGTGCCCTCATAAATCAAAATATATGCTTTACAAAATACGTATTTGTCAGATCCAAATGAATTATGAGAAGGATTCTTACTGAATGCAGTTCACCAAAGTGTGAATTGTAACTGCTGGATACATTTGGTTCTTGTTAGAAAGACTTAAACAGCACCTGCCAGGTGTTTTTCCCACTAATATTTGTCCTTATATCTGCAAGCTAAGGTGCAAAACTTCAGAAGTTCCCTTCCATTTCTGTATATCCAGAATATCTGATCACATATTACAAGAGTACACCCCTCTGGTATAGAGAAAAACCTTTTGGCGGTGGTTTTCTCCAGTTCTTCTGATTAGAAGACTTGCTTTTAGTGGTATATCCCACTTTACCTGGCTCGCTATCCCAAACACCTCTGATCAGCTAGACTCCCAGACCCACTCCTCCCAGGCACAACTCATTTGGGCCTCTGCCTTGCAAGGTGTGCTGGACAGAAAAGTTGCTCCCTTTGAGGCCTACAGGTGGGTAGAGGGATATTTTTTTTGCCCCCACACGCTTTCTTCTTGAAGCTTCAGGCTTCCTTGAGGCTTTTTTAAAAGGGAGATCTATTCTTCCAGAATACCAGCCAATAATCTCATAGTTAAATACTATTTAGAAATCTGTGGAAGCCAGATATAAAGAGAGATCTTGGTATTCCTATTTGGAAAGCATATCACAAAGAAACATGCTCTCTCCTCATCCAGCATGCCTGTTCTTTCTCATGGCCTGTATTACATGAAAAGACAGCAGAGTGGAAGACAATTCTGGGAATCAAGGCAAACAAGCATGCTGATTAGTTTATAAGTCTGACTATTTTGTACCAGAATTGGGAGGTGTTTTTTTTACCTTCTCCTTTTACAGGTGAAAAATTGTCTTTGCGCTTTTCCTCGATTACTGGTCATGGCAAGAGGAGGTTCAGAAGTCCAGTGCAGAGCAAAGCTTTTCTCCCCAAGTTATGGTGGTGGTGCTGTCAGGGCTGCAGAGCTCTTACCTCCCCAGGTTATCAGCTCGCCCGGCCATCTAGTAAGTTACAGGCCTAAAAGTGATTTTCTTTCCGCATTTCTACATCCAAAGATTGAAAGGGATCCATCCCTTCATTTCAAAACAATGTCTATGTACTGTGATTATTGTTTGCCTTCTGAGACTGGACTGCACTACAAAAGCAGCTAGCAAGACTCTGACACAGTCAGTAATGATATAAGAATTAAGGCAGGGGAATGAACAGTTATAATTGTGGAAGGGTTAGGTGTTAGGGCCATCGCTCATTGACACAACCCTCTCATTAGTTCTTTTGTTCTAAGCAATGCTAGTGACTTTTGTACAGCACCCAAACACTTACTTTGTTCTATCTATGATACCACTTGCTCCTACTTGATGCCTTTTTTTTCAAGTGAATGGGAAACTAATGTTAGAAGTCAACACTTTCAGAAGCGGCCATTGATTTTGGATAATACTGAATTTGAGGATCCACCATGGGTGCCTGCAGCAGAGTTGCTTCAGGTGTTTTGAGTGATGAAATACATGCACATGCTCAGCAATAAAGTCAGGTGCAGAGGATCCCGCTTCTTCCTTACTATCCTTTCAAATGGGAATGCTATTGCCAGCGGAGCTTAGTTTGTAAAAGTGGAAGTTACCAGAAATGCCACGAAGCTGCCTGGGAACTCTCCAACTTCCTCCACATGCAAGATACCCAGACGTCCCACTGATGGCACTTTAAGGATCAACAGTCATTTCTGCAAGGCCAGCCCATACATAACTCAAGTACTGACCTCCAAACTTACACTTTAACTTCAAGAACATACCTCCCTTTTTTTAGTAGTTACAACGAAGCCACCCCATATTACGGTCAGTGATGTATGTATGATACAGCATATCCTCTCCGGTTCTCCAAGGTCTTAAATGACTCAACTGCTTTAGTTTCTACGCAGAGAGACAGTTTCTATGACTATATTTAGTTTTAGAGAGGGTCTGGAAAAGTGATATCACCACTGGAATGAGGAAGTATTTATCCCCCGACTGGAAACACATGATGATGATGTAAAGGTGCTATTTAGGGAGCTCTATTAATATTGTTGTTTCCTGAATCTTAACGTGACTCAGAGAATCTCAGGACGTAACGCGGTGCCACCACCGTAGTCTGCGGGAATCACAGCCAAAGTTTCGCAAAAGCTTGACTAACAGCAAGTCTCCTCGGCACTGCAAAGCAAGGCTGAGCAGCAGATGCTGAAATTTAATTACTTGACCAGTTTGTTACCAATGGATTTAAACTGCCTTATTAATGGTAGACCAGTGACAGAATGACATGGAAAATAGCCAACAACTGCAGTATAATAAATATGCACGGGCAGTTACTGCAGAGTGAAATTTGATTTCACTAATTACTGCTTGTTGCAATTATTCTGCTTTTATGGATCAATAACTGCTTTCCCAAAGCCAATTCCCTCCTGCTTCCTGACCACTCAGGAATTTCTGTGATAATCAGTTGTTTAGAAGTACTTTCTGTAAGGTTTACAAAGGCAGAGGAGATCCAGCTGCAGAACAAGCTCCCAGGAGCAAATCTTGTGACGTTTGCAGATTGAATGTTTCTCCGGAAAGATCACAAACCTTTTCACTCAGACAAGAACACATCTCCATTAAAGGCAGCAACATTCAACCATGTGTCTTTCCTTTTACCTTTAAAAAATAAAAATAAACTAGAACACAACTCTCTACTCTGAGCAAAAATTGCCAGAAGCCCTATGACTGACCATGTAGCAGGCTGAACAACGTGGCAAAGGTTATCAGAAAGAGGAAGAAAAACAAGAATCAAAATGTCACACCTATGAGTGCCGGCAATCATACAGAAGCCAAGCAAAGCCCATTAGAAACAGCAGCAAGGTAACCTGGCATTAGCATTCCTAATTTGATATTAATATACCTAACAGATCTTCATCACTCTTGCAAAGCCAAGGCAAAATCCAGCCACAAATACAGGATCATCTAAGATGAGAGGTTTCTTGTACAAATCATCATCTAATGACTTTGATATGCCACATGGATCTCTCTCTAAATATGATCATCTGTTTCTGATCCAGCCTTCTTTCTGGAACTCATCTATATCCATCCTTAACAACTGCATTATTCTATATGCCATACTAGGCCACGTACCAGGACATGGATCGAGCACAGCACTATCTGCTATCCTGCCAAAATGGCAGCAGCTTTATGCCTGCTTTGCACGAAACAGACGAGTAGTGAATCAAGCCATGTTTATTGTTTATATTTGGCTGATTATTTACTTCTTGGAAAGTTTAATATTTAATGAAATCACAGGGTAACAAAATGGTGGTACACTGCTCACTTCTTAAGGGCAGAAACTCCCATTGATTACAGAAGCAGGTGGAATGCCTAAATACAAGACAGCAGAAAGCATAGGGGAAAAGAGGCTCAGAAAGGAGGGGATCATACCTTTATTTCCTTGACAGTAGTTTGTGAGTTTTTTCCCCTTTCAGTCATTCCAGCAGGAAGTAGATTTCCTTCCAGCAAGGAAAAAGAGCTAGGGTAAAAAACACCACAGATCTCCCCAGAAATTGCTTAAACTTCAGGACAAATGGGAAAGAGGGACCGTCTACCAAAAAATCCTCATGTTGCCATACCAGCAAGGAGTCCTCAGTGATCACACACAGCTGAGTCACATGGCCCTGGGTTCTCCATGGACAGCATGAACATCAAGGGTTCCCTGTCACAGCCCAGAATGGTCTTATATTTCTGCTGTCACACAACAGCTCCCACACCGGTCCATCAATTCCTTGCTGGGCCACCTGTGCTCTTTTATGCCACTTACAGTCCCCAGCCTCTAAGAAAAACCCAGGTTAAGTCTTGCTGCTGCACCCTGTTCAGTGTCCCATATAAAGATACAAGCCCCACCTGCAGACAGTATCACAGACCCCAGCAGCACCCTATTACTTAGCTTGAAAATAGAAAGAGAGCCAAACTTAACTGGGTATAGGCTGATTGAAAATCGTTTTTCAAAACATGTGCTTATTTACATCTTCAGTACGAAATACGGCTTTTACACTAAAATTGCATTTCCTCAGCAAAAGTCTGCTATCAGTAAAAATGCTCAAGGTTTTTGTGAAAAAGGTATATATGCTTCAGTCTTCAGCAAATAGCTTTCCTTGCTCCTGTCTTGTCCTTTCAAGTTTCACTAATCAAAAACTTCAGCTAGTTGCAAGACATCTGCCATATAATCAGAACCAAAAGTGTCCCATAAGCTACAATTTGGTTGCTGAATCCTCTCCCCAAAATACTTAGTTTAGGAGGCCAGAAAAAAAAAAATCTACAGTATCAAACTATTTTTGTTACTGTTGGTATCTTTCACAGAATTAAGAAAACCCATTGCACTCTTCCATAACTGAGCAGCAGTGCTGGCACTGAGCAATTAATCATTATATAAGGTTCTTGTCTTGTTACTGTCACAGACGATGTTAATTCAGTTGTTTGCCAAGATTAGGATGCTAATATAACCATTGATTGCTTATATTCCTTATTACATAAACATTGTAACAGTATTAATCATATAGCATCCAGCACCTCTAATGTGACCTTACAATACTCCAACAGTATTAACAGAACTATTCAGGTTGTCTCCCAGGACATGTAAAAGCCATTATTTTTATGACTCTGTTCAAACCTGATTTCTACTGCTTTACTCATGCCCTCCTGTTACATACAATACTCTGATCGGCTTTTCTTCCCCCTCTGTATCTTGTCTCTGGCTAATTTCATCTCTTTGTGAGATTGTAAATTTCAGCTCTTTGTGAACTGATGACACATGGATGTACAACTATTTCCAGGCTTCTCACTTTCAGCGCTCAGTAAATCCTTGGCCTGTCTTTTGGACGACACATCCACAACATCCAGCCTTCAGCTCCAGCACAACACAGGGAATGTTTGATTTCCCACCAAATTTCACCTCCTCTTGCTTTTCATCCTGGGGACAACACAGCTCCATGCCGTATCACTAGCTGTCATCTTGGATATGCACTTCTTTTTAGGTCTACACATCTGGATTATGCTGAAGGTCTTGCTGCGACAGAGCTTCTCCTGATTCCTTCAACTCTGCAGGAGGACACATTTCTTCCAGACCAGAAATATGCCTCTTTGCAGTTTCACTTGAAAAGGGTTAAGCCAAATAGAAAAATGCATCTGTTGTTCCCAAACAGAGCTACCTACAAGTGGAGTTGTTAGTAACAGAAAATGCACTTTAAATTCACAACTTATTTAATCTGTGTTAACACAGAGGAGTTAGGAGTTAGGAGACAGGACACCCTCCACGTACTGTTTACACAGCATCTGTGCAGTTCTCCCTTTCTCAGGCATCCAGCGCTGATCATCTCTGACTCAGACACTGTTTCCTCCAGTCCCAATAAAGAGAAGCTTGTTCTTTCCCACCCAGAAGGCTTCAGAAAAGACCACGGTCCAAGTCTGTCACTCTCACCTCACTCACTGCCATTTTTACCAGCTCCCTCCACACATTCTTGCATCAAACTTATCTTTTGTTTCAAGGCTTTCAGCATCAGCTTATCTTTGATTTCAAGGCTTTCTGTCACTTACCCTCACCTTATCTATCATTCCTCACTCGCTACTGAGGCATCGATTCCTGCTTCCAACTGTCCCGAGAAGCCTTCCACTACCACCCTACTATCAGATTTTCCAACGTGGTTTTGTGCTTTCCTTTGTCCTGCCGTTCCTACCGCTACTGCCCATCTCCTTCAGTTTTTTCTGTGTCAACTTCTCGGTGTCACTTATATCAGAACTGACATCTGGCTCAAGAAAATATTATGCTCTTGCCTTCTCTGCACTCCTCCATGTACCATCTATATCCATCTGTCATATATTGATTTCTATTAAGATGAAGAACTCAGAATTAGCTTTCTGCTCTGTGCTGATACAGTGCCTAGCAAAGTGGAGTGGTGCTCATGTGCCAGATATGGCCTACAGTATGATAACGTGTAACATGATAACATGTGTTGTACGTATGCACCTTGTTAATGTATGGTAACATAGAGCAGATCTCATACATGGCCACATGCGTCTTCGCTTGTTCTGGATACAAGTAGGGCTGTGTACCAAAGGAGCCAAGAGGTAGAAGCAAGCGAACAAAATACACCACTACTTTTGCTGTTTGAATGCAAATCTGAAATTGTAAAGTAAGACATATATTTTAGAATACAAGTATCCTGATTTAGCATATTAGTAGCCACCCACAGAAATGGCAAGCTATTATAGTCTGAACTCTGGAGTAATTCTTAAAACCCTTCCCAAGTGCTCACAGATTCCCCAGTCAGTCTGTTGTGAAAACAGTTATATCTATATCATGCTTTATTTTAGCATAGCTTATTCCACTCTTCTTACAAGAAGAAACTACAGTGATATAAACCACCTTTATAGCTACATGGCTGCACTATATATTGTTAGTATAACTATTTCACGTTTCATAATAGCTTAACAAGTCAAGCCTGAGTTTAGCCCATTGAGTCATAAACTCATGTATGATACCATCATACAGAATCACCATCCTGAATGAGAACAATGGAGAAATCCTGCATGGGGATTCCCACCTTAATCTACCTTATTTTAAGTTTTAACCCCATTTTAAAGGGGAGCAGTTGTAACACATTCTGGAGTCATGCTTGATGTTTCCCTTATGCCTCTGGAGACAGCACCTTACCACTGTTCTCCAAGGCCACGTCTACACTGCAAGCAGAATACGAGCGCTGCACACGCTGACACACTTGAATGAGTTTTACTCCAGCAACAACAGCAATGAAATCACAGCAGCATGGACAACAACAGACCAAAGGCTGCCTGGTGACTTTGCAACCAGTGCACTGATGTCTGTGCTACTCCAGCTTCACTATTGCTGATCACCAACCTATCTAGGTTAGGGCATGCAGGGCACCAACCAGACATCTGTGTATTTGGGGGAGTTTGGGCTGCCAGGGCAGAAAACTGTGACTCTCAGCCTGGTTTTGTTCCTGTTCTTGTTGTGCTCCCACCTTCTGTACTTGAGACCCTAGGCCCTCTGCTGCTATGGTCCAGAATGCTTGAGATGTGAGAGCCGTGTCTCCTGCCTAGTATAAAGAAAATATTCTTTCATTATTTTTTCTTTGACCACATTCAAATATGGTCAAATCTACGGTACAAGGCGGTCCTAAAACAAGGCAATGATACCCGTGTCAAAAGCATCTCCAATCATCAATGAGAACTTCTTGCTTGTCCAGACATATAAACCAAGCACAGATTAACCAGCTCTGATTGTGTGAGATATTTTTAATCAAGACCTTTAGGTGATTTAGCAGCTTTGGTAAAAGCCTGAATGGCAAAAACAGAGTTCTACTGCAGTGTCTGCTTAAAACTACATAAGCTCTCAGTTACACTTTTCCAGCGTGCACCAGCGAAGCGGAAAGAGCTTTAACATGGTTCACTGCCCAGAATGCAAAATAAAACTAAAGAACAGAAAGTCTGCTGAAGTTTCAGCATGTCTGTCTCACCCATTAATGCTCCTGTAATACTCAACTGAAAAAAGAAAAAAAGAAAAACACCAACCCAAAGAAAGGTTTGTGTGCTTGAAAGCTTGTTTTTTTACCCAACTTCATCAGTTGATCAAATAGAAGACACTGTGTCACTCTGTAGACCTTAGATCACCTTCGACCATAACTGCACAATGCCAATAAAGCAATGCATTTGCAATAAAACAGTTTAAAATGTGCTCAAAAGGTGCATGCAATTCTTAAAGGACCATGGTCTCCCTCTCTGTACACACATACACTCGCATATTTGTATTTTCTACAGACAGGTCATGAAGTTATTGCTTTTATAAAATGCTTTTTTGTCAACCAAGCGACTACAGCTGACAGAGTTAAGCTTGCAATGCTAGTTGAAAAACAGATTCCCTACAAATTGGAGCATATTATTGGATGGCAAGAGAACAACCCCTTCAGAGATATTAAGGATTATGAGCCTGACTCTTACCTACCCTCACTCCATTCTCCCAAGTCTAAAGCAGCCTTAAAGTGTATTTACTGCATGAGCATTTATAAAGCATTTTTACAGTAGGAGAAATCACAGTAGTGTAAACGAGATTCATGTCCTCATATTCTACATCAGTTTCAGGCAGTTTTCATGAGTAAAATCACTGGGTATTTTATGGGAAAACTGCTAACAAAAAAAGAGTCCGAGACCAAAAAACATCCCATCACAACCTCCCCTGTAGAGTTCAGTGTTGGCACTGACAGAGACTTCAGCTTCGAACAGTAATCACAAATTTCACATTATACCATTGCTATGGTTTGGGTACTCTAGTACAGGCCCAACAGCACGTCTGTGTCTCTGACAAGAAACGCAGCTGGAGATCTTCAACGGGGAGAAGGCATGCATGGCGAGAGGAAGATATATGGGCATCAAAAGGCAAGTTTGGGGTTCCATAAAATGCAGTAGGCCTAAACTCGCAAACCCAAATTGCCAAAGCCAAAGATATTGCCGCCCTGTTTTATGAAATGCATGTAAAACCTAGATTACTTTGATTGCATCAATTTTTGTGGTGCTTTCACATCAGGCTTTTGACAAGTCACTTGCCTATAAAGAGTCATCTACCCAGGCTCAAAACTCTGATTGTTTTTTTCCAGTTGTAATTTACCTGTGTGATTTTTCTGCTTGCCATTGCATAGTTTGTTATTAGTATTTCTTCTTCACTGTTAGTGATTATTGCACAGCAGCCATCATGAACAACAGGATCCTACCATCCAAAGTCTCTGCCATGGACATCTGCACCTCTGATAAGCACTCTCTGTCAGGACCTCTTCTGACAGGCCAAACACTTGCTTCATCTGAGGTTGGGTTTTTCTTTTTTTTCGGTCTTGAAATTGGGAGTGAATCTCAGACTACACCCTAAGAAATAAGTCCATATAAACTTCAAAACTGCTCAAAACTGAGCAGTAGTCACTGTTTCAGTTCAGACTGTAGATACTATACATGTCCCTCAAGCTCCACAGGCACACAGATTGGAAGGACTGCCAGGAGAATTGAGACAGGAGTAGGAATAATTCTGCTATCCCATCACCTCCAGTTTATAAAACTCAACCCAGCTTACAAGCCCAGCAGTATTCCCTATTTTTTAAGAACATGCTAATTAGCACGTAACACTCTATTATTCTTGCCTGCACAGGTCCCAGCACATTTTAATTACTCTGGGACTGAAATGGATACGTCTAAACATCTAAATGTGGATGCCCTATCCCTGGAAACATGTAATGTCAGGTTGGATGGGGCTCTGAGCCATCAGAGCCAGTGAAAGATGTCCCTGCCAGTGGTGGGAGGGTTGGACTAGGTGATCTTTAAAGGCTCCTTCCAACTCGAACCATTCTATGATTCTATGAAACAGGAGGAGCTGTTGTGCACATATTGATGAATACATGGCAAACCCTTGCTGCAGACAGAGCAGAGGTATATGTTCAGCATATGCAATGTCATCACAGGAAAACCCAGCAAGTTCTCTCAGGTAAGCCTGAGAACTTGCTACCATTATAAGGTTTTAAATATTTTTTTAATTCTGTGCTCAGTATTTTAAGTGCCAGTATTGTTTTCTAGCCTGACATTTCCATGCTTGGGGACATGTCAGGCCTCAAGATTAAAAAAAAAAAAATTTTAAAAATCAGTGATTTATTTCAGAACAAAAGGTCACTTTTTACCACCCCATGAAGATAATGTACGCACTTCCATCACAAACCCAGCTAGTTTGCTCCAAGGCAAATGCACTTCTGAAAATTAGGTCTTTTTTGTGGTTCATCAAGTCCATTGTTTCCAAAAGCAAATAGCCATTATCCTTAATGATTGAGTAATCACTCCCCTTCCTTAAATCAAGGGCTTTGAAGGTGATAGGGGAAAGGCTGCTTGGTTCAGATAGCCTCAGTGGGAAAGAGCAGCCAGCTTTTGTGCTGTTGTATTTGCAGGAAGACTTGCTCTTGTTTTTATTATAGATAGATTTTGTTTTGTTTTGACAGGAATTATAGGAATTCAAGCAAGAATAAAGAACCACCGTGAAACCCTACAGCAGGGTATGAAGGGTGCCACACAGCTTCCACTGGCTGTTGAAATGTGATAAATAGAAGCCTGAAGACAGCAGAGGTAACCAGAGCTCAGGAAGAGGAGTAGAGTCTAAGGAGATGTGCCTTCGGAGGGCTTCCAGATGTTAAAATTTCTTGCTTTAGCTCCCTTCTCAGACAGCCATTAAATTTCCCCAAGAGGGCTCCCATCTCCAGCCAAAAAGCTGTGCTCAGCAATGCAGACCCACCTTCCCCTGCCCCTGGTTTGGCACATCTGCCTGGAGTAAAGTAACTCACATCAGGCACGTGGTCAAGAGAGCTTTATAGCTGAGCTTAAGTCACTTGTAAAATAAGCTCATGAGAGAATATATACTGTATCTGACTTGAAAACGCAGGTTATTTTTCCTCCCCTCAGTGCTTTTAAATCACTCAAAGACATGTTAAATCCAGCAGGCCAGGCAAGCTCAGCACTGGGTTCTCTGTTCCCATCGGAGTTAGGGTCAATGAAGTTGAGCGCTGCCGACTGCTGCTGAAAATCTTATCCAAGGACCCAGTCCAAAGCAGGCTAAATTCACTGGACAACTTTTAGACTTCTACGGACTTTGGCTCCAGCCCAGGCTACATTAACATCCCACAGACCAGTGTGTTTTAGCAATTTATACTGCCCAACAGCTCTCAAAGTTTTCAGTGTCTCCAACTGAGCCAGACTAAAATGTGCTATTATTTAGCATTATTTTCATAGTGCCTATTGTACATTTGGGAATTTTATTTTTTTTTCTCCTCCGAGTAGCAGTGACTGAACCAAGCAGCTGCTTTCTAAGGACTACCTAAAAGACCAATGGTCTCAATGAGTGGGATGCTTGAAAGCATCAAACACACATTCACTCTCACAGGGTTTACAGAAGCGCAGCTCCATTTGTCCACAGAATACAGGCAATTCAGTTAGTGAAAAGTAGACATGCATCACACCAGTCACCAAGAGCCTTGTGGCATAGCTCATTTTTGTGCCTTATGCACTACTGCGTATTAGCAAGCGACTCCTGTTCAGAAGCCTGCATGTAAGCTACAGTCTGATGGAAAATATACATATTAATTAAACTACAAATAAACGTCTGAAAGAACTATCACTACACCAACATCAAGAAGAAAAAGCTTGGTGCTGCTGTACATGCCCAGATCTATTCCTGCTCTTCTAAAAAAGTAAAGGGTTTCTCTGTCATAAGAAGGATGAAGATTTAAAGTTGTACTATGGTGACAATGAAGAACGTTAAAAAATAGTTTTGATTGTAATAATTATTTTTTTTTTAAATTCAAAACTAGTTGTTAATCAATAATGTTCAGACTTCAGCATCACTTGTCATACAATTCAGGGTCCAGTTTCAGAAGCTGTCAGGTCTGACTAACCCAAGGGAGACCGAGCCTTGCTGATAGGTGCCAGAGAAGCATTAAGCTGACATATTTACAAAGACTGTGAATTATACATGAATTTCTGTATGAACCAGATGGGTTTAATGCACCACACATTCTTCATGTATTACATTTGGGTCTCATAATACAACAATTGAATTTTACTGTTCTGTGAATTTAAAGCTGGTGGAAGCATGAGACTGACATCCCCAGGGACTCGTACACTGCTCCTGAACAGAATAGCAGCTACGATTTTTTTCCACACCACTCTACATCAGCGCATCCATTCCTGAAGGGGCCAATACCTGAAAGTACAGGGGTTTCCATTTCCGTGCTCATGGGAACCTCCTCTCCCCATGGGGTAGCACCTCAGCCACAACATTACATATATTTTATAATGTGTTTATACAACCTGGGGAGTATATCTATATATCTCCAGGGTCTAATACTGCCATACTAACATTTAACATAAACCCAGGCACTCTAGCTCTATTTCTCTAACACCCTCAGTATGTTCGTTAACAAGACCTCTACATTCAAAAGTCTGCATCCACCCCTGGGTTTCCTGACATAGCAAAATCCTTGAGTTTCTTAATGCAGAGCTTAGATGCCCTCTCAGCACATCCAATATTTAAATAAGCTTTCCAAAAGGCCACTATCCCCCTTGCAAGACTGTTCTGCCTTGATGCTGTGAAACTTCAGCTTCAGCTCAGGATAGAGAACAAATGTTCCTGTAAAGCATATGCTAGTTTTTAATTGGCTGCATCTGATCATCACCCTTTTCCGCCAGCTCGCAAATACTGCTAGAACATCACCCACTTGAATGGCAAGAGCTGCTGGCAGGCTTGCAGTGAATAGACTGAGCTGTTCACTGAAGAGCTGAAAAAAAAAAAAAAAAAGAAAAAATCACAGCTACTGTCTACCTATCTGACACGACTGTGATCAACAGGCATGCCAGATCCAGCATCGTCATGCAGACTGCCTTCATACAGTTCAGAGTGAAAGCACATCACATCCTGCAGACAGCTTGTAGCAGTACAGAGTGAAAACACAACCCCTTCATAACACAGTTGTTCCAGAGGGTCTGAGAAAACACATTACAATTTTCTAACCCTGCTGCTTCTCTCAGATCCATCCAGCTCTACAACAGTGACTGCTGACACATTTAGCATTTCTTTGCAGGCTTTAAACAGTTTAGATCCTCTGCTGGGTCATCTGACCACACATCAAAAGATGGACTGCGACCACAGCATCATGAAAGCTGCTTTTCCGCTTTTTACTACACCATTTGGACGTGACAAATTGGAAACAGATTTGGGGGATTATTCAACTCCAAGCTTTTCTATCCCAATGGTCTAACACCCCAACCCATTTTAATGACATCTGAATGCAGTTCAAAAGATTATGTGAGTCATTAGTAAACAGATAATTTCAGCAATCACACTGAAAGATATGTATGACACACTAATGCAGAAATCGCTAACAGAGGAGATGTGAACCTGAAGAATGGGACATAAAAGGATTGAAGGAAACTCACTAAGGTAATAGAAGTTGGAGCCGCATGGAAACAGTGTGATTGAATTAAGAAAGGACCATATAACCTGACTACAAAGGTACCTCTTCCAGAAGAGAGATCAATCTGAACTACAGACTTCTGAGGAAGGTGGTGGAATCCCCACCAAGGAAAATATTTAATACTAGATATACCACAAAATAGGTGGTAGGGAAAACTCTGCTCTGTACAGGATATTGCCTAGGTGACCTCAGCAGCTTTGTCTGTCTCTAATGGCTATGAATGCATGAAACAATAGGAGAGTTTGTCTGTCAGAGACAAACCCAAACCTGAATAGCTGTTTTCATGACAAATCCATAGCAGCTTATTCCAAAGATTTAACATGACCAGTTCTTCCAGTATGCTATGATTATGCCAGCTCGCTCTCTCTGAACACTCTTAGTTCTTTGTAATGAACTGTGACTATTACAGGAAAGGGCAGTCCTGGGACTAAGAACATTATTGCACATCTGTGCCAGCTAAAATATCCACCGCTATACATGTAACACTAAATAAAACTTGGTAGAATATATTCAAGTGACAACATTAATCTGCTCTGTATGATCATAGTATTTTTAGTGGGTTTCACTCATGGTACATTAAATTACAACTGTTGTAGCCTCAGTGATTAGATGGCAAAGTAAGCAGTGGAAGACGGGAAAGGAAGAAAATGTCACTCCAGCTTTGTGGCTGGATTCAAATCAGAGAGGAGGGGAGCTACCAAGGAAGTAGTCAGAAGTGGAACTTGCAGGAATGACAAACACAGCATGAGGGAAATGGCAATGGCCACCATCCATCTTTTTTCTGGCCACTTCAACTACTCCAAGTCCATGTTTCTGTGTCTACTTAACTCCCTTGTGACAAGATGCTTCAAGAAGAAACCACACAAAACACCAAGTTCTCCCACAAACACATCCCACATGAACATCATAGCTATGGGTACAAACAAGGACAGCCCTCTGCTCTCGGGCCAGGTTATGATCAGCTGAGCTGAAACATCTCACAGCGTCATAAGCCTGTTATTGGCTTTACTGAATTCCTGCTGGGTGAGGTATGCTTTCTACAAGGTTATGATTCAGAAATACACTGAAGGAGGCCACGCTCAACAGCACCTAATGAAAGTTACCGGTTTTATTTTCTGCAAGGGAGATGCAGGAGGTACAAGGATGAGATGTGCTCGAGCCCGCAGGGTTACTGCGCAGGTATGCTTGTGCCTAGGCAGGCTTTCCCTGCTCCACCGCGTTTGTGTGCCTCAAACTGTTGGTCCCCGTTGACCACTGTCCGACAAACACAGCATTAACAAGTCATACGTGAATTCATATGGGCTTCCCGTAACCGCACCTAAGTTACAGTGCAAATCAGACTAATTATATCAGCAGCCTTCTTTGCTCTCCACTCCACTCTGCAAAGAGTAGACCCTTCCCAGAGGGCCAGTCAAGCAGGTGAAGCAATCAAGTACATTTCTGCATGTCCCAGTCCGCTGGAGGAGGGCAACCGGTCAGCTAGCTCATGAATAATGCACCATCTGTTTATGCAACCCCAGAGATCTACTTCAAATCAGCTTATTTTCAGTATACTTGGCCAGTCTCTTTGGTAGGCAAATCAAAAAGCTGCTTTTGAAATTCTCTCTGCTCACTTGAGGCTTTCACTCCTCTCTGCTACACATAATCCAGAAGAAAGGAGACATGATTTTCTGGTCACTCCAGTTTCACGCTGGTATTACTTGACTCACTTCAGTGGATTTACTCCTCATGTATACTGCTGTGACACAGTGCGGTTCAAAGATGGCTTAACAGCATACAGGGATGTACCAGTAATTCAGAAATGAGTCGGGAGGAGATCAAGCTGCATGTAGTACCATCAATGCCTTCTAAGCAGATGGTTAAGCACAAAGTATCACAATAAGGGCTAAACCAGCCTTTTCTTCAATGTTGTACAGGTGGAATCTGAAATAATGAACAAGCAGCACAAGAGGGAGAGGGTGAAATTACAAAATATTCCTCCACCCTGAAAAAAAAAAAAAGAATAATCTTTTTAAATACTGGCTCTCAGCCCAGAGGTCTGACCCCAGGGGATATGATGTTAGTAAGCCAATGCAATAGCAGAAGCAAACCTTGAAATGTAATGCCAACTCCTTGTAAATCTCATCTAATCCAAAATATTTCACATGAGAAAAACTTGGATAAAAAGAAGGCAGAAGAAGAAAAACATAGCTCCACTATACAAAGTCATGCAAACTCTAGAAATAGCCATGTTAGGAAAAGGCTAAGTTTTCCATTGGGCCAAGGCAAGCAAGTCATGGTGACAGCTCCCTTAGCTCCCTGTTCCAAGCCCAGCGTTCAGAAATGTGCCAGTGTGGGCTCTGAACTGGGTAAGAGCTAGACCGTAATTAGCTATAACTTACAAGCAAAAGGTTCTCAAGAATTTTTAATCCAAGGACCACTAAACGTTTTCTTAAAAAGGGAAAAAAAAAAGGTACTGTCTTGTACCTTGGTTCCCCCATTTGTGTCATTTGCAACTGTATAAACATTAAGTTAAGCCTGAAATTCTAATTTATTGCTTTTTTCCCCCCTTGTAGATTGTTTACTTTCACTTAGAGGAAGGTATGTATCTGCAGATTCTTATCTCACAGACCTCAGCTTGAGTAACACTGCTGGACCTTTAACCCCTCTTAAGATGAAGCATCACTCATCCTCACAGCTGTGTTTCTGTTGTTATTTTTTGGTTCAAGCCATACCCTTTAAGTCGCAGAGCAGAAATACTGCCCCAGAAAAAGAGAAAGCAGAGGATTTCTGTCAGGCATTCCCACTGTGGAGACTGATAATAAACAAGAGTTTCAAGAAGGATTCACTTCGTAGAGTAGGGTGGGTGGTTGGACTCAATGATCCCAAGGGTCTTTTCCAACCTAGATGATTCTATGATTAGGACCTGAACATCCTTCTTCCTCCCCTCTCTTCCCCCTCCAGACATAAGCCTTGTTCACGTAGTCCAGGAATAATCTTAAATCTTGCCTGACCCAGAAGAATCATAAAATCTTCTAGGTTGGAAGGGACCTTCAAGATCATCTTGTCCAACCATCAACCTAACTCTGACAAAAA
>JAOXNO010000013.1:67034938-67051151 GCA_028565335.1 Limnodromus scolopaceus | reverse complement strand
TGGTAGGGGGCCCAAAACTGGACACAGTACTCGAGGTGGGGCCTCACCAGTGCCAAGTACAGGGGGATGATCACCTCTCGGGTCCTACTCACCACACTGTTCCTGAAGCATTGCTGAGCAGATGAAGAGCCACTTAGTTTGCTCTCTCTCTCTACCTGGGCCTGGCAGAGCCACACACCACTCTGAAGATGCCCACATACAATTTGTTGCCTACAAGCCCCTGGCTGGGGACTCCTGGGGCTGCGGGAGTACGCTCGGGTTATTGCATGCATTGGGAAAGTTCAGCCTGTGTCTCAACAATAAAGAAGGCTGCGGGGATGCTGTTCACAGCATCATTTCACCACTGGGGCATTTAACTCCGCTCAAACAAGACAAATGAGTTGGCGCCCACCTAACCATAATGCTCGCTGCACAACTGGGATACGCTGCAGGTGAAGCACCGCCAAAGCCAGCCAGCACTGTGGCGCAGGTGGGGATAACACTTACTTATCTTTACAGGCCATCGCTAACGTGAGCTGGGTGGCACCAGCAAAACAAGGCAAACGACAGGGTTGTCACACAGAGCTACGTAGCAAGCCCTGACAGAGCTCTTACCAGCACTGTCCCCTTCCCAGAGCCACAGGAGGAAAGCTTTGTCCTGGAGGCCCACTCCAAAAACACTGAAGACCAGAATTCCACACATTTTCTACACGCAAACTGAATTCAGGCCAGGTGACACTGGCTGCCTGTCCACGTGCATTTCAGCAACCACCTTGGGCAGAAGACGGCTCACATAGTTGCAAGTCCGTGAGGCTATGCCACATGCAGACACATGGCAGGTCACTTCAAACAGACCTTACTGTGTTTGGCAAAGACTTCTGAAGTTACTCAACAAGGCCCTTATCAAATGTCTCATGGCTTATTGATGCTGAAACAGTTACTCACCACCTCTGTTTAATAAACAAAAACCTGTAACTGTGCTTAACTTCTCAGGAGCTAACCTTCCATCCTTCATCACCACAGCCACGTTCTTGGTAACCTGCTGCATTTGGTGCCCAAAGCAGTTTCTGCCTGACCAGAATATGGGTTGGCAATTCAGTGTGGAGTCAGCAGCCAGACAGGTTACTTTTCTTGACCTCACAATCCTGAGCTATAAAGCTCACCTCCACAGGGAGAGCATCTTGACGGCATCTTTCTCTGGGAAGTTCAAGCTAGCTTGAAGAAAAGACAGAAAAGGGGAACACGGTTCTTTGTTTAACCTTTTTCTCCACCGAAGTATACGGCTAGCACTTTCACTTCCACGGAGGGTTCATTAATTCACTGCATCTTAGTGTTGGAGGTGCTACAGCTCCCCTCTAAAGTCAATCATGTCTCCCCCCCTCCCTGCCATGCACTCCCTACCTCCTGCTCTGGCTCTCTCCCATCTCCTCCCCTGCCAGCCTTTATTGGGCTGGTTTCCTCAGGCCAAAGCTGTCAGCGTCACGGGTGCTTTGCCACTTTCTGTATTCATCTGTTTTCCCCCTGTTTCTAACAAGGGAGGTGTCCTGAGAACAGCCCCTCCCCTCTTATCATTTCAGTGAAAGACTTCCTCTCCCCTTCCAGGCAAATGTTATCTGGAGTTGGTTTTCAAAGACAAAGAAATGCCACAGAATGCTACACCTTTTGAACACCAGGCTTCCCACCAAGCTGGGCATGGCTTGCCACATTGCTGGTACATTCAAGGAACCTGCAGCCAGCATCTGGCTCCTGCAACGGCTGGGGAGGGAGCGGGGGGGACACGGGAAACGACAACCCACAGCCACAGCCCCCTGCACGTCTCCTGCACAAATTCCACCCTCGTTATCCCATTCCCAGTATTTACAGCTTAACCGTAAAAACCGCTCCAAGATGAAACCCAGCAACAAGGCATCAGCCATAAAGCAAGCACTACACACACACACAAAAAAAAAAAAGAATTTGTTTAAAAAAAGCTTGGTCTGGCCACTTTCTTCAGTCTCGCGGAAGTGCTGAGACAATGCGAGTGCGTGGGTTTGGCTTTCCATTTCTTGCAATGCCATGTTCAGTAGAAGACCCGTTTCTTTGGAAGTTTTGGGCAAAACAAAAACTGCTGGACAGAAGGCAACTTCAAACAGATGACTTTCCGCCAGCTGCAAATCAGAAGGCTTTCAAGTCTTTAGGTTTCAGGCATGTGGAAGTTCATTCAGGGTCATGCCTGGGAGCCCTGACACTGATCAAACTCTCATGGGCCACATTTGGAAGATGTTTTTTGTGACCAAAAATTTCAGTGACAGCAAATTCTTTGAGGCTGAGGATCTTCCAGCACTTGACCTTGAAAGCAAATCTGCTTGAGTCTTCCCAGGTACCTCCCACCAAGTAAAAGTCGTCTTTGCACTGATGGCTACTGAACTGACTGCCTGTAGGACAGCTGCATCTATTCCACTGCTTTTAACCAACAGAGAGAGCCCAGCCAGGCAGGTAACCTCCTTCCTACACTCAACCCCAAGCACCCGCTGCTGTACTAAGGCAGTCTGCAAGGACAACAGCGTGCAGCACTCCTGACGTGAGGATTGGCAAGACTTTACAATACACCCACCTCCCTCCTCCAAGTGACACCTCACCTTCTGGAAGAGCCCTGCCAACTGACCCTGCCTTCAATCACTCACCACTGTTGATACGCTTCAAATCAACAGGCTCCAACCTCTGCTCTCAACAACACTGAAAGTTATCCTGTCATTGTAGAACTCATGGGAGATACGAAAAAGCACAGGAGAAAAGGATTTTCACAGCTATGTAAAGGGCTATAGGACCTGTGAAACTGGGAACCAGAGACTCCTGTCCCCGGGTCCCCAAAGTGTTCTTCACCAGCTCCACCTCTGCACAATTTAATCCCAAGGAGGAACGAAGATGACTGACTGCATCCATATTATTGTGGGAAAGAGTTTGAGTTGCATGAGCACACAGGAGATACCAGCATGAACACAAAAGATTGAATTTTTCTAGGAAATCTAGAGGTAAATTTCAGGTTACTCCACACAGATCTTTTGCCTGGCTTGCATGTCTGAAAAGCAACGGGCCAGTTGAAAGTAGTTTAAACCTAACAGAATGAACATTTGAATATCAATACCTTGTTTTCACTTAGGGCCCCGAATTTCGACTACCGCGCAACCCCATGAAGCAATTTACAGTTACTTTCAAAAGAAGAAACAAGACCAAAGACTGATAACTCATGGCGTTTTAAATGAACTATTCTCCAGTTTCTTTAAAAAAAGCAGATAAGGCATATTGTTCCGCACATCATCCATGGTATTTTAATTAATATCCTAACTACTGTCCACATGAATTCATCTCTCATAGTCTTGTAATTACAGGTTTAGAGACCGGGACAGCACAGCTGCATTAAATCAGGACAGAGGCTGGTGGTACACAGTTCTCCCATCAGAGCTACAGAGTCTATCTTAGTCTGAAGCTAATTTTCTGACTTCTCTGTCTCTGTAGTCATTTTTTTTCCCCTTCAAGAAATTACGCCCACTGTTTGCTGTGAGCAAACTGAAGTAGCACAGTCACCCACACCTTTAATTTCCCTAATATTAGTTTCAGGCCCTAACAGGCTTTACAGTTCCAGGCAAGCTCAGGAATAAAATAATAGAGAGAAAACGACAGAAAGGAAAGACTGGAAAGGTAATCTTATTACTAGATATGTACATGAACATGAATAACAGTCAACTGCAAATTCATGTAATTTTATTTGCTGGCAGGACTTCAAGAATATGACACACAGTTTTTCCTGCATTAACAGTTATAGTAACTTCACAAGCCTATTGCTGCAGCACAAGCCCATCTGAAGTTTGTTCTAGTGATTTTTGATACACAGATGAAGAATATATACATATATTTACACTCATTACAATCACGAGAGTAAAATCCATGTGATCTGCTTGGTTCCTGCACCCGAGATTTCCCAGCTGTAAGCACCACACAACCCATACAGAATTTAGGCTAGCATACTTAGATCAGAGAGGCAGTTACAAAAACCTCAAAACATCCATCATCCTCACTCTGGTCCAGAGCTGCAGTGCACACACCTGACACTTCTGACCAGGAAACTTTATCAGCATGGATAATATCTGCTAGGAGGACCCTGAAAACACACAGTCCTGTCAAACTGAGGGCCAAAGTCATGTCCTCAGTGTCTTAGTAAAATCTATTCTTTAGGAAAAAAAAAAAAAAAAAAACCAACCAAAAAAAAACCCCAACAACCAAAAACCAACCCAACAGTTTCTTATATTCCTGTGCTATCAAATGAACCTTACGGGGCAAGCACCTCCTGCGCTGTTAGCTCTTTTGATGCACGCTTTTCAGTGAAAGGAGATGCAGGTAATTCCTCCCCAAAGTAAGCAAAAGCCTTAAAATCCACTCTTTGTTCGTTACACTGTAAAGCTCACAAGGACAGTTAATATCACACTTGTTGCATTAAGACTCTTCAAGGGAACCTTTGATTTGCCAAAATCCAGTTCAGCAGTTAGAGCATCACCCCACAATTTTATTTTGAGCATCAAGCAAATGAAGTGTTTTCAAATACCCTGGTATTTACCAACTTGGTGAAACAAACTAAAATGCATATGTGGCCAGAAAGGGAAATGCATCACATATGGCTCCAGTGCTCCACAGTGCAATCCCATCTAGCACAAGGTCCTTATAAGCACGGTTACACCAAGACAGTACATGACAACTCCAGCAACGACCAGCACCCTACTTGCTTTCACCCAGTGCTCTCAGATGATTCTGCCCGATGCAGGAGGCCCTAGCCAAGCAGTCTACAGGACTGAGAAAATCATGTCCAAACTTCGTATCTTCCTACACTTGAGCACCTCCTGACACGAGCTGTAAATCTGAACTTGCTCAAAAGTTGTATTTGCAACCAACATGACTTATATGTGTGCTATTGTATGTCTTCCAAAAAGGCAGTTGCTCCAGTGGGCAGGGAAAGGCCCTGCCAATTTGCTAAAGAAAAGGGTTTCCCAGTATGCAGGCCATAACATACACTAAAGACAAACTCCATACTTCACTAAAAATAAATACACAAGTCTCCCAGCTGCTGAGCCATCACTGCTCATAGCAAGCTGGCTTAGTAAGATATTTGCAGCATCTGTTAAATTAGGCTCCAACACTGGAAAGATGATTACTAGCATTAATAACCCACAGAATATTCAGTGCCAGATATAATCCTCAAACCTGACATAGCCACAGATCACTCAATCCCAGCCATGAATCTTCCCCGGAGAAGGGAGTCCCTCCAACAGTCCTTGCAATTCCTTCACAAGCTGCCCCATACACATTAAAAAGGGACACCAAAGGACGAGCGTAGAGCTTGTTTTCAACTGAAAATCAGGTTTCCCCGCACTGTCCCCACTCTCTCTTCCCACCTTAGTTTTAGACCACCTGCACAACCATCCAGGAAAAAGCCATGGCCAGAGTGACAGGCATCAGTCCTCTTCCAGCAACGTAGACATATTTGTCATGATGACCATCCATTCAACAGCGTTCAGCCACAATGGGTCCCACAGTGAAAGAAGAGCAGACATCAGAGGACCCAGCTTCTGTCCCTGTCACCAGCTGCGCACACAAGCTTCAGTAAATCTCTTAATCCCCCTGTGCTCCCCCATCCCAACTGTAGTTTTGGAAGCCCGGTAAGATGAAACCAGCTTCAGGAAGGCTGGTAAATGCAATCTACACAACCTACCTTATGGAGAATGAAAGCTAAGGACAGAAACCCTCAAGCCTATTCTCATTGGGCCACTCTTGCTTAGATGGGTTAGGAGTCTCTCACACACACACCCCCCAAGTGTATAAATGCAAGAATTTCATCCCCACCTGACACGTAAGGGGTCAGGTCTCTCTGCACACAGATGGCAGAAGGTGCGGTCTCAGCAGCTGCCAAAACATCTGTGCACATCAGGCCTTGTGAAGGATCACCTCCACCTATGTGAACAAATCTGTATTTTCAAATGACAACAATCACAGTACCAACACAATTAAATTTATATGAGGAGCTGCGAGACAGCACTATAATCAAAGGCATAAATAAATCTGCCAGCTAGCAACAAATCTCACAAGCAAACAGATCAGTGCTTATCAGACAGAAGCGAGATGGCTTGTGAACACAGACTTTCCTTATTTTAGGCATACAACACGTCAAAGTTTTTTTTCCTAATGGTAAGCTGGTGGGATCCAGTAAAAATTACAAACAGAATTCCATTTCAGGTCCACGGTTCTCTCAAGCCATGCCAATAGTGACACACCATGTCCAAATATACTTTGGCTAACTTAGCTAAGATGTCACCCCTGCAAATCGAGCATCTTGTGACACGGATTTGCAAGCAGAATTCTTCAGCAACACGAGTAATGAGTCCTGCCTGTTAATCAAGGATACAAAATTCAGGACGCCTTCCCATGTATTTGGATAACACTGTATCTTGTTTCCACAAACCAGATTCAGGGAGTGCTGCTTGGTGCTCTGCCCAAGAAATGAGTCTTTATCAGGGCATCTCGTACTGTTTAACCATGAAGCATCTTTCACAACGCTAAATTGTCAAGTTCCGTCAAAGCAAGCAGCAAGTCACAAAAGAGTTCTGCAAGCTCCACCACGCTCATGTAGCGATGGACTTTTGTAGGCTATGGCTAACATTTTTCTAAGCACCTCTGCTCCAAATATTTTCCATCCTATTTTTCATTCCTACAGACATGCCACCGTGACACGTTATAGAAGCACAACCGTATTGAGCTGTGGAATTGCACAGATGTAGCTGTAATCTTCGTTTTCAATGAACTGGTACAAAAGCAGTTTGCAAGCAAATTCCTACTTGCGTGAATTATTGTGCCTGACAAACACTGCCGACAAGGAACCCGGGATTTTCTCTTCAAGGAGACTACTGAAGTAAGCAAAGGTTTGCAGAACCATGTCCCAAGACTCCCACCAATCATTTCTTAAATTGACAGAGATGCCTTTGCCAAGAGGACGCAGATCTGCAAGGCCAGGCTCCTTTCCCTACTGCGTTGTTGGTTTTTCTTTTGTGCCACAACATATTTTCAGCACCATCACCATAAATTTCAACTATTTTCTTTGATCCAACAGAGCTTTCCTGGCATTTACAGCAGACCAAGTGAGATCAGAATCCAAGCTTTTATATGCATCTTTCAGGCACGTTTCTGGAATTTATTTTAACATGCACAAGCTCGGCTGCAACTGTTCCAGATGTTCTCCAAGCTATTCTCTCTCCCCTTTCCTATCCCCACACAAAACAGTAACAGTTGCATTGTCTTTTATGGGCTGAGGAAGTGAAGGAAGGGGAGGGACTTCCAGGAATTTTTAATTTATATATTTTTCACCTTAATGTTGTTTCTTTAATTTTTATACATATATGGTACTATATGTAACGCGTATGTATAGACACCAAGAGAAAGCATTCCAAGTGCTCAGTCAAGCCTTTGGTTTCACATTTTTAAGCAACACCACTCCATCCCAGGAAGGATAGCTACTATTTTTATAGTTCTCTCTCCTTGCTTGGCTATTTGGATTTTTAAAAGCTCTCTCTATTAAGGCTTCTCACTAGCCATGTGAAGCCCAGTACCCTAGAGACAGTATTTAATTCAACCATGACCTCCCTTCTGGGCATTTCCTGGCAAAAAATGGCCAGATGGAAGAGCTAAAGACTGCCAAACATTCACTGCAAGGAAGTGCCAAAACAAGGGTCTTTATTGCTGATAAAAGCCATGGAAACATCTGAATGCAAAACAAAGTTGCTACCTTTTTTTTCATCCCCATCTGCTTCACTAAAGCTGCGGCTGCTGCTGCGATGGAATTGAAGGCACCGGCTTTCACCCCAAGGTTAAACTCTGGCACAGTAGCAAACGATGAAAGAAATTTTACTCCTTGTGTGAAATCATAATGTTTATTCTTATATTACTACCAACCAAGTTCCTCACACAGTGTCGTCATTTTATGTGCACTTCACGATGCTTATACTTAGGAGTATTTTTATCAGTATTTATATCTATTTATATAATTTATCAGTATTTAGCCTGAGAAATAACAACTTTCATCATTAGACCTGACTGTGCTAAAAACAAAGGGTGCTACTATCTCTTTCCAAAGGAAAAAGGGAAGGGTAAACTCTCATCCCCCGCAATTCCCTAAAATTCCCATTACCCTGCGGGTAAGACTGCAGACCTGTGCATTAATGAGATGTGGTGTTTATGCTACCCTGGATGCCAGTTCCACCATCTGGAAGCGTGGAGGCATCCGCAGTGCTCAAGGATAATTAGGCTTACACTTGCCAGGTGCATGAGTCTTGTCTGACACTGGTCCACAGTGCCAGCTGTGCAGTGCAGCCAGGCCCAGCCTCCTCTGCTCTCCACCACCGCATTCTGACCACAGCCAGCTCCCAAAGAACCACGGAAAAACAAAAAAAAAAAGAACACGGAAAAAACATTTTAGGGACTTTTGCTCCAAGGCCTCCAAACTCACAGCAGCCCAAAAGCCAAATGTCCCAGTATCCACAACCATAAACCACTTAAGTTAATACCTCAACCACCTTTACACAAAGTACAGCTGTACCAATACAACTAGAGCTGGCCTACACCAGTAACGGAGACATTTATACGAGTTGAACGCTCTAAACATATATTGAACCGACAATTTATGCCTGCACAAGAGTTGGGAGTAGCCTGTACCAAATACAGATGCCACTCGGCCGGCAGAACAGCGTTTACGCCAGGAGTCACACCAGCTGGACTTCTAATGGCCATGCAGCAATTATTACATTAAAGAAATCATACCCCTTGCAGTCATAATTACACTGGTACACAAATCTACACGCAGACCAGGCCGTAAATCAATTTAGGGAACCTACACAAGGGATAGTTACTGTTTAATTACACAACCATTTAAATTGATCTGTTTAAATCACGACTTACGACCTGAAATCATTTTTCGTTACCTGCATGCACGCTGACCTCGTAAATTAAGTCCCTGACTTTGACAGCTCACTCTTCTGAGCTAAGAGTTTATTATATGAGCAACAAACAAAAAGCAGCAGGGTAGACACTTCTGCTGTGGTGGTTTGAGGAAACCAGAACAATTCATAGCAACTCCGGATAACGCTGTGGCAAACTGATATTAACAGAGAAGGGTGTTGTTGCATTGCAGTGGCCTGTGAAAAACACCAGTCTTGGCTGTCCTCCTAGAAATTTAACTCCATTTTCATCCTCAGTGCTTTGCCACCACTATTGCTAAACGGGCAAAATCTATCGCACATAACAAAGAAAAGGACAGCAAGTTGTATTATGCTTCAACACAATTTACCCAGTTCTCAAACACACAGAACGCACAGAACAATGTCTTTAGCATCTTGCACAGTTTTCACCCTGCATCCATCAGGGGCTGTGCATGACTATTCAAGTCTGGAGTCATACAGCATGTCTCTGTGGCATGTAGTGTCAATCTCAGGCATGAGAGGGCTTTAAGAAAGAAAAAAAAAGATAGAACAGAGGCAACAGTGGGAAGCTTGAAAATTTAGTCGACCATATTTACCTTTCTTCACATTTATCTACACATTCTTCCTCAATTTCCCTACTATTTAATATTTTTCCAAAACCTGGAACAACAGAAGCAGGTCACAAGTCCGTTGTCTGCAGAGCAGCCATCCAAAGTTTTCTGTCCTCTCCCTACACCACTCAGCAGCACAAGTCCCAACAGCCAGCAACAAGACAAAGCCACGGAGGGAAGGTCTGTTGAAGAGGCATCAAACAGCTCAGTAGCACAGGAGGTGTTACGGTGCCCACTACCTGTTGGAATGAAGGCACAAAGCTGTACAAAAAAAAAAGCATAATAATAAAATATCTGTTTTCTGCTGTTTCCCATGTTACAGGGATGCAATAATTTACTCCAGAAGTTAAATAATTACAATACTCAGCCTGGGCACGGCTCTAACAGTATAAACATAGCTCTTATCAGGACCTTCTCTCATCTTCTCATAGAAGAAAGCTATGCGATTCGTCTTCTATTTGTGTTACAGCATCCATAGCACAGTTGTGCCATTTGAACCAAAAAAAAAAACCACAACCAAGTTGCATAAGATGCTGTCGACATGATATCCACTCTCCTGCCGTGAAATACAAGCAGGAGAAACACAAGAGGAGATCCTCACTAGCCCAGCCACAAGGCTAGACACACATGCCTACACCTTTAGCAGCAATGCAGTAATACTTGCTTTGTTCATGGGAGATGATTTTACTACATCCAGCCCTTTCCTAGTTAACACCACATTAGTCAAATCTTTGTCAGCCACACCTAACAGAGCTACCTAGCTCTTTCAGCCATTTTCAACACCAAATCAAGACACTAGGGCGCTGCTAATGCTGCTGTGTTGCTGTTAACACTGACAAGGATGCCCTATAAGGACCGCAAAGGAAACAGCACGAGGGTGCACTTATCTTTGAGCAGCTGAGTTCTCACAGCACCACAGACAGTAGGAAAAATAGCTGCATTTGCCACCATCGCTAGCACTAATGTAAGACCAGAATAGTTCAAGAAAAATAGCATTCAAAGTGCAGCGAGAGAGGCCTTAAGGACTTGCCTACATAAAGATTAAAAACAAGACAAAAACCCCTTCCAACTCTTGTATGTAAAAGAAAGTCAGATTTCTCATCAAAATATCACCACCCTGACTATGGGCTCCGCCTAACAGTGTGTGACACATCAAATGCTGGCAGTGGCATTGGCCAGTGCCACCCTTGCTTCCTCCTCTGCTCCTGCACCCAAGTTCCAAGCCCCCAACAGCTGAGCAGCTGGAAGGAGGGCGACAATGTTCTCGCATCTCACTGTGATTTAAACAGCAAGATGGGAAGTTGGATGGATGGCTGAGGGCTTGGGCATGTATTTGTTTCCGCCAACTCATCTACAGGGCACGGGAACTTCTGACAGAGGAGCAGAAAGTGGAAGTACCTTAACTTTCTAAACTGAGGGCGCTGCTGCTTTCCACGTTTCTATGGCCTCCGGTTCAGCCAGCACAAAACTAGACCCACAGCAGTCCTCAAGAGCTTCATCCCGTCCTGCTCCAGCTGCCCACACAGGTCACTGGTCCAGAGACAGCAGCACAGCAACTGGTCTTTGCAGCCTTTTGGGGTCCCCGAGGACGGGCACTCTGTTTTAAAACAGTACGGAGGAGACGGCAGCAACACAAACTGACCCAACCAGATACAGGATCACGATAATGGTCTTCGTGCCTGATGTGGTTTAATACAACCGCTTCAATCGCCACTAGCTGTTCCTCAGTCTAGGCTAATTTGGGTGCATCGTCACAGCATGAGCTCAGTGCCCCAGTATCCAAAGCCTGGTTCATACTGGACACCCAACTTATCCTACCACTGCAACAACAGAACTGGTGGTTATTTTCAGACAGAACAGAACAACTGGGGAAAATGAAAAAGTGCCTTTGATTTGAAGGCCAGAAAGGAAACAAGGGGTTTGTTGAGGGATTAATTTTTTTTCTTATTTGTTTAGTTTTTAACCAGTACCTAAACAGTAGTTTTTCCCTTAGCTGTCTCAGATGCCCAGTCTCACAGTATCTCTGTAGGAGTTTTACAGGAACAACACTGGAATTAAAGGTCTGCAGTACTGGAAAGGTCAATGCAAGAGCTAGGTGCTGTTTTCTGTGGTATACCATCATCACTTAAGTAGGACGAAGACTTGCAGCCGGTTGCCAGAGGCTCTTTCGACTGACTTTCTCCTACGTGCAAAAAAAGGCATCACAGCCTTTGCTAGCTCTGCTGATTAAAGACAGACAGCACTTCATCTGACTTTTTCTTTTGCAATAAGATGACCATAATTCACATTTAATATGCTGCAAAGTCATCTGCCTTCCAAGTACAGGAGCATGTTCTGCTGAAAGTCACTGCTGTTAGCTCAAATTTAAACTCAATATTGCAGGACAGATATTACATTGCTATTAATAATAAATAATCATGATAATGTTTTCCCTTAATAGAGCATCTCATCCCAAAGGATCCTGACCACTTTACAAACTCTGGACCAAGTTCTATCTGTTGCTACAACCTTGTAACCTCTGCCTGATTTGCATGGGTGCAGAAGAATGTAGAAATTAATTAGAGATTGCATCAGATCTGTGAATTACTTTTCTGCAGCTGATGTTCCTCCCACTTCAGAATTGATCCAGAGATGTACTGCCAGTGCTTTAACCAGTGGTTCTCAAAAGCATTGACCAGACAGCAGGCCTGTACTGCAAGCCTGTGTGATGCCCATGATTCCTGGGAAGGGGTGGGAAGATGAGGATCTGAGCAATACTACATATATTTCTCTCTAAACACACTCCCTAATGACCCCAATCAAGTACAGACAAAGCACTGGTCAGCCAAAAAATTAAGCGCTCCTTAAGGGGAACAACCTCTGGAGGGCTGGGGAAGTCATACACTGTATAATCCCCAGGCAGAACAGACTCCTTCCATACACTAGTACAATATAAACATTTTAAAAAGTAATACTATGTAGACATGGTTGTGAACACGTGCAGTGAATATTCAGCACACAGCTTGGTGTTCCTGTCCTTAACATAAGATGAAAGAGTAAGCAAAACCACTGTAAATAGAACTAAGGGTAACATCTCCAGGGACATGCTTGAAAAACATCTGGTACTTGATTCTTCCCAAAAGCAAAACATTTGCTCCCCAGAAACACATACGTGAACCTCAGGAATAAGTTCTCTTTAGCTGAGCTGACTCGACTCGAGCACCAACAGGACCAGGCACATAGACATGTCTGTGCCTCCCCCTTCAATTTCAAGATGAAGTGTCATCAAGGACCTCTCAGCACCAGCTGCGCTAAGTCACTTCACCTGATGTGGCAGCTATTTAGTCACACAGGGCAACCGTTTCCGTCAGGATCTGAAGAATGTCATATTTAATTGAACAAGGGGGAGGGATTACACTGTGAAAAGTCGTGTCTTGACAGTTTTGAACTAGGTGGAGGGTCGTATCATACTGTCTGTGCCAGCAACTCTTCTGATGCTAAGCACAAAGAGGCACTCTGGTGACATATTTTTTCCCTCTATGCAAACGCACCTCCCGTGCCAGATCGGGTCTGGATACACCTGTATTTGCCAATGCATGTGGGCAAGGGAAAAGCAGACCACTCGTACCAAACATGCCAAACTTTTCAGCCCAGTGAGAAGGGAAAACGCCCTTATTCAACACTAGGACTATTTTCTATGCTTACCTAAACATTCAGCCATTGATCTTTCCTGACGACCAAGCAGCAAGTCAGTTGGGACATCAGTTTTGCATCATGCTACAGGGAACAAGTATGAACAGCAATAAGCAAAAGAGCTCCTGAGTGAGCAGAATAGAGAGGAGGCAGGAAAGAGAAAGGGTCGATCAGCCCCATTTTGTAGAAGCAAAGAAGGAATTTGATTCCTTTCAACACAGAAGTGACAGAGGCCGTCAGCATATTTCACATAAAACACCCCGGGTTTTATTCATGCTTTCGGTCATCGTCCAAACCAGCATGGTTTCCAATTCTCTCTTGAACTTGGTCTGCTCAACATCGGTCTAGCTCCTAAGAAAACTGCCATACCAAGTCAGACCTGGCTCAGGACTCTAACAGAGACAAGCACCAGAGGCTCAGAGGAGAAGTTAACAGGGCACGCTTAAAGCCATTTTTTCTCCCATTTTCTCCCCCCCACCAGCTTCCAGGAAGCCACAGTTTGGGGACTTCCTCAGCTGGGGCGTGTATTCACACATTTGTGTTTTAATAGCGGTCGATGGGCTGCCGTGCCAAAAAACACGTTTCGAGCAGCAATACATCTACACATCAGAACGTACCAGTGAAAACAAAGCAACCGAGCTTTTCCCACCGCATGGTCTGAGTTAAACGCAGCTGCGGGGACACCTGCTTCACCCCACCTTCACCTCCCGAGTCTGCACCAGAAACAGGCCAGGGTGGGTTTGAACATGCTGCAAACTCACAGCGTCAGCACAGCTCTAGATGGGAGACAGAAACACCACCAGCTGCTTCCTCGGGCCTCGACTTTTTAATAATGAAACCTCCCCAAATGAAAACACAGCTTTGGGCAGCAAGCCAATTTAAAATAAAATACAGGTACAAAAGAAAAGTTGGTCCCTGTCTCTTCCCGGGCCAAATATGCCTCCTCTCATATGGAAGCCAGACCTGGGTGTATTAACAAATAACTCATGTCTGTCTTAACCTTTTCTGCTGCAACGTAGGACATCATGTTTAGACCTCCTGAAGCCTCCAGCTACGAGTAAAACCTCTGGTATCCCTGTCTATGTCCTATCACTAGATGCTGCATAATTTTTCTCATGCGAAATCCCAAGAGGAAAATACAACACCACACAAAAAAAAATCAAATTGAAAAAAAAAAAAAAAGCTAAGACCCACATCCTTTCTTTATCATAGCAAGGAATGTTTTTCCAGCTTCTCCTTTCCTCATTCTATACAACGTTGCCCCTGCTTACTAGAGGCTCTTGAAACCCCCACTTGATAATACAATCACACCCCTCCCCTCACAACAGAAAATTCAGTGATTAAAGCAAAATAATCACTCCAGGGCACAGCAGTTCCCAAGCCATGACGCATAAGCATGACCAGGAGAAGGAGCTGCCAGCAGGGAGGTATTCCTCTCTGCAGTTTGGGAAGCACTGCTCTAGCCCCCTGTTTGCTCCTGTGTGAACATGCAAGAACTTGCATTGTTGTAGGATCCAATGGCTGAATTACCAAAAAAAACAACCAAAAACCAAACCAAAACCCACACAACCAAAAAGCCCACGTAACAACCAAACAGTAAAAATTTAACTCTAAAATAACCAGGGAAGAGTTATTTATAGTCCAAGAGCTATTTCTATAAATAATAATCCTTTAAGTAATACACTAAAAAAACTATCACGTTACCACTTTGTAACATGTTTAATCCCTACTTAATGACCATTTCATGCATTTTCACACACATTTCACTGCCCCTGCAACATACAAATAACAGCGTTGAGGAACAGGAGTAATCACAATTAACTAGAGGTGAAAGGGAACTAAGAATGGTATGCTACTAATGAATAAGGAGAAAACACCTTTTTTTTTTTCCTCTCCTCTACAGTCTGTTGCTAGCAGATTGCATCAGCAAGTTATCAGTAGTATCTCAGCTACATCAATTGTCAGCATCATTCATAAACTCAGCACGTGTTTGGAAACAGAGTTTTTTTTTCTTTAGCTGCAAATATTCAGAGAGGTACAAAACATAATAATATTACTTTAAGCCCTCCAGAAAAATCACATCCCTTGTGGTTCTTGATTATTTCAGAAATTTTGTTGTTGTACCAGATGCCTCATGTCTGCCTGAAACCTCATGAGACTTGACCTCTAAGAGCACAGAGAAGCCGGGGCACTTCCACGAGCAACACCTGCAGGAAAACGTGTCACAGGAAAACTGAGACAATTGTCACCAAACTCACACCTGTCAAACATGAAACCTTGTTACCTTGATACTGTCTTTTATTTATGTTTTGTGGGATATGTATTTCTACATTGCAAATTCATTCGCGCATTATTCTGTCAAGCAAGTCAGGCTTCTGCTGCAAGCGTTGTACCTTGAGAAAAGAAAGTCAGAAGTACATCATAAAAGACAAGCAAACGCTCTGACTCAAAGATAAGCATTTCCAAGTACAGAAAGTAACCCTGAGCAAGGCTTCCAGACAAATGCCTACACTGTACTTAAAGTTCTTTAGGTACTGTCTTAAGTCCCTTAACTGCTTCATTCTGAATGCTGAAAACACTAGCTGGCTGTGATGTTAGCAGCACTGGAATGGTAACTAATTCTAATGAGTACTCTGGTGGCCGTGTAACACTAGGACACGCCACACGCATTTACGAGGCTGAAAGCGATAGCCATCAGCCTACGAAGCTGCAGCCCCAGAGCCAAACCCGCCACCCCGACTCGCTAACCTCAGCCATGATCCACAGCATCTCCCCCTCGCCTGTACCCTTTCCCACCTCTACTTGGCAGGGACAACTTTTATAGCAGCCTACCAATATCTGAAGGGAGCCTGCGGGAGAGGGACTCTGTCAGGAAGCGTGGTGACAGGACAAGGGGTAACGGTTTTAAATGGGAAGGGGGGAGATTTAGATTAGGTATTAGAAAGAAATTCCTTACAG
>JAOXNO010000013.1:66986675-67033291 GCA_028565335.1 Limnodromus scolopaceus | reverse complement strand
GGGCGGGGCCTCGCTGTCACCTCCCGGGAGTTCCTGCCCCGCCCCGGCCCCGCCATTGGCTGACTCTCCGCACTCGGCCCCGCCCCCGCTCCGCCATTGGCCGACTCCCCGCACCCGGTACCGGTACCGGCACCGGCGGGGCGCCCCCTGGGGAGCCGACGGGGCGCCGCCTCGCCCCGCCCCGCCCGGCGAACCCCGGGTTTGGGGAGGGGTGAAGCCCCGCTGGTGCCGTCCGAGGGGGTTTCCCGTCCGCCTGGCGGCTGGGCTTCGGGGTACCTCCCCCCCCGGCGCCGGCGGGCACGGGAGAGCAGCCGCCTCTTCCCCCGCGGGAGCGGCCGTGGTGGTGGGGGCTCACGCCCGGTAGAGGCACAAGGAGAGGTGGGAGAGCCACGGCGGCAAACTGGAGCGAGGTGGTCGTGCCCCTTGGCCTTCAGCCCGTCTGCTGCCAGGATGGTTCTCCAGAAACGGCGTGTCCCAAAGCACGGGGCCAGCTGACCTGAACCCCGGCACCCACTGGGCATGGCATCCTAGCTCGGCTGGTGGCCCCCGGGGACGTTCCCGGCCATGCCTGGCCAGCTGGGATGCCCACCCAAGGACACCACCACCATCCCATAGCAGGCCATCACTCGTTTTCTCCCTTTACAAACATGAGCCTTCCGGTACCCGAAGGGGGCCTGCAAGAAAACTGGAGAGGGACTTTTTTACAAGGGCATGTAGTGATAGGATGAGGGGTAACGGCTTCAAACGGGAAGAGGGGAGATTCAGATTAGATATTGGGAAGAAATTCTTTACAGTGAGGGTGGTGAGATGCTGGAACAGGTTGCCCAGGGAAGCTGTGGATGCCCTATCCGTGGAGGTGTTCAAGGCCAGGTTGGATGAAAAACCTTTGCGCAACCTGCTCTAGCAGGAATTATCCCTGCCCAGGGCAGTGGGGTTGGAACTAGATGATCTCTAAGGTCCCTTCCAACCCAAACCATTCTATGATACCATGATTGCGTGATCATGTCTCTACAGCTTTACTGGGACCTTGGTTTGCATTGGAAGGACTGCCCACTGAAATCCAGCATGCAGAAGAGCGAACTCCTGCTCTTCACACCTTTGCCCCTGACTGGGGTTAAATTAATTAAGACGGGCATCTTCTACCGACCCAGGGGCTGCCAGCTGAGGCCAGGAGCAGCCAAGGACCACAGCGCCCTTGGGCCCTGCAGGGATTTGTGTGAAGCTCATTCTCACAGAGGTGATTCTGTGCCCTGGTTCTGCACAGACCAGCTGGGCTGAGCAGGGTGGCTCTGATGAGTGCCACACAGTTGCACTGCTGTCTATCATGCTCTTAAAAAAATAAATTCGGTAACATCCTGATTCCAATTTACAAATAAGAATAAAGATGATGGTTTTTTCCATATATTGTCTTTTTTACAAGTTCCTAGGAGAAAAGAAGAGAAGGGGAAGGAAGGAAGGAAGGAAGGAAGGAAGGAAGGAAGGAAGGAAGGAAGGAAGGAAGGAAGGAAGGAAGGAAGGAAAGAGAAGAGAGGAAAGGGAAAAGGAAAAGGAAAGGGAAAGAAAAGGCAGAGAAATTAAAAAACTTTCCTTATATTTGGCTCCTGGAAATGTGCCAGGGACAGTATTGCAAAGGTAATCCACCGACGTTCGAAAAACCAGCCTTGGAAGCCAGCACTCCTTTCCCATACTCTGTGAAGAGGTGGGGTGTTTATTTTCCGCCACCATCTCACAGCAAACACTTCTTTATTACAGAAAGCACAGACGCTGTAAGGATCGCCGCCAGTTAAGCGTGCTTTGCTTTCCATCCACTATTAGGGCTGAGGCGAAGGAGAAGGATACTCTTTGCCTTCTGACAATTGACACACGATCTGGATCCATTTGTCAAATAACCGCAGCGGTATTACCTTTCTTGAAAATACAAAGATTGAGTTGGGGCTCTCCATCAGCCGTTCAAACCTGTTTGTAGGTGGTATTCCCAGGATGGGCAATTTGGAACAGCTTTCCTGTCTTATTTGCTTGTCTGCGCATAATAATAATAATAAATCCCAAGAAAGTAGCCAGGTTGCAGGAACAGGGTAAATACGTGAAGGTCAAAGAGAAATAGATGCTGTATGCCTTCAGTCATCATACAGCTTTTACTGTTTTAGTAGGCAGAAGCCACTTTATAAAGATCTATATAAGGTCATTGTTTTGAGAAATTTTCAGTAAGGCATACAAAATGGGAATTAAGGGCTAGGGAACAAAATTATTACACTCTGCTAAGTCCATTGCTTTCCGAGAGAGAATTTTTCCTTGCTTTACTTTTTAAAGTGGGATTTTTTTTCTCCAGTTAGGTTAACATAGCTCTACAGAGTTAAGCTGAGCGAATCGCCCCCACCTCTCAGCCAAGTCAACCTCTGCCTGAACTCATTACAGCGCCAAATCTGAATCGCCGCATCTGCAGTGGCACTACGTTCCCCCTCATTCATTGCGGAGACTTTTGGGGGCATACCCCATAACCATTTGTACCGGAGTAGGGTGCGATTCTTTCTCAATTAATTGTGTGAAATTGGGCCACCAGGCTACGCTTGCCTCTCCTTGTGAGCACCCAGACGGGCTGAGGGAAGACCGAGGCAGCCTTTCAGTGTTGCAGACCACGTCCTTGTTGTCCCAACACTGACATGTAGGTGACTGCAGACGTAAGTGAAAAAAGAATCTGTGCTCAAATCCACAGCCCTAGTGCTGCCAGTTACTCCTAACCTGAAGTACTATCAAATGTAGGCAATATTTTTTGTGCAAAGCAAAAAAAAAAGGCTAAGGCGGCAGCAAAGTGCTTTGCTTTGAAGACGTGTCTAACCAGGACCGAGGTACCCCGGGCTGTGTGTATTGAACTATGAAGCCTCCGGTGTTCTCTATATTAGATCTTTCCACTTCTAAGCCTGCCACCCTTGTCAAGAGAGCTTGCATTTTGTTCTTAAGGTTGCCAAAGTTTCCTTCAAGAAAAACACACACACACGCCCAGATTTCTCTCCCAAAAAATATCTTTGTTCATTCTTCATGTTTTTCTTAGCCTTAAAGAAGTTATTAGCATGAAGTTGCATGTAGAAAAAAGCTATAAAAGTCTCATACATCCTTTTTCTGTTTCTAAATTCTGTAAATGAAAGCAACCTGCAGGAAACTAATAAAAGTGTTGCAGTCATTATTCTGTTCCTTTTACATATTTCAGTTGAGTTTTGCAGCTCTGGGTCATTATACTGTATAATATACATATAGGTACATCACCAGCTTTATGTAAGAAATCCTGTCTTAATAGCTTTCCTACAGAATTCTGAAATGGTTGTTTGTAGAGATTTGAAACTGTCTTCTCAGTTGTATTTCATATATTTTATGAAGTTCTTTCTGTAGAACTCTATATATGGTTTCTTCTTAAATAGATGTTGAGATTATAAAAGTCAGAAATCCTTGGGATTTTTACTTTTTATTTAATTATTTTCATTTAACTTTTATTTAGTTTTATTATGACTAAAGTAGCTAGTGAGTTGAAAGTACTAGATATAAAAGGATACATGACTGGTATAAAAGTATCAATCAAGCACACATGACATGCAAACACTTGTTATCTGTTGGTGCAAGTAAAATGCAGCAAGTTGGTGGTCTTCCAGATACAGATAACACTTAGCAGATAAAAGTCCTCAATTTACTTTCTGAATGTGTGAAGGTGTCTTCCCACACATTGCAGAGGTTTCTATCTAGAGCTTGCTGAACTCAACAGAAAGATGAAGATTCATCTGATGGAGCACCAGGATCCCACACTGTTTCTTTCTAACTTCTCTGTACTTGAAAGAAAATCTGGTCTTTTTCAGACTTTTTTAACATTTATCCTGTCAGACTCCACAGCTGCGTTTCTCAAACCTCTCATACATCAGTCTGAACAACAATGGGAAGAGCTGAATAATACATAGCTTCAGTGAAATCCTGAAACGGAGCTTATTGTCTCTCCAAATACTTCTCAAGTTCCAGGATTTTAAGATTAATTAGCTAATTTCCTTTTACATGAATCAGTGACTTCAAACATGAAGCAGCTGTGATTTTTCATTAACCAGTTGGCTCCTTCTGGAGTATGAGGTTTATGATCACCACTACTGGGCTGCTTCTATGGCTTTGAGACTTGAAATTATTTGCATGGAAATAATAGTGCTTCAGAGACGAGGAAAAAGTGGTGATTCAGACCTGTCTGGTTCTCCCACTCAGCCATATTGACTCATCCACAGCTTGTGTATGCAGAACGGGAAAGGATGTGTGAGCTGAGTTGCTCAAGTCCTTTTTAACACCTAATGCCACACAATTGGCAGTTTCTCAGGCAAGCAGGAGCTTGTTCTTGCAAAGAGCCATACGCTTCGTTTTAGTGTCTCTTTGAATGCATTTCCAGTGAGACAACCCACAGAAGTTCTTGCTCTGGGCCCTAAAGGCAGGAACTGCTTTAAGGTTTGTAGGATCACGTGGTGCAAAGTGCAATGGTGAGGACTGGAGAAGAGCAGACCACATGTGCTAGCAAAGGATTCGTAATACATTCAGCCCTCCCTTGTCCCGGACAATGGGAGCTGTGCCCCTGACTGGAGTCTCTGAGCCTGTTCAGTACATTTTCTGAGTTTATTCCTTCCCAGTTTCCAGAGCCTTTCTTTAGAAGATGTGTATGCCACGTGTGGATGGGCTGTAAGGAAGCCAGAAAGGCTTTGACAAACTATGTCACTAACAAGATACTTCTGAAGGCGTTGGTGCTGTGTTCACTAAGGCACGGAAGAGAACCCAAATAAGTACAACTTCCACTCTTTGGCAATATAGACATCCTATGAAGGAAGACAAGCACACGTGGGGCCCAGAGAAAACAAGTGCAACGTTCGCTGCTGGTCTCTGCTGTGTCTTTTCGGGTGCTTGAGGGCAACGAGGCACCCAAAATGGGGGCACTCAGCTGGCAGGCAGTGACAGTTTTGGCCTAGCTGGCTTTCCTGTCGGTCACAGTTCAATAAGGTGAGGAAGCAGGTAGAGAACCCGCTAGCAAAGGTGGGCACGGGACCCCTTAATGAAAGTAGGGAATGGGCGCGCTGCTGCGTGGAATAGCCACAGCTGCACGGAATAGCTGCACGGGTACAGTCACACCCCATGACAGTGTGACACGTGCTTAAAGCTCACGTCAGTCACGTGCCCTCCCAAAAGGAACGTGGGCAGGCAGCACACGCATACGGGCACTGGATCATCAGGTGTGCTGCACGCTGCAAACCTGCCCCTGAGATCCCTGGCGCGCCTTCAGCAAATCAGACGTACCTGCGACTTACCCCGGGCACAACGTCGGGGATCGGCTCTGCGCAGGAGGCAGGATTCCCACCCACAATAAATTTAGCTTTCTCTACCTGAGCCTCAGCCATTTTCTGCTCTGCCTGGGCTC
The DNA here is from genome assembly GCA_028565335.1 of Limnodromus scolopaceus. NCBI lineage: Eukaryota > Metazoa > Chordata > Aves > Charadriiformes > Scolopacidae > Limnodromus > Limnodromus scolopaceus. The sequence goes on along the minus strand of JAOXNO010000013.1, from coordinate 67,027,869 downwards.
CTGCCAGGCGTCCAGGGGCCCTGGACAAAATGCAGTGGACTGGGCAGAAGTAGCTAAAGCTGACTAAGCCACCTTAGCAAACGCGTGGTTACTGAAATGTGTAAGGAGACCCATGGAGAAGGGGATTCTCATACTGCTGCTTTGCTGTGGGGAAAAAACAAACAAAAAAAAATAGCGGGGTGAATGAGTGGTGTAGAAATTCCTAATTCTGAAAAATGTAAGCAGTAGCTTGTGTCAGATCACACTTGTGAAGCGCTGTGCAAATAGCTGTAATACACCGCCAAAGTGGTTATTATTTTAGCAATAGATCATTGCGCATTGCTCGCAGGGCAGCTGAGATGTTACTTTCAAATGAAAATGGCAGAGAATCGTCACTTTATTAGTCATGCAGGAGTGTGTGAAAGTGAGCACGTGCGAGATCCCAACTTCTAAGCCGGCCCATGCAGCGTGGGGTTTGAAAGGGTTCAAGTTTGGTGGAAACCCCCTTCTATACGGGAAAGGAGCACAAGACTGCTCAGTGCTGGAGGCAGTCATCCATGTCCCCCCGCCTCCCCCGCCCTGCCTCAGGTGTCCTCTCCCCAAAAGCGGCTGGGATTTCAACAGGACTTTAAAGAAGCCTAAACAGAGAGAGTTATGGAATAGGTTTTAAAGCAAAATGTATCTATTGCAGGAATAATTTTTAAATGTTAGGCATGTGAAATACTGCAGATGTGGACCACCTTCCAGAACACTGCAAATCAGATCCATTTCGCAACGGAAAACCTGCTGCCGTTTGACAAAGGCTCAGGGATTCAGGCAGGGTAGGCTGGAATTTCTGTCTACCTGTTGCAACAAGCCCATGTTCCACGTGCACTAGGAAAGACGCTGAATCCCAGGAGGATCTGTTTCCTGGGAACAGATGAAGCCAGCTAATTGCTTCTGGAGAGCACTCTCTTCCAGTGCAGGCTTATATGTCCTGCTGCTGGTTTTTACACATATATTTTTTTATGATACTCAGTACAGAAACTTGCACTTTTCTTATGATCTGTCCAAAAGCAGATTTGTTAGCTTCCTGGGTATGCTGAAATACCACCTTTCTCTTTCCTCTTCTAGGCTATTGAAGGGAAAGGTATCGAGACAGTGCTAGTTACTGCATTAGCCGCTGAATCCCTGCCAGCCGGAGGTATGATCCTAGGATCCTAGGCAGCCTTCTCCATTTGTTTCCATTTCGATTTTGAATTTATGGCACATGCATTTGGAGCTGTGAATTGGTACTGTGACAATTTTTATTCTGAACAAATAAAATGCAAGTCAACAAGTCTTTCTGGTTTTTATGGATTGAGAAAAAAAACAGTGAGAAAAAACTTTAGGTCTACGCCAGCACCTTAAGACAAGCAGGGTTGGTGCAGTTTGCTTTCAGACATTGGGCTGCCTCTGCACAGCTATTGCTCCCTTAAAATCGTGCTCTTTAAGACTGTAATGCTGTTAAATCTCAGGCTTTAGATTTGCCAACTGTACTGATGCGATCGTGCTGAAGTCTGGCCTGCATTACCTGCTCTGTGACCTTGCTTCATTAAATCAATAATGGTCAACCATGTGTTTTTTATTTGCACAAAGGATAAATTCAGTCCAGTCCAGTTTCTAGGCTGCTGGCTCTTTACAAATTCTCCTTTATCTGCAATTGTAAAACCATTATTTCGGAGTGTTTCTGGAGGTTCTTTCTTCAATCCAGGCAAGTATTGAACCTGTATAATGTCCGTAGTGAAGGTGGTGAGCATTGTCCTCATCAGGAAGGCAGTAACATCTCCTGGTCAGAGCAGGGAGGCCAGCCCATCCCTGGGGTCCCTCAGGTCTCTGGGCAGGGAGACTACGCAGTCAAGTGCTTCAGAGGATCGGAAACTTTCAGAACTGTTTTCTTTATAACAAAGAAAAAATCAGATGGTTTTCTAATTCACTCCCTCCTAAGAGCCAAAGGTATTTCTTGGCTTTTTTCAAAGCTGGAGACTTCCTTCATGAAATCAGGCTTAATGGTTTCCCCTTCCTCTTCTGCCTTGCCCCATGCCTGCCGTCATTTGGAACAGATCCCCCCTCACAATGTGCCCAAAGGAACACTGTGAAAGTCAATGATTTCTGGTGTCCAGGCCTGAATCATCACCATCAAAATGGACAGGAGTGAGTGGGTCTCTTACGAAATCTGCAAAATAAGGCAGGCAACCGGGCACCGGTTTTAATGAGGTTACATTTTTGAGATGTTCTTTGAAATCATAACAGCTAGAGACCGACTCCCAACTCAAGATAAACAGATAATTTCCACACCAGAAATTCCTGTTAATATTTAAGCAAGGCTTAATCGTTCCTCTTGAAGTGAAAATCGGCTCTTTCAAAGGAACTTTATTTAAGAGGAGAATGTTTCTTCAGAAGTATTTTAACAGCTCAGATCACTATACATGTATCATCATCAGGCTTCAGGCACTAATCATTAGGAATAGCACAGATACTTAGCATTTTAGGATGTGGTGCAGCAACTGCAGTTTATTAAATAAACCCTCATGAAAGGACTTTGTGACTTCTCATCAGAGCGAGTGCTGCAGCAGGGAGCTTTCAGTTGCCACACACCTCACCTATGATGCACAGGGTGGTGTTTCTGCTGCATATGTGCCTTTCCAGTGTTTAAGGACACATCGCCTTTCAATGCGGGACAAATGACTCAAAGTGGATGAACGAGGATCACTTAGTAATAGGAGAATCTATATTTTTTTAATATTAATGAGGTTATACTATAGCACTCAGCACTCCTAATATTAGAAAAGCATAGCAACAAAGAAAGTAGGGCAGCTTTATTAAGGACATTATGGAATCACAAACCTAATGCAGTACACATTGGGTTGTGTCCCACATATATTCTATATGGGACACTGTAAAATGTACAACTGCATTCATATCGTTCTAACAAGAGACAAGACAAAGGCGGGTGCTGAATAGGGCAATGCAATCGCTGGATGTGTTCAGCTGAATATCTCTGTCAGACCTATAATTTTTATTATTCACCATGAAAAGCTTGGCTGGCTCTAATCACATTTGCAAACCATTTTACAAATCCAGGTTAGAGCATTTACGCTCAGACTTTAGACTTAACCAGATTTGATTCCACAGAGAAATAGTTTTCAATGTAGTAAACACTGTGATTGGGCAAGGCTGAAAGGCAAGTCAAAAATAAGCATGAAGCACTTGCCACAAAGTCATGCACATCTTGAAAGGGGAGATGCTTGCATTGTCTTTCACTCATTTCACACTTGAAAAAATGCGGGCATTTCAGATCCCAGTTGAGAGACGGAGAAGCTCTGTGATTTGAGTCTTGGAAGGTGATGTTCTCATCTTTGCGTTATTTTTATTTCACATATCTGAGCGAAGAATCACTGTATCATTGATCTGGCATAGAATATGGTGCAGAATTAAATTGTGACTCATTTTCATGACAATTAAGGAGAAGGAAATATTAACTCTTTTCCCACAGCAAATGCCCTAAGCCTAGATGCAAAGCACTCTCATGTGGATGCAAATCCTGCTTTTCTGTGCATTAAACTCTGCAAACAAGCGCAGTCACAAGGCTTTACAATCCTGTAGTTATGCCTTTCACTCAAGACAGACAAACCTGCCTTGGGTCAGTTCCCCCACATCAGACTTGCAGTAGAGCTAATCAGTAGCTAAAAAATTTTAGTGGCCCCCAACGTCATCTCCTATTTCTTTTTATCCCCCCCCAGTGCATCATGTGGTGGTGTATGATGTGAATATTGAGGGCTGCCAGCATGCTGCACTCATGTTTATTTTGAAAAATAAAAAACAACCCAAAAGAAATTCTAAACAGTTTTGGAATAACTTAGAGGCAACATCTGGGACCAGGGAGCTTGGTAACCTGCACGCACAGCAGCATCCCAGCAGAAGGACTGAGCTGCCCTTGGAAATGCCACAGAGCCCAAGTCCTTCCAGTTCCTGGAAGAAGATGCAGTTGCAGCGAGTGGTGTGGTGGGATTTTGAAACTCTCCCGCAGGCATCCAGAAGAGTTATGCTGTGTTTGGGCTGGGCTGGTTTAGTACAAAACGTGGGCAGGATGTGTAATGCTGGAGTGACTCTGAGGGCTAGACAGAAAGGAGGGAAGGAGCAGATGAGTCCCAGGTAACAAGCCCCACAGTAAATAGTGTCTCTTTCCCTGGCCTGAACTGATGCATCAAAGCTGCTTCGCTTTTCATCCCCCGACTTCCCAGGATGCCAAACTCCAGCTCTCTGCTTTCCTCCCTCCAGACGCAGCAGGTTGCAGTTCCCTGCATGTCCTAGAAACCTCACTGGTCATGACTTGCCACTCCACAGAAACTTTGGGCTTTTCCAAGCGTTTCTGGTCAGACTTAACCTGAGGGTTTCAGAGGTAGCTCTCCATTGTGAGAGATCTGCGGGGAACATAAATGGGACAAGACAAAGGTAGAGAGATGGGTGTTTGGAGAGGGGAAAAGCCAGGCAGAAAACACAAGTGCCTTGCTCCTCAGAAAGGCAGTACAGAGAAACGTGAGGCAAAAAGTACCTTTTCCAGAAGCTGTTTGGGAGGGAGGGCTGGGGGTGAGGGGAGGTGAACCCAACCAGCAGCCAGCAGCGACAGGGTTAGCAGCGTGCCTCCTTCCTCCTCTCCTTCCTCACCACAGGGGCACAAAAACTGGCCACCTCCTGTTGTGAAAAATGGGCTGGGTGGAGCGATTCACATGTGTGGGTTTTAAACAATCTATTTTTATTGTCACTTAAAGAAGAAAGCAAGTGACCTGGGTTAAAGTTAACAGCTTTTATTCCTGTTTTGCATTTGTACTTAATAATTTTTCCAAAGGACAGTTGATGCCTAGTGGTTGGTAACACTGATGTTTCTTCCACAGCACCTGAAACCTTTTGTTATATTTCCTACTTTCTTGTTTTGCTAACTTAGAATGTGATATGTATACATTCAAGTACTTAAACAACAGAAAATGTTATTCAAATGCTTAATGTTTTCCTTTTATTATATTAGAAAGTGGCAAATTATATTTTGTGTTTACTAGGTAATTAAATTTTTTTCTTGGGAGTTATGTTGAATTGCCTTTGGATAGAAATTAGGCTATAATAACATACAAAAAGGCAACATTGGTTTTCATTATCAAATAAAGTCACATTAAATGACTTGGATCTGAAAGAAAAAGAAGGTGTCAAAACACATTTTGTGTTTGAAGTTAACTGAATCATTAAAAAAAGAAAACTGATCTTCATGAAGTAATTGTTAACCAGCGCTTAAACGGCCTAGAATGAGTAAACCTCAGCCTTGGTGTCTCAGTTTATTCATAGACTGGTGGGTAGGAAAAAGAAATTTCCAGCTTTTTTAAGCTGTAATTAATTTCTTCTTTCTAATGAACAGGTCATTGACCAAGCTAAAATGAAGAAACCGAAATAAAGGATTCACTTGCAACAAAGGCTCCAAGTGAAACATCACTTCAGTAAGTGGCTGTTCCAGGGGTTTGCTTACTACCTTGGCTCCCCATTTCAGAGCTCTGCCTTTCTTTAAAAACCTTGTTAACAAATGTGTTACTGAAACACTGAGCTTTTCATGGGAGCAAGGACTGGACCTCAGGTCTCCCCTCCTCTTCACAAGCGATCACCCTCTTTTGTGAGCTGCGAGGTCGTAGCTGGCTTAGGAAAGATGGAAATATTCCAGAGGGAGTGGGAGGGCTCCCCTGGGGGGGAGAGGCTGAGAGCTGCCAGGAGCTTGGATGCAAGAACAACCTCCCAAAAGGTGGAAGAGGAGATTTCACATTGCCTTGTGGCAAATATGGGGGTCGAATTTGATTCTTCTGCAACTGCAGAGTTACCTTAACTGCAGAGTTCATGCGTGAGAGGGAAAATACCAGTCACCTCCAGACTTGCCGAGTGGGTGGTGAGAAGAACTTACGCCTTAAGAAGCTTCCAAATGCAGGTTGGGCAAGCACCAGTTTGGGCACCCTGCTGGCATTTAGACACAAGACATGCCGCTCAGCCTTGTCCGAGATGTGCACGTTTGGCTGCATGGACAGCAGCAAAAAGCCATGCACTGAGAGCGATGCTTCTCAAATCCAGGGCAACTTAATCCCTTCAGGAAACAAATCAAAAGGTTAATTTGTGCAGTCACCACAGTAGCTTTTATTTGCAACCAAATACAATTAGGGGTGTTCGGTAGTTTTCCCCTTCTGTCTGTTCATGCTGTCACGGGTGATAATTTCATTTTGTTTTTAAATTGTGGTGCTTACACACACATCTCCTTCAGACCACCTTCTGATATCTTACAGACCGTTAGTACTTTCCAGACTGGAGGTTAAAAAGCTTTGACCCTGGGGATTCAACCATTGGAAAGTTAAGTGCATGGAAAAGTTGGGAGTACAGAAGGTTAAAACCAGATTTTGTGACTGCCAAAACTATTAAATTCAAGCCGCCATCTCAGTCTCCTAAATCTAGCACAGAGTATTTTCCCATGTCACAATCAGCACATCCCAAAACAGAAACCAGATCTTCTGAGTTCCAGCCCAAAACCTCTCCACTGGGCTATGGTTATTGCATCTGCATTAATTTTGCATTCCCACGCCTGGTAGGAAAGCACAGTTCTAAAGTCTTAAAATCCCAGTGAAACCTTCATTAACACCAAGAAGCTTCCAAGGCATCCACAGTACTGCTGACTGACTCCAAGTTTACTCCTCTTGAATTAGACTTGTCACACAGCCAGCTGATGTTGATTATTCACGGGAGAGAGGTTTTTCTGGGTTTTGTAGCGCATTGATTAGAACCACCCTGTTTCCACCAGGGGAAGCAGATGATTCATACCATGGAACCTTCTTTTCCACATAGTTCAGATGCACTGGCTACTTCCTTCTGCTGGAGGGAACCAAGATTCGTCCTGGAGATACAGTCCAACCTACAGAGAGATCCCTCTAAGGTCAAGGAGACAGAGGTGCCAGTCAGGCCGCGTTCAGCGCTTGATGCTGTAGAGTGCTTTTAAGTTAGACCTCAGCACTGGATAAAGCAACGTACACAACTGAGGATTTGGATTACACAAACCAAGATGCTGAGGTCAAGATTTCCAGAAACCAAGATTTCTGGTCTGTCCCACTGCCCTTGGAAAACATTTTCAGCCTTTGTGCTGTGCTTGCTTTCTTGATTAAATACAGAAGTTGCTGCATGCTCATAAACCTCCAGGGGAGGAGGAATACCACCGAGTTTTAAAGAATTTTAAAAGCCTTTAAAAGATGGCCTCCTTTCCTCTCATGACTCTCAAAACTCTCTCCTAATTTCCCGTCAAATAATTGCCACATTAACCAAATTGCAGCTTGCATGGCAAAATGTGATCTTGCCAGTTTCTGTGCCTGTAACTGTTTAGTGCTCCTTCAGCTGGCTGCTGAAAGCCTGGTTCAAGTGGATAAATTTTTTTACATTCAGTTCGTCTCCAAGGTTGGGAGAGCTTTGCGCACCCAGTGTACCGGTATAGAAAAATCTCAGGAGGAGAAGAGACATATACCACATACAGTCATTACCTTTTAATCGCCCAAGCCTGCTGGATTGCCTGAGACAAAACAGAAGTTATCTGGGCAGGAACATCCCCTCAATATGTGGTGGAAATTTCTGGGCTCTTTGCTTAAGAGGAGAGATGAGAAAAGAGAGAAGAAGAATTTGCTGCCTTAGAAAGGGAAGAGGAAGATGTTAAAAAGAAATGTCAAATAGCACAGGGAAGGTAGTGAAGCTGAAAAAAAGCTATCTTTACAAGAGGTCCCCAAAACCCACAGCATAAAACAGGCATTGAACTGTAGAGTTACTTGGATGAACGGTCTGGCAGTTGATCACTTTTTGTTTGCAGGCAGCAAAACTCAGAATGGTTTTTTGTCAGAAATACAACGTTTGGGGCATCTTCTCTCTCTCCAGGAATTCACTGTTGCTTCAGAGTTTCACAAGTAGCTCTTCCAGTTACCCAAGAAGTCATGGAAAAATGCTAAAAGAGTCCTTACCCCTCTCCCCCCCCTCCCCCCCGCCTCTTTTTAATTGCTTGCTGGAAACTTTTCACACTATCCATCGCACAAGTCTGGTCAAACCTCCCTTCCAAGCAAGCTGGACTCCCTGCAATTCCCCTAGGAGAGAGGCGAGTTTAATGTTTGCTGCTGGTGAGCTGGACCACAGCGCGTTTTGGTGACACCACCCACCAATCAAAGTGTTCCTCTTCCTTTGCTCTGCAATGAGCTCCCCTCAACACCCGCCTGTGGGGAAGAGCGAAGGAGCTGGAGATGACCTGGTGCCTGGGGACCGCTCTCCTACCTTCCCACTTGAAATCAAACCCCTGCTCTTTGCAACAGCAGAGGCTCCCTGAAAAGGCAAAGAGGGGGCTGGGGCTCATGCCCCTCCGTGAGCGGGCTGGGGAAGGGTGTGCTGGCGGTGGTGCATGAGGGCTGTGCGAGGGCTGCATCCTCTCCCTGCGGGTAACCACCAGCCCCAACGTGGTAGCCTTGTAGCCCTCCCGACTGAGCCCAGAATTTTCCCAAACCCTTTGGCAGTTTCCCATCAGTCCTTCCCTTGGCTGTGAAGCCCGAAACAGAGGGTCCCAACAACCAAGTAAGTACAGGAGAAGAAGATGAACCACGGTTGGGGCACAGATACAGTGCCTGGATGTCTCCTGCTGCCTTTGCGTGGACACCATGCCAAATCAGCATCTGAGGGAGGTTTCTACTTTTATCCTGGACCGTCTTCCCAGGTCATCTGGCAGACCAGTTGGTGTTTCTACACGGGAGCTATAGCTGGAAATTTTGGGCTTCCCTGGCGTGCAGGATCTGACCAGACGTGCGCTGGGTGCCTGATAAGCACAGCCGTTCCCATGCGTGGGCACGGCATCGCTGCGTGGCCTCGCCGTAGGTCCGACGCTTGCTGGCAGCACCGTGTGTACTCAGCACACAAACACCATCTGTACGACACACACACAACACGCTCACAGCTTTCCAGAAGCCTGGGGGCTACCGAGGAGGATTACATCGCACACGTGGGTATCTTTGTACCCAAAATCTCCTAGGGAGAAACACGACAACCCTCAGCATGGATCTTCCTCCATCTGCAGAATGGCTTGCCTGTCCCTGTTGAGTGGCCCCTCTGCATGTCCCTGTATCTGTAATTCATCTGGTGCGCAGACTGTGCTCCAACAGGCTGCATGTGATGCCTCTTTTCAGCCAAGCTAGTGGGAGTTGTCTTCTTCTTTACTTATCTCTGACTGGCTCTTCACCTATTTTATTACATTTATATCTTAGTGCCTTTTCACTCTGCAGAAATAATTTTTAATGTGCCCAATAGGGCTGACTGTATAAGATGCCACATCACGACAAACACGGCATTTCACGTTCACATGATGCCAGCAGTTTTTCATCAGCAGGTCCCAAAACACTTTATAAAGGAGTCTGGCATCTTTATCTCCAATTCATACACGGGGACACTGAGGCCCAGGTAGATGGGAAATCTACGGTCGGTCTCAGCTCAGCAGTGAGTCCAGGGACAGAAACAATGTCTACATGGTTGAAGTCCAGTGTTGTATATAAAGGGGCTCCTTGGTTTCGTTATTTGGGCTTTAAGCCCCTATTTACCACCTACTGTCATATACTTTGTGTATGTTACACCTTTTCTTTCCCCGGTTGTGGAAGCCCCGTGTTGTGCACTTCACCCTTCCCTCCATGGCAAAACAGACAGGAGCCAGCTGACAGCAATCCGCTGCTTCTTTCTGCCACACATGTGATTTCTGATCGAAAGCCAGCAGCTTGGTTGGCAGGAAAAGACTGAAAAATATCATTGCAATTAATGTGGAGAAACTCGAAGCTACACCACCATCAGCAATTCCGCAGAATGAAGCATGAAAATGCAAAAAGACCAAGCGAAGCTTTGCAAGCCATATGGGTGGGTTTTTTCAGGGACTGCTGGACAGTTATTAATAGACCAGTCAGATGGGCAAATTTCTGTGATTTTAGGGCAGGGTATGGGATGACAGAAAGTCTGTTAGATGGGCATCTCTGGTGGAAAAAAGAAAAGAAAAGGAAGGTGGATATCAGAACCACAGAGGGTTTAATACTGCTGGGTTAATGCAGACAAAACCCCTTTAATGGCAATCTGCCTGGGTTGGGGTTGCAGAACCTCAGTCAAATTCAGAAGCAGAAGAGTGAGATCAATACAGAGCAGAGTACCAATTAACATCCCTTGTTTTCGAGAGCATCCTTCCTTTGTCCTCTAAAATTTCCTTTGTCTCTGTCACAGTTCAATAGACAGCACTGACATTTCCCTTGTAAGTTATGAGGCAGGTTGCAGCTAGCAGGAGAGGCAACACCATATACATTAGAAATCTGTGTTAATCATCCATAGAAAAACAACTTCCAAGTTTAAATATGTGTGGTTCCTTGCCTTACATCAGAGATTTACTGGAGAAATAGACACGATTTGTTAAGTAAATGTTATTTTAATTCTTCTCAGAGATATATTTCCTTAAAATACAGTTAATATCCTTGTATCTATAATATGGCCATGTTAGGGAAAATACCAACAAACTGCACTGAAGACAGAAAATGCTTAGATCAGTGTCTCCCTCAGAGCCAGGCAGCTGCAGCTCCAGCATCTCTCTTCATTCTCCTTCCCCACAAGCAGCCCGGCAAACATTTAAAAGCAAAGTTTCAGCCTGAACATAGAATTTGATTACTTGAGTTGTTTGTGTTTAGCTGGTGACATTACACCATTCCTTTTTCAAGGCAGGTCTCCACTGCGGGGCTGAATGGGCCAGCCAGGCTGGGTTAGCCCTTGCTCCTTTACCTCCCTCCCTTCCTTTTTTATGAAATCTTTTGCATTTTTGCTCCCTGTGGAGCAATATTGGAGAAATACTTCAAACCAACAAGTGGGGATGGCAGCAACTGGCCCGCAAGCAGGGTGGGAAGCCCAGCTGCACCACAAACGGGCATCACACGCTTGTTGTCACCGAGGTCCCCTTGCTGTTTCATCACGGGGCAAGTCTCACCCAGCAGCCATATCTGCCAGCCTGGAGGTGTGACACAGCCAGCCCGAGCCTTGAGCAAGCCATCAGCCCCTTCCTACCTCTACAGAAGACTCAGCTGCCTCACCAGGCTGCTGGAGGAGGGGGCTGGATTTTGCATGGAAGCGTTTTTCATCTCCCATCTTAGAATCACAGAACAGTTTGGGGTTGAAGGGACCTTTACAGGTCATCCTGTCCTTCTGCTATAGGCAGGGACATCTTTCACTAGACCAGGTTACTCAAAGCCCCATGCAACCTGGCCTTGAACACTTCCAGGGATGGGGCAGCCACAGCTTCCCCAGGCAACCTATTCAGTGTCTCACCACCCTCATCATAAAAAACTTCTTTATGTCCAATCTAAACCTACTCTCTTTCAGTTTAAAACCATTGCCCCATGTCCTGTCACTACAGGCCCTGGTAAAGTCTTTCTCCATCTTTCTTATAAGCCCTCTTTAATACATTGAAAGGCCGCAATAAGGTCTCCCTGGAGCCTTCCCTTCTCCAGGCTGAACAACCCCAGCTCCCTCAGCCTGTCCTCATAGGAGAGGTGCTCCAGCCCTCTGATGATTTTTGTGGCCCTTCTCTGGACTTGCTCCAACAAGTCCATGTCTTTCCTGTGCTGGGGACTCCAGAGCTGGATGCAGTACTCCAGGTGGGGTCTCACCAGAGTGGAGTGCAGGGGGAAGAATCACCTCCCTTGGCCAGCTGGCCACACTTCTTTTAGTACAGCCCTGCGTACACTTGGCTTTCTGGGCTGTGAGCGCACACTGCTGGCTCACGTCCACTTTTTCGTTCACCAATATCCCCAGGTCCTTCACTACAGGGCTGCTCTCAATCCATCTTCGGTACAGAGCACTTTGGAGGAGCAAAGTGTGACTGCCTTGAATTGCACAGGTATTCACCGTGACAGCAAAAATAACGAGGAATAATGGCTGGGAGTATTTAGCATCCTGTTCACTGCCAGAAGCACTGCAAAAAATTCACGTTGCTTCAGGATTGGATGCTCTAGAGTCTTTACATATCCTACCAGAGTGATTTCACCTAAGTGGTGGCCTGCTATAGGGCAGCCATTTTCCCCTAATGTCTCCTCTAATGAGCACATCAGTTCGGATCACTCTGGCAGGGACAATGCACTCCCAGGCACTATTTTCCCAAGGGAAGTGGGGGACACGTCAGTCATGGACAGGTCATGCAACAGTAGGCTTCAGGAAGGTGGCAATGCTAATTGCTCTGTATTAATTTAATTAATTTTAGTTGATTGCTCTGGTGGGAGCAGTCTGCTGTCAGCTGTACCGCCTCCCTGTGAAGGGCTGAATCACTGGATTTGCTCCAAGTAGGGACCAGAAAATCAATTGTCTTGAGCAGGGGTGGCTGAGGTGACCAGGGTGACGCCAGGGACAGTGGTACACCCCAGAAGCAGCATGGCACAGCCAACTGGGGGTACCCAGCCATCCAACCCCCACATATCACTGTCCTGGGAAGGTTTTAGGGATGAGATTTTTTTCTGGGGGAGCAATTGCCCATACCTGAGGGTTTTGAGCCGCAGGATGCAGAAGCCACCATGTGTCCCATAAGACTTGTATTCAGGGACTAAGCTCTGCCTCTGCAACTCCTCCTCCCCATCACTCAGTGCTTTGCACCATACCCAGGAGCTCCACTACAAGCTCACCTGGCTCCCTCCCGCATTTCGGTAAGAGGAGGTCCTTTGCCTGGCTGTTTATTTGGCAGGGCTCCAGCTGTGCCCAACCTTACACACACGGGTAGTCCTACTTAGGCATCTGGTTAGTCAAAGTCACCAAACCACAGGCAGAAGAGACTGCACAAGAAAAGCATAAATGTTCAAAGAGCACAAGACTAATTTTTCTGCGAACTATCACTCTGCTGCTTCTTTGGGAAAGAGGCCAGTCTACATAAATAAGGGCAACAACTAATTAAAGGGCGGGAGGTGGGGAGTGGGTGTGCAGGAACGGGGAGAGGTGAGTTACAATCTCCATTCTGTCCCACAACCAGATTCCACCTTAGCATTACATTAATGTTTGGGGTCAGCCTCGGTAGCAATGTATATATAGCAATTCAGCTGGAAATCTAAAATGTGATCAGGCCTGGTGAAAGCAAGCTTACTGGTATTTATTTTTCTTTAAGTGCATGACCTGAATGAAGCCACCTTTACTTTTTTTCCCCACAGCACCTTTTGTTTAAGTTTATAGCACCTTGCAGTGACTCCACCGTGCTGCAGCCTTCATATCATCTTGCAATTCTGAAGAAGGAAATAGTATTTGATTTTGTCACCTGAATTTCATTTATTGCCAGAGACAGATTGCTGGTGCTTCTGCACTTTGTTGTAGGTTTATACGAGAAAGGCTTTTGAGATGAGGAAAAACGAGGGGTCACGACTTCCATTCGGAGCTGTATTTCTAGAGCACTTTATCATTTATAAAAATTCACTCCAGCCAAAAAGTAGATTGTTTATATTTATTGATACAATTGGTAATTCTTGTATTTCAGAAATGTAAGGGAAAACACTCATCATATATATATTTTCAGTTCACGTGCATTGCAGGGACACGGATCAGTGAGCAGAGAAACAGAGAAGCAGATGAAGGATTCGGGCACATAGAGCAACAGGAGGGATATTTTTCTCTGTGCCCACCGCTCTGGGTGAGCAAGGGACACAGGTCTGACTTCGGAGCCTGCCTGTTGCACAACTGAGACGCAGCCATTTTGGCCCAAATCCAAAGGTGAGGAGCCACAGCACCCTGCAGGTACCCTCCAGCAGGGTCAGAGGGGTTTAGTTAGGGGTTGTCGGATCTGTCAGCCTGAGAGAGGAGAGGCCACTGCAGCTCCACTCCCCCAGGTCCAACCTGTAGCACAGCTGAGGATATATTCCCAGCAGGCACACACACGAACGCAGGTGTATATACACCATGTACATATATAGATACGCACGACCAGCCACACAGATCAATACAGAAACACTCGGCATTCACACAAACACATGCAGCACCAACAGCCTTGTTCTGTTCCCTTCTCAGCCTGATCAGGGTGAAGATCCATTAGTGGGGAAAAAATAATAATAAAAAAAAAAAGTATAAATACAATGTGGATCCCTCCAGTAGCTGCTCATAGTCACTCAGCCTGCCCAGCAGCTGGCACTGGATCCTCTCACCTTCAGTTGCCTTCTGTTCAGATACACACACACACACACAGAGGTCCCCCTGCAGACCCCAGCTGGCCAGGACCCCTTGGGTCACCAGCACCTCCAGCTTCTCAATGCACACAACACATGCACACCCAGCCCAGACTTACAGCCACTTCCATACCCAGCTCCCTGGCCACCTACCCTTCCAGCCAGCTAGTCTATCTCAGTATTTGCTCCTCATCACACACCAACATATACACCCAACCTGGCTCCAGTTGCTGGCACCACGGATGCCCAGGTGCCTGTGACGCCCAGTCACAGCAGCTAGCACTTGTACCCTGTACACACAGACACACACTGATAGGGAGACCCTCACCCAGGAAAAAAGAGTTTAATGGGGAGACAGCACAGACTGCACTGGTCAGGAGCAGACAAGCATCCTGGTCAGCCTCTGACCAGCCTCAAAAATGTGCTTCATTCTTTCCGGATCTGGAAATAAATGCATTAAAAACAATTTCAAAATCATTCGGTAAAGATTTGGACTCCAGGCTGGGGTTTCCATCCCCCTGGGTCTCTGCAGGGTGAAAGACGTCTGGGTGAGGATCCATACAGCACCAAGCACTTCCATCTCCCCTAGGAGCTTTAGGTCCTACTGTGGTTTGATAAAAGTAACACTAGAGCAACAGAAAATTATGAAGATTATATTCTAGCACTATAAAATCATTCTTCTTGATATTAATGTGTTGATAAGCCTCAAAGCCTATCTACAGTCTTTTCTTCCAGTTCTTTCATCAGAAGCAGGACTAACAAAGCCCAGTTCCTTGCCTTCCCTGTGCCTTCTTGTGCAATAACTTCCCGTGCCCCTGTACGCCCCTCCAGACCCCACCAAAA
Organism: Limnodromus scolopaceus; assembly: GCA_028565335.1. Lineage (NCBI taxonomy): Eukaryota > Metazoa > Chordata > Aves > Charadriiformes > Scolopacidae > Limnodromus > Limnodromus scolopaceus. Next base: position 67,012,792 of record JAOXNO010000013.1, on the reverse strand, counting down.
GGTTCTGTCCCTTCTCTGTCTCTGTCATCCCATCAGGAGACTATACATGGTGTGACTAGTTCAGGGGCCACATGAATGGTGGTTGCGGGGGTCAGCATATGTCAAATTCTTAAACAACTGAAGCTGCTGAAATTTTTGCCTCTCTGGGAAATTCAGCCAAAGGTGACAGAAAGTTCAAAACTTTTGGCAGAAAGGGGAATGGCTGTATGGACATAGCATGACAATATGAACCTCAATTCTTTGGGAAACCAGATAATAAAAAAATACTGACTTTCCAGAAGAGGCTATGAGAATATTCCTCCAAGAAGATTACGTTTTTAAAATTTAGTCCCATTCCTCTGTAGGAGACAGGCTGTACAAAGGGAAAGGAGAACTCCTCTGGCATAGGAAAGACCATGGCTGGTGCCTGACAGCTATGAGGGGCTGAAGAAGGTGTAACGAATGCATGATGGCACTTTTGTCATTCTAAGCTGCCCCCCATTCCCAGCAAGCTGTGAGCAGCTGACATGCCTTAAAGCAGCTCTGCAACGCCTTTAACTATGTGGGGGCGAACAGCCGCGCTGCCCCCGCTCCTGGCTGGGTGTCACACAGACGGCTCTGCCGTGGGCACAGATAACTGAGCGCAGTTGGGAACTTCAGCCTAAAATTACTGATGACTTATCCAGTCAACCTTGCTCATAAGCCAAAGCCATGCAGAGCTTCATTTCCCATGCAGAGGGAACACTCCCAGGGAATATGAAATTTTGGACATGGACTCTGAGATCTCAATATCCTAGCCTGCTCCAGTTTGCATCCCTTTACTCAGGGAGGGTGGGTGGAGGATGCCTCGGACCCCTTGTTTTCAGGGAGAGGATCCCATAAGTGCATCTCCTTTAAAAAGCAATTTTGAGTGGATTAGTGAATATTAGTTTACCAAGGCATGGTGATTAAACTAAGCCTGAATCGGTATTGCCTCCAGGGGAACCTAAAGAAAAGCTTATTCCTTCAGTTTTCTCCTCTTCCATAAATTTCAGAGCAACCTCAGGAGAAATTAACATAAAAATACCTTTTCCTCTGCTCTCCTCTGTAGGGAAATACTTGGATTTCTGAGATCTTTTTTCAAAAGATCTGCAAATAGATTTACTGCTGACCACAGTCAGATCTCTCTGTTGAAAAGCAAAAAATTAAAGACAGAAGGACAGAAACTCAGGTGGGTCAGCTGGCACAGCATGCCTCAGGTCAGCAACACCCAGCCCTGCCACGTCAGTATAATCTTCTCAGAAACTTTTGTCCAGGCAACATCATAGCACTTCAGATATTTCACTTTTGCTTTTCTTAAGTTAACTACCTGTCTTTTTTTTTTTTTTTTCTCCTTTGCTCCCAAGGGTGCTGCACAATCCTATTCAATGGAAACGGATTTGACGGAAACAGGGGCATATGGCATCTTACATTTTCTGGCTGAAGTGGAAGTGCAGCACCTGGCACTAGACAGAGCATGGCAATACAAGAGTCACTCCGGGCAATACCACAGCTGAATTTAAGTGTTCAGCTGCCTACGAAATACACATTTAACAAAGAATGAGAGAAGACTGAAGACAGCAGGACTCTGAGCGAGCACAAATCTTGCATGGTGTTGCCATCTTGGATTTTAAACCAAGATGTCAATTAAAGATTTGAATGAGGTCAACTGCAGTGACCCAGCTAAACAAGATGCATGCTGACCTCTCTTATCCTTCCTCCCCCAAACCTCCTCTTCTTCTGTGTATACTTATTGCTCCTGGCAAAAAAGAAAAACAGAGATTAGCACTAATTAGCTCTTACTTAACATGGTTGTTTAAATAGTTAACTCTTCTCTTTCCTGCTGGGTTTTTAACATATGCACCACACCCTGATTACGGTTGATAGGGAAGGATTTGAATGCTTTTAACGTCCTCTTCTAGCAGGTTTTTTGCTCCATCCTTACAGAGAATGCTGTCTAAAGCAAGCCACGTGTCTATAGGCTACACCATACAGGTAATGCTCACGTGCAAGGAATACTCTTGAGGAAAGTCCTGATCCTGAAGGGCATCCTGTGGGATATATTCTATAAATCAAATGCGTCTAACAAAATCTATGGCTATTTTCTGCCACTGAGCAACACACCATTCCCTAGAGAAGCTGGTTCTCTGACGGTTGACAGCTAAGAGGAACAGGAATAATTGCAGGCTGCTGCCACCTGTCTCAGGACCTCTTATAGGTTTTTACCATTGACTGTTGGGAATATTTGCTTGCTTGACAGTACGAGAATGGGATATACAGAAATAAATGTTATATGCATTGATAACTATGAAAAACATACCTAAGCAAACAAAATGCTTTAAAAAAGTGTAAATAAAATGCCTGTGCATTCATAGTACTGTCTGTTGCTGTGCCACATCCATGAATGTTTGTTTGAATGCACACCTGGCTGTGAGAAGGATGTAGCTGAAGTTGAGTCTGTGTTGATCAGGGAACTGTCTGTGCTGCCCAAGGAACTGGCTATCAAACTACCTATCTGTCCTTCACATAAATAAATGAATTTATACATAAATAAATTTATATAGGTGGTATTTATAAGAGTAAATTGAATGGAGAGTCCTTATTGTTTGGCAGGGATGAGACAGTAGTGGCACATGGAGGAGAAAACCTGGTGACAGCCCCTCAGCCGATGTAAATGCTGCAGGGATGGCAGGTGAGGTAGTGTCTAGGGACTGAAGGTGATGTTGGGTATAGGATAAACACATTGCAGAGTGGAGCATCAGGCACACTGCTAAACACCAAGGATACCAGAGAACCAGAAAAATCATTTTCATAATAGCTTAATGGTTTAGAATACTTTGAGGGGATTTTAGAGTTGCCACTCTGTGCCCATTGTCATGATTCTTGGGTTCTTCAACTCATCACAAAAAAATTCTCTTACTTCCAAGTTCTTCATTTTTGTTTTGAAAACAGAGCTCAGGTAAGCGGACCAACCTCACTCTCACCTCAGAAGATTTTAGGTCTTGTCACAACCCCACAGACCAGCAGGAATCTCAGTGGAGAGAAATTTCAGTCCAGAATTTAAAAGCGTTTACTTTGCTCCTGCTGCTTTTCATCTATTTTCTCTCCTCCTGGTGTGTATTTTTCTGTCCTGCTGGCTGTGGTGCCGCATACTAATGGAGCAAGACTTGGCCCATCCCCAGAAGAAGTTGTGCGCAGGTTTATTGGGGAACAGAGAAGCGAGAAGGCATTTCAGCGCATCCAATCACTCTCCTACCAATGGGATGCCTTCAGGTAACAGCGGATAATTTGATCCCAGCCATTTCCTATTGCTACGCCACTGCTGAAAGAGCACTACTGCCAAAGAATGGTGATATATGTATTGCAACAGCTAGCAAAACTGTAATGTTTCTGTGTTTCTTAAAAGAGCTTAGAGGGAGGCCTGTCCTGCTACATTCCCTCTGCTTCTGATTCAGGCTGACAACCTGCAAATTTTGTTTCTTACTGTAAACAGGCAAGTGAGAAAGGCTGGGCTGATCTTCCAGTACAGATAGGAAGCGGTTTCCTTCAGGGGGTGTAAGAAGAGCGGCAGGAGGTTTTTATTTTCATTCTTCACGCGATTATTATCAGCTTCTTAGCAGCAGTAGTTTGGGATTGAGTGGTATTCTTGGCAAGAGAAGCCTTTTGCCCCTCGACCTTTTCCTTTCATTGTTCAGGCCACTGCAAAGGTGATGAAGAGGCGGATGCTCGTATTCAGCTGAGCGAGCAAAGGAACGTATTTGGTGTTCCAGGTCAGATAACTACAAGTGGGTGGGTAAACCTCAAATTAGAAGTAGGTAAGCACTGTTTATTGTTATTTATCCTCGCCTCCATCTCTCGAGGTGGGGGTGTCTGCCAGTTTGGCGGGCGGAGCGGCAGCCGCTTCGGAGCAGCACTGCCGCCCTCTCCCGGCGCTGCAGGCTGCAGAGCCCCTCCGGACCCGCCGCATTTCCAGCACAGGCACTCATAACAAACAACGGGGGAAAAACCCCAAACAAAGAAAAAAAAAAGAAAGAAGAGAAAAGAAGAAAAAAGAAAGAAGAGAGAAGAGGAAAAAAGAAAGAAGAGAAAAGAAGAAAAAAGAAAGAAGAGAAAAGAAGAAAAAAGAAAGAAGAGAAAAGAAGAAAAAAGAAAGAAGAAAAAGGAAAAGAACCCAAGGAAAAAAAAAAGAAAAAAGAAGGAAAAAAAGGAAAAGAAAGAAAAAGATGAAAAAGATAAAGAGTGTTCTTCACTGAGGGGGTGGTCAAGCACTGGAATAAGCTCCCAGGAAAGTGGTCATGGCCCCAAGGCTGTGGCTGTTCAATAAGAATTGTACAGTGCTCTCAAGATACATATAAACTTTTAAGTTGCCCTGTGTGGAGTCAGGAATGGGACTCAATGATCCCTGTGGGTCCCTTCCAACTCAGGATATTCTATGATTCTAAGTATTGGTACTAGAACTCAATTCAACTTGGTTATAGTACTTGCAGGACAGGATCTCAAAATACTATGCAAATGCTAACATTTAATGAAATTACATAAGGGGAATAGACATTTGTCCTACCATAATTTTTCTCATTAGGTATTTTTAAAAGGACTATTAAATTAAAACAAGGATGGACTGTATTAACTACCAGCAATGAAACAGTATCAGAACTACCAATTCATGCTTCTGGGCGGGGAACATGTCACATGCTGTACAACACAGCAATGTAGAAGACAGACAGGGAAGGGATACAGAAAACATTATCTCCCTTTCACAGGTTCAGGAGAGGCACAAGAAGACTGAAAGGAACACCCAAAGTCACTTGTACGCTGGGCTGAACTGGGGATACGGCACAAAACCATAAGCATTTTGATCTGCTCCAACATGGCATTTCAAGGAAGCAGGAGAGGAGATGTGTCCAGATGTTTCTGTGCCATTACTGAAGCAACATCTTGCCATTCGTACTGGTAGGGCTTCTGGAGGAACAAAGACTTTCCTCCTTCTGTCATAACTGCCTGGAGGTTCTCCTGACCTTTTTTCCCCCTTCCCATTTTTCCAGGTGATTAAATTGTGCAGTCAGAAAGCATGACTATAATGCCAAGAAGCCAGCAATTTTAACACCACAAAAGGATAATTCCGTAATACTTCAGGCCTTATTATTTTCAGCACGGACTGACCCTCAGCCGGGGATGACAAAGCGCCAACAGCTCCCAGCACAATGACTGACAGAACTGGGACATGGCAAATTGCACTTTCGAAGCCTGCAGCAGAACAAGAGCTAGGAGATAGGCTTTGCATTAAAAGCAGTCATGTACTATATTCTTAGAACAAGGGACAAAGCAGAACAGCCCATGACTACTTCCCTTCTAAACCGTTTCATTCGAAACATTTTTCCACCCTCCTCTCATTCTTCTCCTTTGCTAGTCTGTAACAGACAGTTGTCAGCACTACTAGCGTAACGTAACTTACATTCTTACACTAATTTAGTACAAATCTGAGATTTTACTACCTGCGAGTCTCACATTAATTGAAAGAACAGCTTAGGGTGTGACATCTGTTGATGGGTATGGGTGAGTAGAAAGACTGCTTTTCCTCCCCTCAACTCAATGCTGCAGTTGAGTCTCACTGTTCTTGCACTGGATGTCTCTATGCTGTATCTGTAAAGAATAAGGCACAATTGAGGCACCCAAGTATACAAGATTTTGCCTCCCCCCTCCTCCCAAATCTTTGCTCACATCTCCACTGACTGGTGGTTTGTAGCATTCCCAGCCTGGATGTGCCTGGTGCTACACCAGCTCTAACAATTGGGACTCCACAGGTAAGACCCTGAACAGGAAAGAACCTAGAGTTAGCCAGAAGTAAACATAGAACATTGGTAAATTTAGGTTGTCCTATGGGGTTTTCACCTGGGCAGAGAGGAACCCGGGTTTCATTTCTCAGCTTCAGGGTGTTTCTGTATTTTTGCCAGGTACTACTTAGCTTTAAAAAAAAAAAAAAAAAAAGAAAAAGAGAGACTAAAAAAAAATAGTTGCTCCTGTTCCCACAGGTCCCAGGAACTTTGTGTTCTCTGCTGCAGTGTGGCTTCCCCAGGCAACATTCCCCCTGTGGGATATCCCACAGCCTGAGGCACAGAGCCCTCTCCTGGGAAGGGAGCTTGAATCCATCCAGAGCGGGAACTGAAGGGAGCTCAACATCTCTCACTTTCCAGGACTTGCAGTAAGCAACTATTACAAAGACAGGTAGGCTTATACATCCTCCTTACAAAGTCTAAGACAAGCTCCTGCTTTCTGTAGCCTTTCTGTCGAAGTGAACAGGAAATTTCCTCCTCTAGTCTTGTGTGAGCCCCTCAAGAGAAGCGTGAAATACTTGACATTTCCTATTGCCACCCAGCTTCCACCAGGCACTGCGGATGTGACAGCAAGATGTGGAATAGAGGGTTGGGGTCTTCACTCCAGGAAATGAGGATTTGATAACCCAAACTCTCTTCTTCTGTCATACTCTAGTGTACTTGAGTGCTGGAGACATGATTAAACATGGAGTTGTTGAATCCTGGTGACTCAGTATATGTACTGTAAAACTAGTTTCCTGTTCCCGTGCCCTGTTAAAAAAAAATCAGTACTCATTTCAACTCATGCTGACAGCTGACACTGTAAGTAATATTAAACTAATATTTTTATTTTCAGAGTGTGCTTTGAACAGAATAGCCTTAATTTAAGAATTATTTTAACAGTTCATTTCCTAAAAATAACTAAATCACTCTTTCCAAACATTACATCCCCACACAAACTGAGTCACAGCATGAAGCTTCACTGAAGCCATAGCATGGCCACAAGGAATTCAATGCAAAAGTAATAATCTCAATTTACAGAGAGACCACCTTCAGTGGGAAAAAAAACCCCACCAAAATCTACACAATAAAAATAGGAAAGAACATTTGTAGGGTTATCCAACAATCAGCCTAAAAGCACAGGCAGTCTGGAGAAAGGATATTAATGTCTTTAATTCTTTTAACAGCTGTAGAAAATTCTATAGCAGGGATGGGATTTTCTATTTATCACATAGTGTGATTTAAAATATCTAAAGGTAATTACAAAACTGCTATTGGGTTTTGCTTACAGTGTGGTCAAATGAGACTATGATTTAACTGAGACTAGAATTTCAGACATGTTTTTACATGTTTTTAGTGTTGCTCCCTGCAGATCCATCCTGTATAGATCAGGTTTTTTACAGATTAAGAGCCTGGAAACAAGAGAGGTTACAATAGGAAATATGTTCCAAAACCTGGGATTAATTTTGTAACTTTTGCTAAGAGAATTAGTAACATGCAGCACAATTGGTCCAGGATCTATGGATCTGCTTGTAATTACTACTTTCTACTACAACAACTTTCAGTCTACTACCATATGGGTTTCCATTGAACCACGACAATGGAAATGTCACTCTGGCTCAATACTGTTAAATACCATTTTCAGAACAGAAAACACAAGCTTTAAGTGACCAAAGAAATAGAGCAATTACGTAGTTCAATATTTGATCTGTGCAGTTGGAGAGAATTGTTACAAATTCCTTTAAACACTACAAAAAGGGGAAGTACTGTGTGTAAGATGTAAGGTAATTTAAACCTGCTTTGCCATAATTCTTATGCACTTGACCATAGTTTTGATACCATCAGTGATATAGAGGTCCCAAAGTAAAAATAAAATAGTCACTTTAAAATATAAGTGTAACTTTAAAAGTTACACATTGTAAGAATCCTAGTATATCCGTAATTATATATCACTAAAGCATAAGCAGATGAAGTTCTTTCAAACATTTCTTGCCTCTCCTTTTCTTCCCTTTCCAATGCTAAGCCTCTGTTAGCTGTGCCTGCACTAACAGAGCTGGGAGACTGAGTGGAGGAGAAGCAATCAAGATTGGAGTGTCAATAAAGGCTCCAGATGCCACTTCCACACTTCAGTCCTCAGGAACCACAGCAAACCAGGAACTCTTCCAAATCCAAGGAAAGATAATCCTAGTAAAGACAGATTTGAAAAGGCACAGCAACTTCTCTAAGTGATAAAAATAAAATGCTGATAGATTCTATGGTCAAATAAGCCTGTAAGATCGTAACAACATAGTGTTGATGTTAAGCTATTTTGATCTAGTTATACAGTCCTTTGGACAGATCACATTCAAGCATTCACTTAGCCTAGCGCAGTTCTCACTTAATCCACACAGTAAGTTCCTTTCTGACAACTGTTTTAATGCAGTGTTAACAAAGGCCCCTAATTTAAGCTTCTGCCCCTCCATTTCAAAAAATATTTTAAAATATCACCGAAAGACAGCACTTGGATAACAGCTCACTGCAAAGACTTCCACTGAGAAGAAAACAAGAAGCTAAAAAAACCAACCCAACAGCTCCCTACGCCCATACACACAGACAGGATACAAAAACATTACAAATAAAGGTTTGTAATAGATTTTACTTGTAGAAAAGAAACATTCTAGCATAATTTCACAATAAAAAGGTAAGATCTGTTTGGTGTTATACAGACATGGTGTATCAACTCTGAGTGCAACAGGTAAAGCATACAGCAATACTCTGTATGAAAGGTATGAGACACACTGTTGTATTTAGCCAATTACTCCTCGTGCCTCTTTGTGGATATTTTCTTAATTACAGGTCCTCTGTCTAATCATTCTACTCCCCTTCATATAAAACAATGAAAAAAAAAAAGTCTTGATATGGAAAATTGTTACATCTTCTTGTTTCTGCATTCACTCATCTTCATTATCAGGTTTCCTTATCCAGATATTAAACTGTAAAATCAACAGTTATTTATCGTGGGGCTTTTCCACTATCTTCAGTGCTAATCTTCCAACCATTAGCAAACTGTATATGAGGAAAAACACAGAATTAAACAACAATAAGAATAATTTGTCGATTCATTTTCAAATACTTCCCATGTAACTGGTGTATAAAAACAAAAGTTACACAAAATATGACTCACTCCACCTCAGTTTAATTAAGCAAGTAAGAAATCACACATTGGAGGTTAAAAAAAAAAGAAGTATATTGTGTTGTACCTGACACCAGCAATGAGCCCTGCAGGCATGAATTTTCCAGAGTTGTAAAATCTTGTTCCCATGACAGCAGTCAGTGTTCCAGATGTAACTTAAATGAGAGATTAGATAGTCCACTCAGCAGAGATTCATGTGTGTGAGAGAGATGCTACAATTCAAAACTAACAGAACACAGAGAAGCAGTAGTAAAAAGCTGAAGTAAAATGTGAAACAGGGTTATTTCGTATGATGGACTAAAAGAGTCAATAAATTGTGTAAACTTTGGAATGCCTCAGTATGTAAGTATTAAACATTCTATATCAAGTTCTACCAGACAGCACACTCCATATGCTTCTGCACAGACTGTCCTCAAATTTCTTTGTCAAAATGTTCTTTTTTGCAGACTGGAAATAATCTATGCTACACGGCTCTGGAATTCACTCCTTCCCCGTACACAGGCAAATCACTAAACCTGTGCACATAACCCCCTCACTTCTCATAAAAGAGAGAGAGCATTTTCATGTCTAACTTGTAGTAACGTTCTGAGAATTAACAAATTTTTGTTTGGAAAAGACTTTGAAAGGGAAGTGTGCTGTGTGAGTGTGCATTACCAATCCATTTCAGCCCTGCACCACATTCACTAAGATCACAGAGTTAAATCCATCCATCCTGACCACTTGACAGAGACAGGAGCCACTGAGCCAGTAAAACAGAAAGGGCAATCCCTGGAACACTGTATCTCAAAGAAAGATGGAATACCAAGAAAACTACACAGAAAACATACCAATTAAATCCTTAGCCTTAGCATCTGCTACCCAGCAGTAACAGCTACACTTTAACTAGTTCTAACCACTCTTATCTTCTACCATTGCTTCTATGTGACAACTAGTCCAGCAGGACCCAGCTCATCTTTAATCCTAGCCATGGCATCCCTCCTCCCTTTCAACACCCTAAATATTGTCCTTGACATCTAATAGTATCAAATAAGTAGACATGTAAAAGACTAGGACCACGGTCTAATACACAGTATTCAAATACCTCAAGCTCTAATCAGTAGACAGTCTTCAAAATATACACGCCTCACTAAATGTAATGTCGTCTAAGACAGCAGTAGAACACACCTTCTCCAAAAAGCATGAAAAGAGGAGGAAAAGACCCCATATGCTACTGAATTATAGAAATGTACATGTCTCTTACGTTCGGGAAAATACTTTGTCTCACTCCTGTTAAGCTTTCTGTATATGCAGTTGATTTCAGTTATTTACAGTTGACCATGCACAGCTTTGACCTCTCCAGTAGATATGAAAGTGCATTGCACCACAGAAAATGCTGACGTGGAGAGAAACACTGGGCCTTCTCCTTTCACTTCTGCCTTTCACATATTTAAGAGCTAGATGCTATGTCACTGCTTCAGTGAACAAATGCTAAAGTCAGTGGCAGCTCTTTAAGCACTGACTAAGCAGTGACTCTCCACAGTTAGCTTCTCAAAGTAAGGGAGAAGGGAAGCTCCAGTTCCGAGAAGGAAGAAGATACTGTGTTACTGAAGTTTCTTTCTCTGTTAAATCTCCTGGGGCAGGCAAAACCTTTGTAATTCCACATATTTGCCATATAAAAAAATAAGCCAATCACAATCTCTGCTATTTTCAGCAATAATAAAATAACCTGCTAGTGGTATGGGCAGCCTGCAGGGGAATCACTCTTCCTGAAATGCTCCAGCTTCCTGTAGGATGCTGAAAATATGATGCAGCCAAACAGAGAACACACAGAGGTCAGGCATCAATTTACTAGCAGTTCCCTTGCACCGTGATCCTTCAAACGAGACAGGTGCATAGTGGCAGCCACCAATTCAGCTGAGCCTGGGGTCTGAAACGTAGCTAGTGCTAGAGAACTGTCATGGACTGATGTCTTCTACAGATCAAGAGAGGAGAAGATAACTACGAACAGATACAGGCCAAAGGACTACACAAAACACAGTGCTCCTAAGTATTTGAGATACAGCGGCCTAACAAGTGTCAGGCATCAGCTGAGTTGCAGGAATTATCTACATATATTTTCTCAGCCCGCTTCAACTGCAGGGTATGCTAATTTAGTAGTGAACAAGAAAAGTTCAAGTCATGTTATTCTGCAACTGGCGTGAGCTTTAGGCATGCACAGGTCAAAGTGATAGGTGATAATTATCCTAACTTGATCACAAACCCAAGCTCTATATAGTAAATGGCAGAAAGACAAAAATTGCATTTTAGAGATTCACAGCATGCTACATGTAAGTTTTTACGCACAAAACGCTTATTTGATTTTTTTTTGCTGAGGGACGTAAATTTTTTTTTTTTAAACTACGTAAGTTTCACTTTATCTCTGCACATATCTTCCTTCACAACCCATAGGTTTTTTGATGTTCAGAAGACAAACTCTAACAATAAATAACAGGTATTTTCCTCTCCTGTTGTAGGAGAGAAAAAAAATGTAAGTTTGAACTACCACCCAAAAGCACTTCATACTTCTTCCAAAAGGGATGCAAGAATGTAGTGAGAAATCATCAAAACAAGCAGTCTTTAATATGTATTCTCAATGAATTCTTTTAAAAAATAATTAAATAATGCTGAAAAAAAAATCACATTCCAGGGACAACACTGGAGTTTGCCCACTAACAGAGATTTTCACTTAAATGCAAATTTTAAGACTGTATTAAAAATAGATTCAACACCATCAATTTAACTCTTCTGCAAAGACTTTCAGGTACTCATTTTAAGTATCCAGTTATTTTAGGGTAAATATAATCCCTTCTAATTTAAATTGTAAATTACTTACTCAGGGAAACCCAAACATTATTTGGATTCTGCGAGAGCTGATAGGCACCCAGACCAGCCAAACTCCCAAAGAAAAGCCCAGCAGCTAGTGATGGGACGCTACCTGAATAAGTAAAAAATAACACATTTATTAGAAGCTCATAAATGAACTTGTTCATTAGCTTATCTGTTTTGTAAAACACCAACAATAACAAAAAAAGATGGGCATTCATTGTTATAAAGCAGATTAGAGAGGGTTTTTTTTAAATATTAAAACCATGCCGATCTGAACCAAGGGATGTGTTTAAATACTCTTGTACAAGGTACGAATAGCATTAGTATCTAATGCTTCAACTCAAAGCCATGAATGTATTTGTGATGGAAAGAATAATGAGAAAAAACAAAGAAATGGTGTTTTCTTGGTACAAACCAAAGCACGTGGTTTCAACACAGTAATTCCAGAATTTCTTGAGAGGCATTAAAAGGGATTAAATAGTAAGGGTTTAAGATTAGAATGAAAAAGGACATGTGAACTGAACTGGCCAGGAGAGCATTTAGACAAATAAGAAGTTGCCAAAGAAGAGAGAGGAGTCAAATAAGAGACATCGTATCTCTTAAGTATACCTGAGATCTGATCCAAAGTTGACTGCAGACTTTGGAAGAAGGTTCCCTGGACTTGCCTAGATGTTGGATCAAGTCCTCAGTATAAGTAATAATCCTGAGCTACCAGAAGATAAAGGATACCGCATCCAAATTGGTGATTTATAGATGACATCAAGCAATGAAGTGGCATGACCACTGGTGAATGAGCTCAATAAGGCTAATGGAGAATGCTTGGTGGGTGAGTTCTTCATATATTCCATTTTTTCAGGTCACCATTAAAAGGACTCGAGATTGCAAAGCTAAGCTGACAAAGATCTCCTCTCAATATTACAGGAGTATAGCATATCGCTACCAGAAAGTAATCAGTGTTCTGTCATCAATAAGGCAGCTCTGACACTGCTTCAGATCCTGCTTTTGGTATAAAAAGCAAGAGCTAAAGATGATAGAAAGCACCAGATATTCTTGTACGTGTGCAAGCAAAATATACACACTCTAGTAAGTGGCTGCTCTGGACAGAATACAGTTTAGCAACCAACATGTGGTAGATAGAATTCTTTGCACAAGCCTAGGAGCCAAGAAATGGCTGTCATACCCTCAAATTTTACCTCAAGGCATTTTTTAAGCAGCTGTGGCACTTGCACTTACTAGGACAACTACATCACCTCTGGCTCAGTAAGTTCCCGAGTCTCAAAACACTGGGACCCAAAGAACTCGCTAAAGAAAGAGAGAATATAAATAAATAAATAAATTACTTATTGCTTGCCCTGTTCCCATATTCTTCCAAAGGCTGACCACTGTGTGGGTAAATAGACATGGTTATAAAAGAACAGATTACTATCTTAGCTATATGGATGAGAGTTCCATTTTCTTTTGGTTTCTCCAAGTTATTAGTAGGGATACGATAACTTTTTTTTTTTTTAAATCTCCCTAAAGTCACCAAACAAGTTCCTGTTCCCTCTTCAAAAATCCTCTGACCTGGATTCTCTTGCCTCAGCACAACCACGTCTTCCCATATGGGAATGGAATATAAGAAATATACCTACCATTTCATAATGGTCGCAGAGAAACACGCATGCAATTAATTATTAAAGTTCTCATTATTGTCCCTCCTGTCCTAAACTCCACTCACACCCCAAAGGACAAAGAAAGCCAGTAGAAAGCAGATAGGAATAGGCATTAGCATCTATGTAGTTAAACGCACCCTTCATATCACAAGCACTAAGACAGCTTAGGGATTTTCAAAGCTGAAAGAGCCAGCATTGCATGATGAATCCACAGTTCTGTCTGGAGGAGGGCAAACTCAGAAAAATGAAAGCAGTAGGTCAGAGGGTAAGCTTGTGATGCAGAGCCCAGAAAAGGAACAAGCTTAAGGACTGATCTGCATTATTCAGCTCGACCTGGAAAAAGGATCCTTCTGAAAACCCTCTGCAGCTTGCAGTATGCTGTCACCATCAAACATTAAAATGAAAATAAATCTCTAAGGAAAAAAACAAACAAGGTGACTTGTGTTATTCGTAGATACAGAACACTTATACTTAAAATAGCAGGGGAAAGGCCTTGTGAAGCAAAACTTACATCAGTTCACCTAAAGAGCACAATGCAGAGGCAGGACACCAGCATCCGTCAGAAAGCAGATCGTGGGCTTATCAGCACCAGCTCAACCCCAAAAGCACCACACCTCAACAGCAGCAAGCTATCAGCACATGGCACAAAGTGATAAACTTTACATCTGCATGAATTTCGAGATAGAAGGCTTTCGTCAAAAGCCGCCCAGCTCACACAAAGTTATTGCGGGGGGGAAAGGGGTAGGGGGGAGTGAAGGATAGACAAGCACCTTCCCGCACCGTACCTGCTTTTGCATAGCCAATGATCCCTCCCGATGCCACCAGGGCGGCGTAGCCAAAGCCCAGCCAGTCCACGGCCATGCTGAAAACTGAAAGAGAAATCGCGGTGAGCGTCGGTATCGCTTTAATTTTTTAGGGAAAAAGAACAGTAACATTTTGCCGGGGGGCTGGGTGGGCGGAGGCTTCTTCCACAAGCAAGGCTCGCCTAAACCCTAAGCCCACTCCAAGAGCTGAAAACCGATTTGCTGGGAATGCAGCCCTGGGGGCGTCGGGAGGGAGCTCGGGGCCAGCCCCCCCGAAGAGGGTCCGCGGGCGGCGCTCACCTGCGCGGCGGTCCCGCTCCACAACAGCCCGGGGCGGAGCAGGCTGCGGAAGGGGAGGTGAGGGAACAACGGACCGCCCAAAACTTCCCTTTTCCGGCTGGTCTGAGGGAAGAGGGGGAAAAAAAAAAAACCCAACCGAAAAAAAAACCACCACCCCACAACCCCGAAACCTCCAAAAGGCGGGGCAGAGTGCGTCCCGCAGCCCGGGGCTGCGGGGGAGAAAGCGTTGGTGCCTTCCCACCGGCCCCGGCGGGGGGGTACCGGGGATGCCCGAGCGAGCCCGGCTGCCGGTAAATGGGGGGAGACTGCGGTGCCGGGTTTTGCGTGCTTGTGCGGCGAGGGGCAGCGCTCCCTCATAGTTGCCTTCGTGTGCACCCACTCCATCCTAGTCCTGCAGGGACAGAAGCGGGGGGCTGCAGTACGCCTGAGAATTTGGGGTTGGGTTGTGGTGTTGCATGAGGTACAGCTCTGGGCAGCCGACAGGCTGCTTCTCGTTTGATGGGGAAGTTCAGTATAGCCCTTTTATATAAGGTGCAGAGGATTTCTGTAATCGTCACATTACAAGCACTGCTAGAGCAACTGAAAAAGAAGTCTGCTGTAGAAATTACGCAGACATTACTTCTTTACATCTTGTAAAGAAGATGCTTTGCTTTTTTTTTTAATCGGGAAAAATGCACAGAAGTGTTTATAACTGTCTACAAAGATCAGGTCTTTATTTTTTCAAGTGCTTTCTTCACTTAAATGGCACTGCATGATTTATTCCAGTTGGCTAAGCACATACCTCCCATGGACATTTAACCATATAGAAAGAAAAAGCACTCCTCCGGCTAGGTCCCTGAGCCGAAGGGCTTCAGCACCTCTCCGTAACAGAAGGCACAAAACACGGGAGGCCTGTGCTTTCTGCAAAATGCAGCTTTCTCTAGTGGTACTTTGAATTTTCCCATCTTCATGAATTAGCCTAACAGTCAGAAAGTGGAGAGCAGTTTAATTCCCTTGTTGGCCTAAGTGGTTTAAATACAGATCTCCTATCTCCCTGAAAAGTGCATCAGCCAACACAGACCTAAGGATGGGCTTCCCTGTTGTGTTCAAGCTGTGTAACAGCTACGAAGTTCAAGTTTCACTGGGCTCTGCTTTGTAATGCAGCACTGGGGTTCCCCAAGAGGGCAAGGAGTACAAGTGGAAGAAGTCCACAGCTGCTGGAGCTGCTGAACTCACCTGGGGCCCAGCTAAGATGCTGCTGGCTAGGCTGGCGTTTCTTGCAGCCGTGGCTCCGTCTACTCTACAGGTTTCATGCACGGTCACCCTTTCTGAGACAGGAAGAGCTTTCTCACTGCTGACATCTCCTCTCTCCCTGCACTGCTGCCTCCCCTCTATCATTCTAAGCTGTTCCCTGAAAACTAGAATGAAAAATGTTCTGAAAAAGATGTGCACAAGAAAACAACGAAAAACATTTGCCATGTACTAGTAGCTGAGCATTTACCCGTGGTATAGAAAATGCGAGCATGAGAGCTTGCTTCTTTAATTGTGATGTCCTTGGCCATGAGCTCGTGTATTTAAAAATTGAAACAGTAAAAACTGTCTTAGTAGTGGCAGCCATTTTGTCAAGGACATAAGCGCTATAAAACAGACATAACACTTTGCAAGTGAAAGCACTTTACGTAATTCTCTTATTTAAGCTTCTACTTTGCGAGTCCTGTATTTACCACAAGAGCAATGTTATCAATAAAAAAATCTGATTTTGAACCTTTCCTGCCACGTCTACAAACTATTTAAAATCCTGTACTATTTGCCTGTGTTTGTGTACATACACATTCAGGTTATTATTAAAGTTAAAAGCTGTACAAGTTCAAACTAAAGTGCAATTGAAATCCCTTTAAAGTCGAATCAAACTCAGCTCATATAAATCAACTATATATTCAACTAAATCAACTATATTCAGAGAAGGGGTTGTGATCATTCATCTAAATAAGGGACACAGTTACAGGAAATAAATACAGACACCCACCTCCAAAAGAATACTGCCAGTGCTACACGAATGATCTTGTAACAGCAACTGATGATGGTCACTCTGTTTCAGTGTCAGAACATCCACAGAGATGATCGGGAGTTATATGCTATTTTACATCCCAAAGACAGCCTGCATTTCTGTCTCCAGATTCGGCTGAATCTTTTATTCTGATTTTCTCTACCTTTCTCTTGCTACATAAGGAGGAACAAATTATTACTAAAGTGAATCAGAATGAAGCATAATCCAATTACTCTTTGAAAACAGAAGAAACAATGACTACTCCAGTAGTGCAGAAAACAACATTAAAATGCCTTACTTTAAAAGCAATAAAGAGAACATTTAGTACAGCTATTTGACCTTGTTCTCTCCAGCTCAACTTTGTTTTCCCCACTGTATATTTGCAATAAGACTTATGATAAAATCCTTTTCCCACTGACTGAGAAGGTCAGGAATTCACTTTCTGTTTAAGTGCAAAACAGATGGGTGACATTTTATCAGCATGACAAACATTTCAAATGTTAGATTTTTTTTTAACAATACAGCTCAGATCAAGAACTTGAAAAAATACTACGGGAAGAGGAAAGAGAAGGTAAAACCTTATTGATATGAACTCTTCCACATAAAAATATGTACCATATTCTGAACAAAGGTTTTTTCTCTTCTTTTCCTGTAGATTTCAATCTTAAAACAAATGCTTTAAAAAAATTAAATGCATTAAGAATGGACAGGCTAAAAAACCCAAACATTTGCTTATACACACTATGTATAACTCCATGTCAAGAACTAGAAGGTATGATTTTCTGTGAATGTATAAATGGAATGCGATCATCATATTTTAAGTAATTTTAACATGTTCCTTCTTATAGTAGGAAAAGTAATGCATGATAAAGGCATATCATGTTTTGAGTCAAATGAACAGTAACTTTTCCAACACTAAAATGAGAAAGTATATGTATTTTTAATATGCATTTAAGTGAGACAATAATGTAACTGAGACAGCAGCTATTTTTATAATTTTATCTAGCTTTTTCAGAGCTAGTTAAAAAGTGTATGCTATTGTTAATAGAAAAATATAAACATTGCATATTATGAATTTATTTTTGCCTCATTCACTTCAGAAAACTTGACATCTCTTTTGCTACTTCCCAGAACAATCAGTTTATTAGGATAAAAACATTCATTACTTTTAAACAACAGGTCAGTTCAGAGGTATATGTCCTGTCAGAGGTTTACATCCTCGTAAAAAACTACAGCAAAACCAGTATTTACTTTTTGTTCAGAGGAGAAAGTAGCTGCCTTTATGCTGATCTATTCCGTTTCTTTTTCTTCTTTTGCAGTGGAGCTTCCAATTTTTGCTTCTCTGGAGTAATTTTTCTCTTTCTTTTTGCCGTTTTATCACTTTTATCAGTCCAACAAACTTTCTTTTTCCTGAGTATTGATGATATTTCATCTTCATTTGCTGAAAAAACGCAAGAAATTATTCACAATATTTACATCCAGCCTTTGTAGTCTAAAATGGCACAGAGACTTATTTGTATCTCATTTTAAAAAAGGGGTTATAAATTACTTTTTTATTTACAGTGGAATGTGCTATTTATGCTAGTTTTGTCTGTGATACAAAAATATCAAAATATCAAATATGTAAATGGATTACGATAGAGGCAAAGAACAGAAAAAAAAAAAAAAAGAGCCAGACTAAGTTTGCCCAGCTGCATTGACATTGTATCTAATCTCATTTACAGGAAAACAGGACATGCAGTTCTATTAAACTGTTTATTCTTTTCTATCAGTCCCAAAAGCTTCACAGCGTCTTCCTCATTATGTTATTCCAGTAGAGAGAAACAAAACTTTCATAGAACAGAAGAGAGGCTTATGTCCTCCAACATAAAGTCTCAAGGCTGAACATACCAGATTGGTAAGGGTATCTGTATCACTTGCCAGTGTCATATCCCAAATTCTTCAAGATACCCAAAACTTTTTCCAATCCATATAGTAAAAACCTCTCACTTAGTATATTCCATTTCACAGTCACATCAACAACCAATCATACACACAGTTCTATTACCTTGAGATGATGTTGCAGCTTTATCAGAATTTTCTTTCATTTCTGAAGCTTGGTCAAGCCATACTGCAAGACATGTCAGCCTAGCTTTGGTATTGACTTCACACAGTAGAGATGGCTCATCTTTAATCTGAATATAGAAAAAGAATAAATAAACATTATTTTATTTCTGTTTAAATTTACTGAAGTATTTTAAGTGAGAAAGTATCTTACTGCCCACCTTCCACTTCATTTCTGGTGCCCAACAATATTTAGAAGTAGAGGCTGTATACAGGTTAATGGTCACATTGTTACAGTACTAATACCATTCCTCGATGGTTTTACAAAAAATCTCCGAATGGATTGTAGAATATACCTTGATAATCAGAATCAGTGTGTTTCAGGCACATGGGGCTAAGTCTAACAAGAGGAGAAACTAGATGAATCATAGACTCATAAAAAAAAATGGTTTCAGAAGTTTCTCCAGAGTAATAGGGATATTTTTGGTACAGCTAAAATAATTTTAATTAAGTTATTGGATCAGATTCCTTTTCTCTCTCACAAAGACAAGGCTACTAATTTAAAGTAATGTCTTCACAGTGTGTTTCAAATTGCTTAACTGCAATTTTATCACTCAGCTCTGGGAATACTTGAGTTTACAGATATCAGAGTGTCCTGGTTTCAGCTGGGATAGAGTTAATCTTCTTTCTAGTGGTTTCTGTGTTTCAAATTTGATATGGAAGGAATGTCAATAACGCATATTGTTTAAGTTGTTGCTAGGTGATGTTTATACTATTCAAGGACTTTTTCAACTTCCTATAGAAGCTGAGTAGGAGCCCAGGCAGAACAATGGAATGGCAAATGGAATATTCTGTACCATAGATGTCACACTCAGTATCTAAATGGGGGTTGGTCGGGGCGGGGGCGAGAATCCGCAATCACTGCTCGGGATGGGCTGGGCAACCAGTTCACTGGGTGGAGAGAGTGACTCGTGTTATATTACTTTACCTTGTGTATTCTTTTGCTGTTGTTATTATTGTTGTTGTTGCTGTTATTTTCCCTTTTCTGTTATCGTTCTGTTAAACCATCTTTATCTCAACCCAGGAGTTTTTTTCCTTTTCCTTTTCCCTCTTCTCCCTGCCCTTCTGGGAGGGGGAAGAGGGAGAAATGCAGGAATGGCTGGGCTGTGTGATCCTGGCTGCCCACTGGCGTTAAACCACAACACGGGATAAAGTGTTACAAACACACGTGCAGCATACCAGCAGCAACCCATCAGAAACTACCTCACAGCGCTGGACACAGCAGCCCACACAGTTATACAAAGTTTTACAAAATTTTGCCTGCACAGGAAGAAAATCACACATTTGGTGAAAATAAAGACAATGTTACAGAGAAAGGTAAAGAGCTCCCTGATCACTTTGTCAATTATGGACAAGAGGAACAGAAATGTGAGATGAATGGAAAAGAGGAATTTTCACTACTGTACTTAGAAGTATAAAAATAATCAGTGGGGGTGAAATTAAAAATGGGCAAATTCAGATGACATATATAAAGTGCATAAATGTTGAGAGATATTTATTTGAACTATTCAAGATACTTCCAGCGGAATATATTAGATCCTTTATTACTAGGTATTAAATTAAAAAAAAAAATCTGATTATGGTTTTAAAAGACAAATCCCAGAACAAACAATAAACATGGGAAACTTTAAAGGTAAGACATGATTCCTTGTTGAACTGTGCTACTCAGAACTGTTTGAAAATACAAGAACTAAAAGTACCCAGTACATTGTGTTTGAATTTTTCAAAAGGCCTACATGAACAACCACCTCACTCCCAAATCACAGAGTTTGTGTTTTTAAAAGAGTAGCAACAGTCAACAACATTATAAAAATTCACAGCAGTCCTTAGAACATCTATAACTGATTAAATAGTCAAAAGTCTGGCCAGGTAGGGCCAGAAGGGAAAAGGAAGGGTATGCTGAAGGGAAGCATGACTTTATGTAAAGAGGGAATGCAATCTCCATAATATCATCAGCTTTTATAGTTTGTTTTTAAAAAACATTACAAACATAGAAAAATATTTCATTTTAAACATTTAATTACATAGAAAAATACAGAAGTGCATAAAAATATGTGCATAGACACAGAAATCTCTACTGAACATAACATGGAGGAAGACCAAGACATCCAGATTTCAAGTAAAATTTCCTCAGTGATTTATAATTAATCTTTACAATAGAACTGTCTGCAATTTTGGTTGTCTGATATTTTTCCATAAATGTAACAAGCAGTTTAATAGACCAACCTTATCAAGATCCAGACTCCACATTTTAATGTAACCGTCACTGGATGCAGTAACAATAACATGTTGTCCGTCTCTTTCAAAACTATAGATATCTTTTATTCTGTGAAAAAAATTTAATACTTTGTTACTTTATAGCATAGCAATTCACTTCAGAACAGTAAACTGACAGAAATTAAAGATGAATAGGCAACAGTCTAGAAATCAGTTTGAACAGAAAACCCACAAATGACAGGCAGGAACTTAGAACAGTAATCTATTTTGAGTGCTGTCATTCACAGTAAGAACACTTGCCTTTGCTAGGATTGTTAGGAGTCAATTCAGAATACTTTAATACTTTTAAGCACACACTATTAACCACATCAATGTCATTTTAGCTAACGCTTTTGTGTTTGGATGAATTAAAAGCAGCATTAGACAAATATTCGGTGTTCCACAACAACAGAGAATATGTGATTACTTTCCTAGTGCCTGGACTGAGTACAACTGGTTTGTTCTATTTAAGCATTCTAAGAATTCAGAATCTGGAAAGGCTTGTTAAACATTCTTTAGGTGGTCTTGCAGGAAAATACTGGTACCCCATTTCATAAATGCACAGACCACACACAGAAGTGTGTACCACTGTGTGCACGTGTGTACACACACACACTCTCTCTCATAAATTTAGAACTGTAATATTTCCATGCCCTGTTGTTTTTTTTTAATGTGCATGGACAGCACATACTTGTGCTCATACTAAAAGCAAACATCTGTCCCAAATTCTAATTTAGCACATAAATAAACTCACTTTCAAAGTAAATTTCACTTTTTCACAAACCAAAACCAATAGTAAAATATGCTAAGCATCACAAGTCATTGAACTTTACTGAGTACTCAGCATTGCCATAAATATTTAAATAGTAAACAAATATAGAATACCTGTTTTCATGAGCTTTAAATTCACACAGGCATTTTTGAGAGTCACAGCTGTAGAACCTTATAATTTCATCATCTCCAGCTATGGCAAGGATAGAATTCTTAGAATGGGAAAAAAGAAATGCAAGTGTGATTAATTTCACGTATTTCAAACCACTTAATTTCCCAGCACCTTTCTTTTTTGTACTTACTGTAATAAATCTAAGTGAAGAAATTCTCTTCTCTGTTGTGATAGTGCCAATGATTGAAGCTGTGTCAAGTTTGTAGATATCCACTTTATTTGTTATCACGGTCACATACCTCTCTCCATCAGGGGACCATTTAATTATGTGGGCATCTGTACACATTGATACATTTATATACACACATACACAGGTTTTTTGCACTCTACATTGCATGAGAATCTAAAAGTAAGAATCTTTAGAAGCTGCTAGATACTGTTTTCTACCTAAACCTGAGAAAAAATCAGGAAAAAATCAAATAACCTAGAATAAGCAAGTAAAACTATGCATCTTAAATGTTTAGAAGTGTATAAAGAAAAACAAAACAAAACAGAAATTATTTAAATATCTTGACACCAATTTAAAGGAAAAAAAATGTCTTTAGTGTCACTATGTTTTCCTTTTGGTAAATGATTATTATTAAGGACATAAGCTTACATATGCTTGCCTATATGCGTAAAAAAGACATTGTGAAATTTGCTTGCAATTAACTGACTTGTTGATTAATTCAATCTACTTTTCTTTACCCAAAAAATAAAACTATCTAATTCCACTCTTCTAGTGGATTTAGACTGATAAACTCACTTTGCTTCAGGTTTTTGATAAAGGCTGATCGTCCTTCTACAAGATTCCAAGTTCTGAAAGACAACAATAGATAATGTGCATTCTGGTTAAAAACAGCACAGTGAAAAGGAAGGCCTATGTGCTGACATGAGGCATCCAAAGGAAGCTTTTAAGCATCTCTATGCATTTTACTGCCTTAATGCAAAAGAAAACGATGACTTCATATTATTGCTTGTTGAATTGGTGATATTTATTTTATAAACCACTGTTTGCAACACAGAGCCCAAAAAGAGCCCAATACCACTTTATGCTGTTATATATTTGTGCATTTTATGTATTTAAAACAAATATACAGCAACAGTTACACACTCCAAGTGAAAAAATTACTTTTCTCACACTAAACAGAACCTGACAGCTTTCAGAAGTTTAAACACTTTGTGTTCCAAAATGCAAATGTATTTATATGCCTACAAGAGACTATAAAGAGTCAGAGCACAACTAGAAGCTAGGATCAGCAAGGACTATTTTTTAAAGACTTTAAAATATGGCTGGTACCTAGAACTCAAAAAGAGAAACCAATAGATCTTTGAACCATTTGATCTCCAAATGTGTTTTATCCGTGTTACACTGTCAACTCCTAACACTGAATTGTTGGTAACAACTTACTAAGAGTTACTGAATTATGATTCTCAGCATTCTTTCATCAGTTTCAGCTCACCTTAATGTTTTATCTGTTCCTACTGACAAAGCTAATTTCCCAGAAGGATGAATAGAAAGAGATGTCACGTGCCCCCTGATAAAAACAAAACAATGTATTAGCCACATATATTATTTACAAGGAAAAGAAACATGAAAACCCACATGAATATGCACATTTGAGAAACTCACTTATGTGCCTTAATGGATTTCAGGCATTCCCATCTCTTTGTGTTCCAGATACAAATTAATCCATCTTCAGCCCCACTCAGTAGATGAGCAGTACCATAGAACTCCAAACAAGTTATTGTGCCTAGAAATAGAAACTAGAGCTAGTAAGTAACAATGTTGTACATTCTGAACAGTTCTCACACAGAGAATGCTCAAATTAACAGAGAAGCTCCTAGCAGCAAAACATGCCAGCTACTATCCTACCCTTGGGAAAATCCAAATTATTTCCCGAGTATTTCTTCACAAAACCCCCAAACTTTCTTGCTATATTCAATCACTGATGTGCTCTGTCAGCCCCCCTATAGCCATACATGTCTGAACTCCATCTGGTCCGTTCCCTGAAATGGCAGGATTCAACCAACCACTGTGGCGCAGGTGACACAGAGCTTCTATCAGTGACAAGGAATGTTCCTATGTCAAAGCCCTGCTCTTGACACACAGCTGAATTTACGGGATGTGTTGCTTTCCACAAGCACCAGATTTATCATATGCGAGTTGAACACAGGTACCATGTTCAGTCTAGTTTCAGGTACTTCTTGGTTACCAGGAGAAAAAGGACAATCAGGATTGAACTACAAATGACCCAAACATGTTTATTTGGATGGCCATTAACCAACGTATTACACAGCTGTAATTCAGAAGGCACATAAAGTGGGCAATGTACCAGGTTAACTCTTCCGGCAGCAGCAACCTGCCCTCACACACAAACTCTCTCTGTTGTGTGGCTCATGTACGTCTGTTGCAGGACAAAGGCACTGGGAAAGATGGTTGCTGGGAGTGGGCATGGTCTACATAAACTGTCCTCGCAGAACAAAAATGTCTCACGAGACATCTGTGGGCTCCTTAAATGGTTAAAACTAAAAATAATTGGAAGAAGCAACTATATTTGTGGACTAATACCCAAAATTAATTGTGGATATTTATGCTCAAAAGCTTACTTTGCTTGCATCATGAGACCATCATGGTTGCAAAACCATCACTATTAAAGACTTATTAAAAAAAATATTCAATTTTATTCTTCTAGCAAGGGCCAGTTCTTCAGCTATAAGCTTCTATCATAAATGCTTTTTACAAAGAAAAGCTCCCTTACCATTGTGTTGCAGCAATGCCCCATGTTCTATCTTCTTTTTCATGTCATAGATTTGGATTGTCTCATCCCTGCTCCCTGTGACCACATATCTGTTATTCACCGCTACCGCCGACAATGAGGCAGAGTGGGCATGATGTGTAAAATCAGAGACAACCGTCCAGGACTGGAAATGAAATACAAAATAAACTGGTCTCTCTGAACCTTACCATAGTGAGCTTCAACTTCATTATCCCGTATTTTTTTTTTTTTTAAAAAAGGCAAAACCTGAAAAAGTAAAGTGTGAAAAATGCAAAGGAATTATACTTAGCTCTACGGATAATGGAATCTTATTGAGTTAATGTGCTGTCAGGAGATTAGTCCGAACGACTTAAGTGTGCAAATCGGCTCGGTGAAGCTGTATGTGAGAAAATGTGTATCTTCACAGGGAGAGACCTCATGGACAAGGGAGGCGTATTCTCCCTTTTTCCACCATTGCAGGCTGCAGACACGCCTCCCACCTGGCACCAGCNNNNCCAGCCCCCTCTCCCCCCCCCCCCCCCCCGAGATAATGTGGCATCCAGTGCCTGCGCAGCTGTTTATCCTCCTCTCCGCCCTGACCGCCTGAGAGGAACGAGCTAGCACCACAGCTCCCCAGCACCCAGGCAACCCTCGGACCTCTAAGGATCCGTAGCTCCCCGGGGGCCCTTCCCGCCTGCCCGTCCCGGGGGGTAGCGGGGTGTCGGTGGGCCGCGCCGGCAGCGAGAGGGGCCGAGCCTGAGGCTGCGGGAGGCTGCCCCGCCCCCGCCGCGCTTTAAAAGCCCACCCGCCGCCTGGCCCCTACTGCCACCACCGCGGGGAGACGAGCCGGTGAGTACCGGGGGGCGCCCTCTCCTACCCTCAGGGCGGGTGGCCGGCCGTTAGGGCGCCATTAACGGCCGCCGCGCGGTCTGTCTCCCCCTTCCCCCCCCACCTTACCTCAGCGGGCCGGGCGGCGAACCCGAAGAGGACCTGCTCGTAGCAGCCCGCTACCAGCTCCATCCGCCACGCCACGCACGGCGCCACCACCTCGGGGCCCTGCTCGCCGTCCGTCCGCCGCCTTGCCTGCGCCGGAGCCTGCCCGCCGCACCGGGTTGGGCTGACTCCGCGGCTGGAGGGGATCTCCCCCTCTCCGTAGGGAGAGCCTGCACCGGAGTGGGGGGAATCGCTGAGGAAGGGAATCGGCGCGGGCTCCGCGGGTCAGGCTCCGCGGCGGGCAGCCCGCGCGGGGGGGAGGGGTGGAGGGGTCCTCGCTGGGGACGGAAGCGGGGCTGGCGCCGCTGCTTATGGCGACGGGGAGGATGAGAGACGTTAGTGCCGGAGTCGGGGCCGGGAGGGGGCTGTGCTGCCTGTGCCCTTCTCGGGCTGGCTGTGGGGCAGACTTAAATCCATTTTCACCCTCTTTAAAGGCACTGATGATAAAGCAAATGAAATATTATTCTTTCTGAGTAGTAA
>JAOXNO010000013.1:66971375-66986575 GCA_028565335.1 Limnodromus scolopaceus | reverse complement strand
CCCCCCCCCCCCCCCCCCCCCCCCCCCCCCCCCCCCCCCCCCCCCCCCCCCCCCCCCCCCCCCCCCCCCCCCCCCTATTGACCCAGAGCCGTCGTTTCACGGGCGGTTGGGCCTGCGGGGCGGGGCGGCCGTTGGGCCGAAGCGCCACCCGCGCCCGGTGAGCCGTTGGCCGACGGGGGGGGCGCTTCGGCCCAATGGCCCGCGGCGGAGCGCTGAGGCCTTCCAGGCGCCTGCGGCCTTGTTTTATTTCGTCGTGGGATTCTTTTTTTATCTTTTATTTTTATTCCTCTCCTCTCCTTATCGCATAGTACAATAAACGGGAAGCGGGGCCTCGACGGCCGCCGCGGAGGGCCGCGGTCGGGCGGGGCGCACTTCTTGTCGGGGGCCGTGGTTCTTCCCGTCGTGCCGAGTGGCTGATTAAAAAAAAAAAAAAATATAAAATGCGTCACGGCGCGGTGTGGTTGCGGCTCGGGCCTTGGGGGCCCGTTGGGCGGCTCGGCCGGGGTCACCGTGCCGGGAGATTCCCTCCCTCACCCTGACCCAGCTCCTCCTGTGAGCGGAGTTAATTAATGCAGAAAGGGGACGGCTTGTCTTATGCTTGGGTTCTCGTAGGCGATTTTGTTCGTGAATAGCTTATTCAACCTTTTATATTTTTTTTTTTGCCAGTAGAAACGTAATAATAAAAAAGTGGAATAAGCGGGCTGGTAAAATGCACGTGTAATCCAGTTAAGGAGGTGTTTGAATTCTGGAGGTTAAAGCCGCCCTGCTGCTTAAATGTTAAGTCAGCTGTGGCTGCAGCTACACTTAAGGCAAATGTGAAAAACCATGATGTTAACGTGTGCTTTTCTAACTGTTTTTTCAATATTTTTGTTTTCTAGTGAAAAGATCAAGAGGCAACAGTCAAGATCAGACAGTGAAAGAGTATAAAAACACAATTTCGTGTAGAAGTCTGATAACTGTGATCAAGAAACAATTGCATTGCTTGCCTTCTGATTGTCTTTCGCAATAAAACCGCTTCGTAGTGTGTGCCATCTTCTGTTAAATCCGCACAAATAAAGAGTGGTAAGTTTTTTAAAAAAAAATAAATTCTGCACCTGTAAGCTCAAGAATGAGTATTTCAGTGTTTAGAGCATGGAGGAGTTAATTTCCTTTTAAGGAAAGTAATGCTTAACCTTTTTTTTATTAATAATGACAGTCTTTTAACAGGAAAAAATGTGCTGTTGATAATTCTTTATAATGAGCACAGTTAGATTTAGTAAGAGGGCATATGCTAATATGCCCTCTGGTATATGCCTGTATTTAAGCGCATGTTTGTACTTGCCTACCATTGTGGCTCCAGAATGGGTGTAGGGATGAAGTGCATAGTTACCCTGAATAATGCCGTACATGGATGCTCTAATTATGGTATATGGCTATCCTGTGTTAAGTTACCCTAATCCATTTTCAGAAGTAGTGCTCTGAACTGTTCCCTTCTGTGGGCAAGCCTTTAAGGCATTAACAAACGCTATGTATTGCATTATGTGAATGTGGATTTAACCAGCCAGTATGTAAAAGATTACATAAATTCATGCATGTTAATGAGAATTAAAACTTCAGCAACCAAGTATCTGCATAAAAGGAGCAACGCTGGCTGTAAAAAGTCAGCAGTGGTAAATGACCAGCTGTGTATAGAAGTAGATGCAAAATATTTTGCAAGTGAAACTGTTTCCTGCACTGATTTGTGCTGGTTGGATGACTAGGGGTAAAAAGCTTAAAAAAGGGTATGGGATTTAACAAAGAGGTATATAATTCTTCAGGAAAGTGTATCCACTGGTTTAGTGATAGTGGTAAAAGATCATGTGCTGTTGTGAACTCATTGGTAGTGTGTGAAATGTGTGTATGGAAGAGACAAAAGAGTTCTCTCTCTTTTGAAAGAACCCAAGAAAAGGTGCAGAGAAGGATCATATTTACCTCTACTGTGTTCTCCCCCCTCTTCTATTTCTCTTGTTTTTTAGCTCATAGGAAGTACCACTGCTTGTTTTCAGCTGTGTAATTGTGGTGGAAGTAAATAAACTTTCAGTTTGGTTAAAATGGGAAAAGTGAGGGGAGTTGTACAAAACATGTTGAAGCATCTCTCTGTTGCCTTGTTTTTAACTATTTTAGTACATGGAGCTTCTCAATTACTATATTATTCATGTCAGTATTTCGGAAATAAGGGTAAGGTACAGGTGACAAAATTTCTGTAATTTTCTGGTGCTTTGGACAGTAGGAAAATTTTGTGGACTAGTATAATTTAAGAAAGTGAAGATGACTTCTACTCATAATCCCGTTGGCTGTATGTCTATTTTTTTTAACCTCCATTGCTTCAGCAGTGACAAGTAAGGACTTAAATTTCTAAGTTCTGAATGAATAATTCTAAAAACATAAGGTAGGGTGGTGAACATCTTTGATAGTAATTAATCTCAAGGTTAAGATTCTTTATTTTCTTGTTCCTCCCCCACATCATTTTCTGCTGAAGGAGTGCAGTAAAGTCAACCTGCGCAGCTGTCATCTGGGAGAAAGGCAGAAGAGAGCTTGAACCATGGCAAGCCAGGTAAGATCATTTGGTCAGAAATTCAGGCTTGCAGTGCCTAAGTGGATTCCAGAACCATACTCAGAATTCCTAGTAAATGTAAAGCTGAAATAGCTAGCTTGCTCTGAGCTGGGCATTCTTTTAGTCCTATGACTTCTTCTGGTAATGTGGTAATTGGTGGCTGTCCTCTGGACACTTAATTGTATCAACTGAAGCAGGTTGGGGACATAACATTAAGTTTTGCAGTTTGGATTATTTGAGCATGGGTTCTTCTGAAGGACCTTGCACATAACACTCTCTATATAAGATGTACGTAGAGGTGTTCTAGAGGAAGAACACTAAAGCCTGCGTAAGTAAAAAATGCTGTGAAATGCCATTCATATTTTTGGACATCCTTGTTCTTCAGAATCTTAAGCGAGGGAGGCAACTTGTGTTAATACGGCTGTTGTTTTCCTCCTCTTTTTAGTTAACTCACTTCCTTTTTTCATGGTGGTTTTTGGGTTTTTGGTGGTGTGTGGTTTTGGTTGTGTTTTTTTTTTTTTTCAAGAGGCATTCTTTTTGCCTCTCTCTTCCTGGCATTGTGTCTGGGTTTGAGTTTTCCCTCAGCCAAGCTAGTGCCTGTTCCTGGTCTGCTTTCTCCTTACATTCCATTAATCGGCCTCCTGTTGTTCCTGGCCTGGGAGAGCGACTAACAGCTGGGTAGTGAGGAGAGGCATCTCACATAAGAGAAGAATTCCTAGGTGAGGGGAGATAGACAGCTGAGATCCCTTCTAGGCAAAATTGATAATTTCCCTGCCTCTTCATCACTCAGACTGTGCTGCTGCAGAGTGTTTTGAGTCCTGGAGCTCAAGTGGAACACAGTCCTGTCCCGAAGCTAATGAACATTTAGGATTGGCCAACATCGAAGGGCTGTCTGCTTTTTCCCTAATTCCAAGAGGAAGCTGTCAATCCTTTAGCCAGCTTGACAAGTCAGGGGAATATGGCTGTTCATACAATCCTTTGGCTCTGTTATTTTTGCCAGGCATTTTCCCCAGAGGCTGCTTTCCCTCATGGGAGGCGGAGGGAGAAATGGGACCCCAGGCTTCTTTCAAGGGCAAGGTGAATATGGGGAAATCACCTGTGGTGATGGGGAGTGGGAGGGAGGAATGTAAATAAGGCTAAATACTATAAAGGTGATTTTTTTTCTCCCAACAGGACTTAATGGCGAAAAAAAGAGAATGTCTCCAGGCCTACAGCTGGTGGAGAACACCACAGAAGAAACGGAAGAAAAAGAACAAAATAAAACCAGGAAGAATAGAGTTTGTCCCTAGTAGTAGTTCAGCCAGGTAAAGACCTTTTGAAAGGAGAAACTCTGACCCCTTGACTGTTTAAATTGATAGTGACCACTGAGTGCTATCACTTACTTTTGAAATCCTGAAATAGCACATGTGGTGCCTGTACACTCAAAGTATTGCTTATGAAAATATATGGCCAATAGAACAGTCTTTTATAGTTCATCTCTCCCATAATCACTGAGAAATGATGGCAAGATAGTCACAGCTCTTGAATCATGGCTGGAACCTGAGTTAATAGTTTTTCTTGGTATTTTTTTGTGGTTCTCCCCTGACAATTATTTCTTTTAAAAACCAACTTGTGAAAGTTTTTTTCATAAAATGGGTCTTTGAAATGCTTTTTTTTTTTTTGTAAAAGTGGTAGAATGGACCCAGAGAAATTGAGAGCTTTATGTTGGGGTGATGGCTTTGCAGTTTGGTGTATTACTCAGCAGAGTTTTGCAGTTAATAACTCTATTTTAGCTCCTTAGTTATCCAGTAATAACAACCTGCTTGTATGTTAGGTACCTTAATACTGCAGTCAGCTACCTTCATCTCAAACTTGACAATTGTTCTCCTTTGTCTTTCTAAAGACCAGATTATTCAATATTTGTTGGGGAACTTACTCCAGAAGTGGATGATTTCCAGCTCTATGACTATTTCCTAAAGAGGTACCCCTCATGTATTGACTGCAAAATAGCAACAGACCTGTTGGGATATTCCAGGTAATGCCTGTGAAAATTTGTAATACTGTCAATACGTTTGCTTCTCTAAGTAGTATATAAGATCCTGTGTTGAAACTATTGCTGCATTTTCTTCAGAGGCAGGAAGAGAGAGATTAGTCTCTAGTGTTGCTTTTTTATCAGCACAAATCCTTGTGTTTCTAAAGCTTTCTGGTTAGTTTAAGCAGTTAATGTAGGTTTCAGTTTAGCTACATGCATATTTCCATGTAAGAAATTAAGATGGTGGGAGAAGGGAGAGCTGTGCACTGAAATATGTGCTGATGTGCTTGCATACAGCAGCATGTCGGCTTAGTCATCTGCAGTACTGAAGAGAAAATAATCCTTTTACACGCATGAGAAAAGCATAAGGCCTGGCAAATCTTACAGGATTGGGAGACTGAACCTATTAATATGAGTAAATAAAGCCTAACAGAAGTTATACCGGCCAGGCAGTGAGCCAAGCAGGGATGTGTGAGTTTGCTGTTCAAACAATGCTGGCTGTAATAGACTAATTTGAAAAACTTAAAGCAAGTCTAAAAAGAATATTAGTGCTGTACAGTGGTAGGAGTGGATTAATACTAACTGATAAATTAACTGCTGTAAATGCAGAAATATGGAATCTGATTACTTAAGCAGATAGGTGTTAAAATGCATTATTTCGCTGGCGCTCAGGAAGTTGCATCTTAAAGCTATCAAAGAACAAGCTTTTTGTTTCTGGCCCTAGTTCTTAATTTAGTGAAAGCATCTTAAGTGCGTGTGCACGTGCCAGAGAGGTTGCTTAGGTAATAGAAGCTATAGTAGCTACTATCTTCTGGTTTTGTAGAAGACAGATATTGAATTAATTAGCTTTGTAACTGTTATGCATACTAGAATTTGTTTTCTCCCTTTTGAAAATTGTAGAGGGTATGCCTTTGTCAGATTTGGTGAGCAAGGCGATCAGATGAGGGCACTGCAAGACTGCCAGAATGCACCAGGTCTGGGGGGAAAACGAATCCGGCTGAGCATAGGAATTTCTAAAAGGTAACAAATGAGTTGTGCATTAATATAGTAATTCTGAATAATCAGATTCTTGTAGCTCTGCCTTTGTAAAGTCTGTGGCCCTTGCTAATAATGGCTGTACACGTGATGCAGTCTACAGAACTGAAAATATAGAAGCATTATGTTTTGACTCCCTGGATTCATCAACCTCTTTCAGGATTGCTGGGGGAACCCAACTCTTGAGTCTAACCAGATTGTGTAACTTGGGCTTAGTTGCTGTTATAACAAACCTTAATTCTTATAGTAGCCAAGCTGAATGCATTCATAAATATCTTCCATGTTTGGGCCTGAAGAAGGTAGAAGGGACAACGAGGGGGTTTGTGTGTTAGAGAGCTTTTCTTCCAGACCTTTCCCTCCAGTTCAGGCAAGGTAGCATGTTGCTAGTTTTACAGTAGGCTGTCAAAGAAAGGAACTCGTAAGTGGAAAAATACAGAATATAGGGGAGGGAAAATCAAAGGAGATGTTACTGGAACAGTTTGCTTAGAATCCTTTTCTTTGATTTTCAAGATACTGGGGCAGCAGGCAATTTAAAGTTGATTGGTTTTGAGAGGGTTTTTTACTCTGTTGGCTCAGCTCCCTCAGTTACTTACGGCAATTCAAGTCTCTGAACTTTAATACCAAATTTCATAACCTTTAATCCAGGATACAGAAAAAAAATAGAACTTTATAAAAAACAATTTCATTATATTCATGAGGTTAGCTTGTATGTTCTATGAAATAGTAAAAATAACAGCTTTTACTTCTCTTTACCCTTGGTAATTCTGCAGCTGTTGCCCCTTTGCTTTAGAAGGGAAATGCTGTTACCCAAGAGAGCACTGCTCTAAATTATTTTGAAAACAAGAAGAGGTCACAAAATGAGGTTTCCTCACTTCTGCTATCCTGAAGAACGTCAACAATATTCTCAGACTTTTCTTTCCTACAGAGATGTATGTAGGAGAGAAGTTGGAAGCAGAAGGCTTTGAGACATTATCTGGTCATTTGTTTACTACAGTAGCAAGACAATATCTATTTATTAGAATGTGTACCTTTTATAGTAATGAAACAAATGAAATATAGGTATCAAAATACACACCAGTAATCTGTATCTGTTTCTGAATGGCTGAGTACTATGCTTTCCTAGTATCAAAATATCCAGCCATGAGAGTAGATTATCACCAAGTCATTTCTACTGGAAACTATTTCTGAGCTCCTTTAGTTTGTGTTCTTGGCAGAAAAAAAAAGCCTAGATCGGACTCTTCTGTAATGGAGATGCAGAGAAATTGGATTCTGCAAACACAGGAGGTCTCCCTTTACATAATCAGTGAAGAAATATCTAAGCATAGAGGACTTTTTTTTTTTTTTATGAGGGTGCAGCTGAGTTATGTGAATGTATTTCATGTAGCGTACCTCTGTTTTAGTACAGACAAGATTTGTGCATTGACTCTTGTCTATAGTGTGAAGTTGTCCCTGAGAAAAATCTACTCCGGAGAGGGAAAGTAGTGAAAACGGCAACTGGCCCTTTGGTCTTAAGAACCAATGAGTTTTGTCATTTTCCCACTGATTGGGCTTCATACTGGATAATGGCAGTGCTGACTTCATCTGACAGCTGTAGTCTGACTATTGAATGCCTCGTGGACTAAAAATAGAGCAAGTGGAGGTAGACATGGCAAACTGGCAGGTAGTGTCAGATGCTGCTCTGAACCAGATAATCTGACTTCATCCCCTTGCTTCTGGAAATAAGGTTTAATATTAACCAAACAAAAGATAGAAGGGGCAATTGAGACTGAATGCATCTTCAAAGCAGCTGTGCTTGATAAATGTCTCTGGTCTTAGTAAATTAGTTTAAGCAGAGCACAAAGATGCATCAGCAGCTTGCATATACAGATACTGAAACCACTCAAAATGAGTACAGATAAGTGTCATGGCTTGAGTTAATCCATGACATAATTACTTTTGGTATGGGCAAAGGTGAGAGCATTTGCTTCTGTATAAACATGAGATCTTGTGCTGTGATTTTGACTTGTTGCTTAGGCAGCTACTCAGAAAAGCTTCCTTTTAAACTTTGAAATGTGTCAGCTGGCAAACTATTTAACTTGAGAATTGGGTTTACAGTTTGTTTTCAGATTCTAACTGTATATAACTTCTCATGTTTCAGACTTAAAGCAGAATTCCAGCGGTACCAGTCATACAACTATAATGATTATTACCAAGATTACCAGAACTACTACTCACAGTGGGGTTACGATCCTTATGCTGACTACAACTACAGCTCCTATACTCCCTATGATAGCATGCAAGCTGTTGGAGACTGCTCTTTAGGAGATGCTGTTATGGCTCCAGCTGTTTTTGAGGTAAAGATGCTATGCACTTGATTTAAAGAAAAAAAAAAATCACAAATAACTTGTATGAATTCTGTAAGTCAGAGCAAAAAAAGTCCTAAAACTGAAATTGTGCTTTCTGCTTAGTGTGGAGGTTAGAATA
The DNA here is from genome assembly GCA_028565335.1 of Limnodromus scolopaceus. Lineage (NCBI taxonomy): Eukaryota > Metazoa > Chordata > Aves > Charadriiformes > Scolopacidae > Limnodromus > Limnodromus scolopaceus. The sequence goes on along the minus strand of JAOXNO010000013.1, from coordinate 66,978,494 downwards.
GCAGGCTTTATTCAGAGGTATATTTGATTTAAGTGCTTAAGTAATGCCTCTATAGAATTACAGATTAATACACCATTATTTGTTCATGTATGCCAAATTGCAGTTCTGACAGTGTAATTGTGTACGCTCCTTCTCTTCCTGTTTTTCTGATGTACTTTGCTTCAAGCAAATTAAAGAATTAGTGTAAGATGGTCTTATCTTAAATCATCCAATTTATCAATTACAACCATAAGTCTCTTCCAACCTGAGCTGCATTACGGTTTTCTGATTAAAGCAAAACTGAAAAACACAACAAAAAAACAACTGAAAAAACCTGGCAGAACCAACAAATAAATGCTCCCCAACAAACACAAAAATCCCCTGTCTAGTCTTGTAGGAGCAGGGAATGATTTGGGACTACAAAATTATTTTGGATTTGTGATGCTTTCTGAGATGGATTGTGATTAAATTTATACTCTTTTCCTTTTTTTTTTTTTTTAAGGAAACTTCAGCTATGGCTGAAATCAATGATGACCTAATAACTGAAGGTAATGATGATTCTATTACTGCAACTTGCATTATTCGTACTTGTGCCCTTTAACAATACAAGCCAGTAACTACTGGATGAAGGGTGTCTTGGAAATTCAGCTGATATAGTGGGATTTTCTATGGGTTGTAGCTGAGATGAGGTTGAATTTTAAAGCTGATAGTGTACACCGTGTCAAGTAGAATGGGACATTGACAGCGCTTCACAGTAGCAATTGTGTAATACAGAATTTGTCATATCTTTGTATTGATTCTGCTGAGCATATTCTATGTTAAAGTCATTAATAAGCAAAAGCTTCATTTTCCACACCCTGAAGTAAGTTTTATGTTGCTGGTCCAAAAAGGAGGATTCAACGTGTTCTTAAAGATTTGATACAAAACTGAATTGTTTGGCCTGGAAGGTTTGCAGACAGTTCCTTGCATAGAGACATCCTGTGTTAGTATTCTGAGACATTATCCTGTGTAACACACATTGTAGTAGAAATGAATTAAATGGAATTTGCGTAAGTTTAATTATCCTCAAACCTGGTCTTTATCTTGAAATATCAATATAGTCCTAACATTCTAATACACAAATTGGGAAAGAAGCTGGACTTGTCAAGTTTGTTAAAATTCTAGGTGAATAAACATCTTACTACATTTACTATTAAATCTATTAAATTTAGCTAAAACCCCATTTTATTAGACATTTATGGCAGGTGTTTGTGTGTGTGCCTACCAAGATCTGACAATTGTATTTAACCAGGCTTTTATTTTCAGATCCACAGCTTTACTTCGATGTTGATGAAATGAACAGACAATTTATGGAAACAAGTGAAGAACTCTATGATTCCCTCATGAATTGTCACTGGCAACCTCTGGATACGGTCACTTCTGACATCCCCCCTGCTATTTAAGTGTCTTATATAGCATGACCGTTATGACCAAGGTGCTAAAATTACATTTCTTCTACATTACTCTAGATCATAAGTTTTAAAGCACAATGATAGGTTGGGTTTTTTTGCTATGCTTTTGACAGTTTCTGTAATCTTTTTTTTTTTGATCATCACTCTACTCTTGAAGCATCTTGAAATCATGTAAATATTCTAGAAATGTAAAGAGTTCAATGGGGTCTAAAGATAGACTTGCCTGTGTAAATAAAATTTTGTTTCTGCAAACCTGCCAGCAAGGGATTTTACTTACGTATGTGAAGCACATTCTCTTCTGGCTTGTGGAATTTAGCTGGAGGCAGCAGGGGTATTTCTGTCTTTGGTATGGGCATCAGGACAGTAGCAAAAACTAGCTCTCATGGATTTCCAAGTTACCTAGGCAATGTTTTACAAGCTCTTGGCACACTTTCTTAGATTATCTGTGCATTTGGGAGAGACTCCCATGGTTTGCTATGGGAACACCTGGGCCCACTCTTTCTCCTGCAGTCTGCTGGTGCTAACTGTACTACTGTGATCTGCTAGGTCAGCTAGAATTGCTGAGATGTAATAGACATTATTTTAAACATACAGAAGGGCAAACTTTCAGCTGCCATAGCTGCAAACATTCCAAAGACTAAGGCTGATGCCTGCTGGCAATTTTTATTCCTGCCTTTCTCAACCAACACTTCACAGCAAAGAAACTGGTGTAACGTAATACATGTTCTTAAACCTAAAAACCCTTGGAGAAAATAACGCCACAGACACAAAAACCTGTCCTAGAGTGAAACTCAGTTGAAGAGTTGTTACTATCTTTGTACTTTGTTCAGTTTTTATGCTTGGGTGTATTATGGTGATGAGGTTATAAAATTTTAGTAGGATGACAGTTTTCAGTGTTCCAAGTCAAAGGAGATAGGGGAAATAACAATGAGGAAAGTTCTGCTTTAAGATAGCAAATTCTGAGTGACTTCATCTAAACTGTTCTCATCTTGAAAGGGTATGAAGTATTTTTCAGTCTTAGGGACTACTTAAGCCTATGGGTATGCAAAAGGACTTACTACTTTATGTACATAATGATAAAATAAATTAGGCTGGAAACAGAAGAATACTCTTCCAAGAAAAAAAGTAGCAGAAATTATCATAGCGAATAGCTGTGGAAGCTATTAAAGCTAGTCAGAACACTTTGCTACTGCCATGTGTGTTTTGGGGACAACTTAAACCATAATTGCTATGATGGCAGATAGGAGTAAAGGTCTCTGGCTTTTTTATGACTTCATGTAATTAAAGTGGTGGTCATAATCTATATGATGTTCTTAAATTTAAAACAAGTACGTTATTGCAGAGTGATGATGTAGCACCGGCATGTCACTTCTAACTGCTGACCACAATCTCCCCCTTCAGCTAGGAATATTCTCAAAGTCTCACCCATAAAATGCAGATGTTCTAAAACAGAAAAGGCTTTTGGAGTACTATAGGAAGTTAATTATTCCTTGGTTTTGTGCAGATGTATGTGTAGGAGGAAAGAGAAAGCAAAACCAAACAAAAACCCAACAACTTATCTAGGTGGGGGAGTAGCATCATAGTTTTAGGAACTGTTTCCCTGCTTTGGGGAGAGGTAGTTACAAGGTATTGGAAACATGGATTTCTTGGGTGAGTGTTTCCCTTGCATGAACTGTTGAGTCTTTGGGGGTGATGACAGGGAGATCGATGAGAATGTGACAGAAGGTGGAATAAGCAAAGAGGACCTGGGTGGGAAAGGTGGCACGTGTGTGTGTGTGTGTAGAATTGTTGCAGGGGACTGCAGTAGGGAGGAAACTCAAGATACTAGATGCAGGCCTCTTGAATTTGGATGGGAGTGTTAAAGCTTCAAAACTCTATGGGATTTGATGCCACTTCAGTGTGTGTAGCTGTGGTGCTTGAGCTTGGTAGTACAAACAGCTGCTGAGCTAAGGATTTGTATCTAGCAAGTACCATCACTGCAAGCAACAAGACAAGCTTCTAGGTCTGTGCCTGTGTGTTATCCTGCTTTGAAGTGGCTTGCCTAGCATCACCTAACACCATATTTAAAGGTTCCACAAATTACTTGCTGCAAAAACGTGATGCTAAGGATGTGCGTTGGCTGAGCAGAAATACTACAGAGTATCTGTGCAGATTTTTGGCATTTAGGGGGTTGATCTGTGTGTGAACTATGTAATGAGGGAGCTGTGTAGCTGTGTGATGTCACTTAGTCTGACACTGTATCACCACAGCATGTAAACCTCAAAAAACCTGCAGTCTGTATCCACCCCACTTACGCAGACTCTACCTATTAACAAGGTCTTTATGTTCTGCATTAGAGGCTGTTTTCAGACACGTGCACCTTCTGTTTTGGGCTGTAAGGTGCCTATATAGTGAAAGCACTGTTCATGTAACGCAATGGAAGAGGTTGTTTGGGCCATTCATTTTCCAAACCTGAGAAATGTTGGGAGTGTGTTTTCTTCCAGTCAATATACAATATACAAGAAAAATGAGGGAAGAGAGCGTGTTGGTTGCAGCCCATGTGACACTGTTCTAAAATAGCTCTCTGACCTCTTTTTCTGTCTCCCGAGCCTTACTAGCCAATTCTTTCCAGTTAGAAGTGCATATGTGGGATCAAGGTAGTGTGTGCAGTGCACATTCTTTACTCTGAAGGGATACTGAATGCAGAACTTTTTCCTGCATTGGTGTGTTGCCCACGAATGCCAAACACAGGAGAAAGTGAATGCATCAGAACTGTTAGAGAATGCATTGCTGAGGCTTTTTACTGAGTAAACTACCAGCTTGCATTAGGTGGCTGACGCAAAGAGCCAAACACATCATACAGCTGCCTGCCATCAGTTCTACAAAGGTCTGATTGTGGTGGGAGCATTTAGAAAAAAAAAAAAAAACAGTAAAAAATAATAATAAAAAAATAATCTTAGAAGCAAGTTTTTCAAGACCACAGTATTTCACTTCTTCCAGTTGTTTTGTCTCCATTTTGCCCAGCTGAAATATAATAGTGTTTTGTTTTTTATTTTTTTTAAGCTTGATGAAGTTTGGTTTTTTGCAAGAATATCTAGTGTAGGTTTTAGAAACTCTTCATTGCACCTAGGTGCAATAGATAGTGCCTTTACTCAAAACCTGCTAATTTCTCCAAGAAGAGTAGTGGTTTTGTTTTCTATCACCTCTGAACAGAATGGCTTTAGTACGATGGTTTGAGGGGCTACTAATCCTGCAGTCAGTGAACAGGGAGAAAGAAACGGGCCAAAAAAGGATAGAGAGTACTTAAGAAGGTACAAAAAGGTTAAATAGTACTTAAGCCATGAATGTTTCTTTTTGCAGGGATGCTCTTGGACCAACAGCTTCTTTCTAGCGCTACCTCAAAGTAACTTGCAGATATAACTCACAGGGAAGATTGATCAAATGGTGATGATCCCTATCATTCTGCTGGATATATATATATATTTGCCTTTTGTGTTGTCTCATTCTTAATAACATTTATTTAACTTCAGTGACTCATGTCAATAGACATTGTTTGACTACATTGACAAGTATTTCTGAGTCATGAGTGTTATTAAAGGCATGTCACCATATGGAAATTGTTCTAAATAAGTAAAATGGAAGTAAAATAAGTAAATAAAGCAGCACTTGAATTTACAGAGCAAACATAGTGTAGCTGCCTTTCACACATGCGTTGAAGAGAAAATCGTGTTTACAGCGTTGATAATACTTAGCGTGCATCAAAAAGAGGGAATCTTGTTTCAAATTTGCCCGGTTCTTATATGTCTGGTGCAGGAGTGATTTTAGTCAGTTCCCCACGCAAGTACCATTTCAGAAGTCAGTGTTATGACCGACGAATGTCTGTTACCAAAGGGCATGGTCTGTATCTCTTTGCAAGTCTTGCTCTTCCCATAATGGAAATACATCATGATGCCCTGCCTTACCTTCCCCCAAGGTGAAATTTAGCACGATAATTGTTTCCTCGACAAAGAGAGTTACAAATCCAGGCTAAACTACTACTTTTCTTGTATTTTGATGATTATATTGTAGTAGATCTTTTTTGATAATCGTGTTGTAGAAATAGAGCCTCACCCTGAAACTACAGATGTAACACACCAGAATGATGTGAGAGTGAATGTGTGTGTGTGAATGATCTCATCATGAGATGAGGCAGTTCGTGCAGGTGACTTCTAAACCCATGTGTTCCATGTCCTGGAGGGGGATCATCTATCACTGCAAGTCATCCCACTGCACATAAAACTGTATTTGTGGGGGTAGGAGAGGAAGAGGCGCTGGAGTGCTGAAGGTGCAGTTGATGAGGAGAAATATCTGGAAAGCAATTCTACTCTGCTGTGACTTTAAAAATGGTTATCTCCTTTACATAACCATGAAAGCAGGACTAAGAAATGGAGAAGGAGCAAGTCATGGAGGAGAGCTGGGAAGATACCAATGAGGTTAAAAAAACCCCACTATGAGACAAATACTCAGCAGTACAACACTACCCAGTACAACTCTTTCTAAAAGCAGTTCCTTCTCCACTGTTACTCCTGGTTGGTATTTCTTAAGGCCTTCGGAATCGCCCTTCCTGGTATGAGTTCCCCCAAACCGCTGTGTTTGATATGCTCTTTCTTCAGGTGTGCGCTGTGACAGATGCTTTTATTTTTGGTGGAAGAGGTTCTACATCATAGCTCTGTCTCAGTTAAGTACCAGTGTCTCATTCTGTAATTTTTTAGTACATTCTGGGTTTTTTTTAGGGTGAACATTTGTAATGACTTCTACACAGGGAAGGTGATTGTGATTTTGTGCTCTGCTCCATCGTTCCCACAGCAGGTCAATGCTCTACATAAGATGTAGAGCCACAGATTTTTCTCAACTTTACATTTAGTGGAATTTAAAAAAAAAGGAAATAAATATTTTACATTTTAAAAATTTGTCACAGAAATGCACTCTTCCTCTTTGAGGAAGAAACAGCTGTGTGGAAGCTTTTTCCCAACCTGCTCCCCATCCGCCCGGAATGAAGGATGGCAAACCCGCAGGCGGTCATTCCCGGTGCTTCCGCGGCGCCAGCGTACGGCGCCTCCCGCACCGCTCTTCCAGCTTTCCCGCCGCCTTCCCCTACGCTTCTCCTCCCCGGCAGAGACAAGGGAACCCCCGTCCCTGGCGGGGGCTCGGAGGGAGTTCTCATTACGCCCGGTACAGGGTAGGCAAGTCGTACCCGCGGGGTCGGCGGAGCTCCGCGAGGAGAAGGTGAGGGAGCCCGTCCCCACCAGCGCCGCCGCCGGGCCTCACCCCGGCGCCGCCTCACTCCCTCACAAACCTTCACTCCCGGCCTTCCAGCCCGCACCGAGCCTCGCTCGCTTGCCGTTCCCCGGGCGTGGATTTCCCCTCCCCGCCCTTGGAGGGCCCTGGCCCTGGTCGGGATGGGGGGGGGACGAGGCCGCCTCGCCTCGCTTGCCGGCCCGGCCTGCTTCTCTCCAGCGGGCGGTGCCCAGAACGCGCGAGGGCCGCCGGGAAGTCCCCGCTCTTGTGACGCAGCCCGCGCGCCTTAGTGACGCGCGGCCGCCCGGGCGGGCGCTGTGTGGTTGGTCGGCCGTGAGCGGGGGGGAGGGGTGCGGCGGCTCGGCCGCGAGCGAGCTGAGCTGAGCTGAGCGGGCGGGCAGCGCGAGCGGGGCCGGCCGGCGGGCGCCAGCCA
>JAOXNO010000013.1:66916599-66961570 GCA_028565335.1 Limnodromus scolopaceus | reverse complement strand
ACTATGTGCCATAGATTAGCCTGTGATACCATGTTTGTGAGTGCTTATAGGCAAAGTGGCACTGAAAATGTTTAATTTATAGAGGTAGCAAATTTGTGGTATGGGGTATGATACCTTGAAAGCTCTTGCATGCAGAAAGTTCTTACTTGCCAGAAATGCAAGAAAAAGGAAGAGGTTACCATTTCTGTTATCAGTTATGTTTGGTAATGCTGAAATTCTGAAACAAATTGGATCTTAATCTATAGAGAATACCTATGAATAAGATAGACGATTTTATGCCTGAACTGTGTATTTAAATCCTAAATAAATAAAAAAAAAGGTACGTTATCATACTTTGCTAAATCTGATAACTTGTAGTAACGGCCCTGGAAAGAACTGGTGCTATGGGAAATTTATTTCTTGATCATTCTAATTTTGAAAACTTTGGACTTCTTGTCTGTGCAGTTATGTCAGTTTATCCTAGTGCCATGTGGGTTTTTTAGCTATTGTTATACTTGTTAAGTAAAAATAATCGGGTTTGACTACAGGATTCCCTTACAGGAAAAGACAAATAGTCTGAGCAGCATTTCAATTAATGTAATTCTATCTAATGTCTATGAAACTTAGCTGCAGGCACACTGCCTGAGTGCGGCAGTCTTTCAATCAAAAAATATTAACTGTACTTAGAGTCCCTTTTTAGATTAAGAAAGAACTCATTGAAAACTGCTTGTAAAGTTGTAAGTGAAAATGGTCTCCTTAATACTACATTTTTTTGGTTTTGATACTGATAGATTTCTGTCTCAAAGTGAAACACTGTGTGCTCATTAATTTACAGTGCCCATCACTGATTGCTGCTGAAGATTAACTGGAGCCTAATGTGCTTCCGACAAGGAAGGAAGAAAGCTGCCTTGTGCTTCGTGCTCTCTTTTGTAATGTTGTCACTGTATTGACTAAAGATGTGGACAAAACTTGAGATAAAACCATTCAGCATCACAAGGATTTAATCTAGTGGGTTAGACACTGATTATCAGAGCATACACTGGCTTTTTGCACTCGGATGGAAGAGATAATGATGGGTACAGATCTGCAAGCAGTGTCAAAAATGTAAAACAGCACCTGAATTTCCCTGGGATGTTTATTCGAAAGCTAACTAGACTAAGGAAAATAAGGCTCACTTCAAGCAATAAGAAGGAAATACACTGGCATCTGGAATCGTAATCCCTTCTTCATGATTTTTAGAAATAAATCTGAACTAGTTCACTTGCCTTAAATAAAACTTGTTTTTCAAATATTACATAATTAATGACATTCCTGTAACATATTGTTCATATTAAGTCATAAGTTTTATTGTCCTTTTTTTCTAAATGAAATATCAAACTCTGCTGTCCTGTGTCCAAATTGAAACCACTCCCTAAATCACAAAAGCAGAGTTGGTTTATGCCACTGTGCCGCTGCAAGAGACGATCACGGCCGTGTTACCTTTCCTATTCCTGTTTTTTTATCAGTGCCCGTGCAACCACATGGTGAGCTGGACCAGTGACCTGATGCTCCTGAAGGGGTAGTTCTCACTGTCACGGTCCGTAGACGAATTTTTGGCTGGGTTTGTTTGATAGAGCCCTGACACAGTTTGTCACTTGTCTGCATGTCTGTGCTAGCGGCAGCACAAGGGAAGGGTGAGGTGAAGAGGAGACAGGGACAATCTCTCTAGTGGCAGTATGGACACAGGACAGTTCAAAGAAGGGAGAAGTTTTGTTTCTTCTGCCTCTCTTCCTGGCTGCCCTATCTTGCTCTCTCTTGGGCCAGTCCTGGTGCAGTGAGCCAGTTGAACTCCTTAGTCCAGCAGAGGAACGTGTACTTTTTTGCTAGATTAATGAACTCAGCTAATACAGAGAGTTACCTGCTCTGCGCCAGAGCTGCCATGAGGTAGCCATGGGGGATGGAGAGAGCACGCAAATTCCTCTTTGATGGTTGGAAGTGGTTAGGTTGATCTGCTCTGTCTCAGTGAACTTCACCGTTAGGTGCAGGTTTTCTTTTTGAGAACTTACTGATTCATATGTTTTAATAACTTGAACTTTGAAACGGGAAGCAAAGAAATCTCTGAGAGGCCTGAAGGTAAAACCTTGATGCTTTTCAGAGGTGTGAATACAGTGGAGTGGAAATCAGCTCTTTTATCTGGTTGTGTGTTTTGCATCTCTGGCAAGTTTATGTTGGTGTATGACCTTTATATAATTTATACATCTAGTTTTTTTAATATGTCCTGTGTTCTATAGTGGGATTTACTTAAGCCTCTCAGACTGAAAGCAACTCAATTACAAAAATAGGTGTTTTCCAGTAACTGCATCATTGCTGAATACTCCTGCCAGCACTTCCCCTATGCTATGTGAAACACCCTTACAAGCTGGGAAAACTTTCAATTCCTGTAAATATTTTGGCCAAGAAATAGCCTGCTTTTAAGTTTGGAAGTCAAACTGTGACCATAACCTATTGATTTTACTTTCTTTGAAGAAATGGAATTTTAAAGTAGCAAATTATAACACCTCTTTGTTAACTGGTTAGTCTTTCTATCTACGTATCTTCCGTTTAGAGTTGCATCTCAAGGCAATATGGCTTGAGTAACTGTAGTTACTGTTGCTGTGGTGTTTGTATACATAGATATATCTAGCAGAGCTGCAGGCACTCAGGCTGATGCACAGAATTTGAGAAACTGTTGTAAATATCTATTCCTAAGCTACTATATTTTTTCAGTGTATTTTTTTGTGTGTTTTGTTTTTTTCTGCTTTCCTGCTGTTATGTTAGGATGAGAATAGAGTATGAGCGCATTCAAGATGAGCAGAAAACTGTTGGTACTGACAGCAGCTCTCAAACTGCTGAAATCAGTCACTTAAAGGACTAAAACATTGACTGAAACACCGCTTTTATGCAGTCGGGGTTGTCCTATGGCATCTTCTGTGCTTTCACGATGTTAAGCTTGGTGCCTCCGTGGCCTGTGGAAATGAGGAGTTGCGAGCATTAAAGCGGCATGCCAGTGCTGCTTCCTCCACTGCCAACCTGGGGTTAGGAACTAGAAGTTTTTTATGCAGTAGTGTGTTTGGCATAGCTGTAGCAAATGAAGGTGTTCAGGAAGGGACTAGTATGTAATTGTGGCATGAGGAGATTGGGATCCAGGCAGTCTGCTAAGATTTTGCTGGAGGAGTAAGCCCTTTAGGGTTGTCTTCAGCCATGCCTTCTGTATTTCACCTCTGAAGATGTGTTTGCATCAATGAGATCTGCGGGTATCCTTGTCAGCCTTCTGGAAGGATTAATGATGCCCGTGTGGGGCCATGGTAGTGCCAGGGAACCTGGGACGGACAGAATCCAGAGCTGGTGGTACAGGAGCAGTAGAGGGAGAGTGCTCTGCTGCTGGCTGGGTAGGCTTGTGTTGTGTGTGTAGGGAGAGGGAAAGGGTGTGCAAACACCTGTGCTGAAGTTGAAGAATTAAGAAAACTAAAAGATAGTGTAAGATTAAAATGCTGGCTTTGAAGACAGCGTAAAGCATGACACTTTGCTGAAACGTCCTGGCAAGAACACAGAGCGTGCACATTTAAAAGTGTGGTTGGTCAGTGGTACCTTAACTACCTGACTTGGACAGGAGTCCATCCATGATGTTTTATTTATTGGCTTCCGGCTGTGATGGGGAGGTAGAAGACACCACCCCCTGGGTGAATGGGCATACCTGGGGTGTGGGGTTTACTTTAGGGGGGAGGTGGTTTTTCTTAGCAAGATCTGTGTTTGATGATGGCTCGTTCATAATGCCTCTCTAGTTCTTTCACAATGCCTTTAATCAATATTTTCATTTTGCAGACAGAAAATGGAGGTGCATTTCTGTGTATTTTGCTTTTCCTTCCTTTGTCGCTACGCCAGCAGTATTCTAGAGCGTACAACTCTGCTTCTTGTCTTCCACTATGCCAAAGCCAGATGGAGCAGGCTATTAGTACTTGCTACAGTACGGCTATGCTGAGCGAATTCCAGCTCCTGGGTTGGTTTGGGAAGTTGTTACCCTGTATTACCCAGCTTAGTCTTAAAGTGCTGCTGATGTGGAGAATGCTAGCGAGACTGCCATATGCAAGAAATGGTCAAACCAGACTGGTTTTAGATATGGATGATAAAATGTCATCTTGGTTAATTATTAGTCTTGCTAGATTCTCCAGTTACTCATTTGGATTACTAATGATCGGGTGTTTACTCTTCTGGATGCCTGTGACTTCTTCCATCTTGAGTCTCAGATAGCTTTCAGTCCTGGGAGGATTTCTTCAGAAGAGAATCATACGGTCCTGGTTTATGGCCAGTAATATCTATTCTCTGATGAAGAAACTCTCTAGCAATACTGAATGCAGTAGTGCTTAGTTTTTTGGAAAGAGCATTGCCTTGGATGCAGTTTGTGTCCTGACCTTTTGCTTATTTTGGCAAATTTTAACTCTTGTGGCTTCCTGATAGGCTTTTATTCATAGCAGCAAAATATTTGCCCCAAAAAAGGGGGACAATGTGTCACAGGGAAGGGTGGAAATGAGATGCTGGGGACAGTGTAGGGACTGCCTCTTTGCTGGTACCATGCCCTGAACTGCTTGTGAACTCTGGTATTACATGCAGTTAGTAGTTCTTGTTGGAAAGCTGAGGCTTAGTATTTATGTAGAATAGCAGCAGCATCCTGAGCATGGTGTCCTTGTGTGCATCTCAGTGTAGTAATTGTGGTGGATGTCTTTATTACGCTGTATTCTGTCTGGTTCAAGCCGTCCCTGGATATTTATTCTGTCTTTGTGCAAGCAGAAGATTAAATTACAGATCATTATGAAAAATGTCAAATTGTAAATTAAGACGACTTTCTTTCTGTGAAAAGGCTTTTTGTCTTCTACCTTCCCTTCCTCCTCTTTCCCTGCCCCCTTCTTAACTCCAGGTTCAAGGGTGTCTAATTTGTTTGTAACTCCTGTAAGTTGGTGTTTGCATTATCACGTATGAAAGACTTCAACAAGTGATATGGGCTTCTGTTTTCATTTGTGTCCTAATTTTTTTTAAAAGTTGAATACAGCAGAGTTCTCGTTTCAGAATTGTTTACTAGACTGTAACTATTACACGTTCAAAGAATATTCTCAATTTTCTACACCTGAGTAATAATTTTGACTAGAAAATTTTATTGCGGAAGCCTGGAATAAGTGTCTTGCCAAAGCCTTTGATGCATGCGTCACCAACTGACAATGGAGTTCAACAAAAATCTGTTTAACTCTTGTTACTTTTCAGTTTCCAAAGTGTACCTTCAACACTTGGAGTTTGTGAGTTAATTATTTGCTGAGTCAGCTTTCAGGTTTGCTTGCAGAGCTTAGCGGCGGGTTCTGTGGCTGCAGTCAGTGTAAGAGGGATGGAGCTCTGTGCTGCAAGCAATCCGCTGCGCGGGGTCGAGATTTGACAGGAAGATGTGTTGAAACTCTGAGGTGCGCGGGGTTGAGATTTGACAGGAAGGTGTGTTGAAATTTTGAGGGCATGATGGGGAACAAGCGACCGCCTAAAACAAAATGGCAAATAAGTATTTCTTAAACGTGGAACGTAAGCATTGCAAATAATTGGATCAAATTGGTCAAAGTGGAAATGGCTTTTATGTATTCAGTAATTGCAGAATATTAAGGTTTGGAGAGCCAAAACTTTTAATATATCATAAAATGAAATTTGCTCAAAATCAATCTTTTTAACAGTGCTGTAATGGGGCATCTGTTATTCAACTATAGTTATTTCTTCCAGGATTTCTTTCAGGATACCCTGAATGTTCAGAGCATAGCAACGGTTTTTTGATACAAGTTGTTACTGTGGCTCAGCATTAGAAAAACTAGAAATATTTAAGTTTCTTGATTTTAGCAGCTATTATGGTCATCACTGTCACTGTAGACAGTTGCTGAACTTTGATGGTTTTTCAAGTGAAGGCATTTAGAGGAAGAGTCCTCAAAAAAAATATGTACATCAGGAGCTATTTAGAAATAGAATTTCCCAATGACCTTGTGACTTGACAAGCCTCTGTTGAACTTTGGTTGAAATTTCAGAATTTTGAACATTGCCAAGGTCACTGGGAAGTTCAAAAACTGATAGGTTAATAGGAAATTCAATGTTAGGAGAATTTTTGTCATGTGTGTCCCAGAAGTATAGAGATCCTACGTCTAGGATCAACCCCTCTATCTTTCTGTTGTACTGAATATTTGCTATCTAATATCTATCTTCAAGGTCTGTGGAAGGTTGCATTCCAGCATATGCTGTTGACTGTTTCTGTAATTAACAAGTGTTTTTTCTTTCAAGCAGGGAATCATTAGCAGAGTTACAGAATCCGTGAAAAACATTGTACCAGGATGGTTACAGAAGTATTTCAATAGAAGTGAAGATGAATGTGTAGATACAAATGAATCTACAAACCAGGAAGAGAGTCCAGTAAACTATCACCATGATTATGCAAATGAAGATACCATAGTGATTGATGGGAGAGTCACGCCTGAATCAGCAAGAATTAATTTAGAAGGTATGTGAAAAATCATTTAGTATTCTGGCCATCTGTATTTATTCACAGATTTCTAGTTTTGAATCTAAATTTCTAAGAGAAGCTGGAAGGAGCATTTTGACAGAATTAAAAAAAAAAACCCACAAGCAAAAGAAACCCCAACACAAAACAAAACCAAAGTGCTTCCCCCCTCCCCCCCAAAAAAACCCCAACAACCCAAACAAAAAAATCCCCAACAACTCTTTGTGAAACTGTCTTATTAAACTGTAAACACAATTGCAAAACATACTGGAGGTTGTCTTACAGCTCTTGGAAGTCATCTGTTAACTTCAGGTGGTCAGTTAGCCAGGTGCAAAATATTGGTAATACTCATTTGCAAGTGGGCTGGGTTACATTTTCTTTTAAAAGGTCTGGAATGAAAGTCTAACTAACTCCCTAAGGTAATAAAAACATTGATTTGTTTTGTTGTCTTCAAAACAAAAGAGATGCTAGAATGCCAGAGGAAAATTCCTTTTCGTGTCCTGATTTATTTTTTTTTTCTCCTTTGAGCTTCTTCAATCAGTTTAATAAAGTTCCTTGTTAGTTTAATGGAGAACTGGGGAATGTAGTTTATGACATTATTCTTTTTGAAATATTTGGTAACATTAAGGTGTGTGTGCATGGCTAGAGTGGGATCTTTGAAACCCTATTTCAACCCTTGGCAAAAAAGTTTGCAGTCCCTTAATTTACCATATAAAAGATGAATCTGTGTTTTATATCTGTGCCTCTCACTTTTTCTGTAGTTCTCTGTAAATTTGCATATGCTCTCATTTGAGTTTCTCTTAAATTAGCAGGTTTGTGGAACTTAATTTTTAATAAGGAGAGAAGTTTTGTCTGATCACATGTACATAACCATCTGTGTGGAAAGTCAGTTGCTTCTGTTGTTGGCAGAAGCAAAATAATGAGCAAATACCTTTGTCATCAATGTCATCTAATTGTAAACAAGGAGCTTTATTGCCTTCTGTGTAGCTGTAGCTTGAGAATAAGTTTGGATAAAGGAATAGAGAAGGTCTTCATGAATGAGGAACACATGTTGGCTTTCCTGAAGAACTGTGTGAAAAGACCTTTCAGTAAGAACAGCTGCACAGCAAACTTTCTAGCTCCAAGAAATCAGGAGCAGATGGACTCCCTAGAACCTTTAGTTGCTTGTGTTGCGGTCTGTGGATATTATAGACCAATCTTTCTTGCTATAGTTAATAATAAGATTTTTAAGAAATTATTATTCCTATTAGAATTTTAGAAAGCCTGTTCCTTCAGCTCTGAGGTACCAATGAGCTACAGCCTGTACTCCGGTGCTTGGCCAGACTTCAGCCTGATAACTCTTTCTTTCAAACAAGAGAGTCCTGAAAATCTACCAGTGCTTTGGAGAACTAATGACTAGTACTGCGGTGGATACAAAGATTGAGCTAGCTAATTTAAGCTTCAGTACAAATATCAAGAGGATAGTCACCCAAAATTATGTTCTTACCCAGAATTCCTGGGAGGGACTGTGGACTTAAATGGGTATCAGGCAAGATGTCCATTAACAGCTGTTCTGTTCATGTGTCAAGTTGGAGCTGTGAGACCACCTCTTGCAGGACACTGGCAGTGTTTACAGATTCATTATTTTATGAGGAAAAAATGCCCATCTTGCATCTTGTCCTTTGTTCCAAAATCTCAAAAATTAATGGATAGGAGTTAATGTTTTGCCTATAGCATGACTTGATATGGTAGAATTTAGGAGGGGGCGATGACACCAAAACAAACAAAACCCCCCAAAATCTCTGCAAATACACATTTTCATGTTATGTTTTCAGATTAACATCATCTTTATTACAGGATTCTATAAACTGCAGAATTGTCTGTAACTTTCCGTGTAATCTCAAATTTTGGACAGCTTATTGCAAGCTTTATCTACAGAAGAAGGAATTTATATGTTTGATTTGGTGAAAGATTTAGTGTTGGAGCACTTAAGCATGGGGTCAGAATTTGGTGTTGTAAAACCTCATTGTTAACTGCTCCTTAATGCGACATTGATACTTGGTATTGCAGCGTTGCTGTTGTAATCAGTTAGATGAAACCCTATCTGGATGAGGAAGAAGTTAAATTCGGCTTCTCTATTTCTGTACTTAGAACTTGGCAATAGCAGGAGTGTTGATAGAAAACAGGTTTTGGCTTCTGTGAGCCTGCCTATAGGAAAAGCTAATTGTGTCTCTGTTCTTGTTTAGAACCATCCACGAGTAGATCTGCATTGAACTTCTCAGACGTGTTAACAAGGCCCTCTCTTCATCGGAGTCATTTGAACTGTACCATGTTGGATTCCACAGTACCACATTGTCAGCCCTCTACATCTTCTTCACTTGGCATTGGCAGTCCTGGACTGTCTCTTGTAAAAGAAATAAAAGATTCTACCTCTCAGCATGATGATGATAACATCTCAACAACCAGTGGCTTCTCCTCTAGAGCATCTGATAAAGGTAGCTTTCGTGTTCTCTAATCGATTTTTTTTCAATAACATGAAGTGCTTTGATTCTTCAATATTCCACATCACCTTAATAAAGGAGATAGGTGAATGTCAGCTTTGGATCTTAGAATTAAATTTAATTTTTAGTATTTTAGAAGTATATAATCCTGTCACCTTTTGAAGATAAGCGTGCTTTGGAATACATTTGAGACCCTGATGTTACAAAGATTTGGTGCTGATAAACACACTTCTAGCTATAGATTATCTGTAAATTTTGACCTGGGATAGTTGGAACTGGAGATGAGACTCTGTAGCTTGAGAGCTAGGCTGATTGCCTAGAAGGAAGAGTGACTCAGGATATCTAACTGACAGCTGGTTAGATGTGAATAAATGGAGGTGACAGGAAAACATCTTGTGTTTCTATCTGTGTTTTCACCAGGAGTCAGTAAAGGAACTGTTCTGGCTGAGCAAGCTTGGGCTGCTTTTTGGCCTTTCTTGTTAGAAGGCAGCAGTTGTCAATACTGCTGTGTCTTTTGCTGAATTCAGCAAGGAATGCACATCATTTTAAAGTTAAAAAAAAACCAAACTAAAACATTGTATTGATGTAGATAGGGACCTAGGTGACCTCATTGAGAAACGGCAAACAGCAAGTTTGCAGCTTTTTCTAGTTCCCCATATAAACAGGCACGGAGGCATGCTCAGCAAATTCTCTGGAGAACGTATTTTTACAATTCAGAGTAGATGTTGCCAGGGTTTAGCAATATAACCTGAGTTTATCAGAGCTTTCTGGTGTGTCTCCATAAAACATACATGGAAAATAGGTCATGAACTCTCTTGGTTCAGCCTTTGGGGACCTTTTCAGGTTTAAAACCTGTGCAGTTCTGATCTATGCTGGCCTCCAATCCTTTATGGACATAGGAAAAACTTTGTATCATTATAGATGGACCAGTGTTTATGCAGTTCCATTTTATTTTACCATGAAAGAAGAAAAAATAAAATTGGTCTGCATTGAAAGCACACTATTAACTTGTGCGTGCTTTGGAAAGATTACAGAAAGGTAATGC
Organism: Limnodromus scolopaceus; assembly: GCA_028565335.1. Lineage (NCBI taxonomy): Eukaryota > Metazoa > Chordata > Aves > Charadriiformes > Scolopacidae > Limnodromus > Limnodromus scolopaceus. The sequence goes on along the minus strand of JAOXNO010000013.1, from coordinate 66,951,537 downwards.
ATCTGCAGTTCCGTGAACAGATTTCAAGTTCAGAGTTGATACTTGGTTTTCATACCATATGCGAAGTTGATCTGTTTGAAGAACTCTGAAGGTTAGAGTGCTGGAGAAATGAGTATTAGGGGACTTTTTTCATTCTGTAAGACTTACTTTTCTGTGTTAAAGAACTCTTGAGCTAGTGTGATCCTTAATATTAAAGTTCTCTGTGTATACAAGGCATTTAGATATAGCCTGTGTCTTTTTGGCAGATATCACAGTTTCAAAAAATACTTCAGCGCCACTGCTCTGGTCCACAGAGGCTGAAAGATCTCATTCCCTGTCACAGCATTCTGCAGCTAGCTCTAAAAAACCTGCATTCAATTTATCTGCTTTTGGATCTCCCTCTCCTGTAAGTACTGCATAGTATTAATTTTAATAAATTTGAATGTTTAGCCATTTTACTAACCACTTATCATAATACCTTTCTGTAGTCACTTGGAAACACTTCTGTCTTTAAGACAAGCCAGCTTGGGGATTCTCCATTTTACCCTGGAAAGACCACTTACGGTGGTGCAGCTGCAGCAGCAAGGGAGACAAAAGCGCGAATTGCTCCTTATCAGGTATGAGAATAGTAGTGCAGTGTGAGGGAAAACCTAACTTAAATACACAAGGGGTGGCACTGCCAAAAGAGCAAGGACCTGGAAATGTGGCAGGAGTTCCTAATCGGCCCTCTCAACCTACAACAGTAGAAAAGAACAATTTCTGTTCAAACTTGTTTTTAACAGTTTATGTAGAAATGCTTGTCATAATGCACAAGAATGACAGTAGCATCTTAGGTTCTGGCTAGTTGTTTGTAGTTGAGATTTCCTCTTTTGTTAAGTATTTTTAAAAAAATAAAAATCTGAAGTCAGAAGGAACTTTTTTTTCCAGTTCCTTAAATAAAGTTTGCTGGACCTATTCTGTCAGTCCATTTCTACCATCGAACAAGGGGACCTACAAGTTCTGACTTAGGGGAAACCTTGAAAACTTGTGGTTTGTTCTGACTTGGCATTAAATCAAACTTCGGAACACTTAAAACTTCCTGTAAGCTAGGAGCCCTCTTCGGTCAGCTGTTTTTATTTTTTACAAAATAAACGTGGATTATACTGAAAAGAGGAACCAAAACGCTAGGCTTTTAAAGGAGAGATCAGCTTGTTTGCTGCTGCGTGCTGTGGATTACAACAAGTCTCGCTTGTGTTTTTTATGTGCTGTATGGTCCTGCTTCATGTCTTCACATAGCAGCTTGGTAAGCATGATGTGGTTACATGAGGGGTTTGACATAATCAAAAAGAAAAGTCACACTGAAAGAAGTTTTTTGAATTCTATTCAAAGTCACGTGAGGCAAATAAAACAGTTTACCTTTTCAATGTAATACACTTAGATCTGTTACAGATCAAATCAGATCTTTTATCTTTTTAACCAGAGTAAAAAAATCTGTAGTCAACTGTAATCTTGGGGAAAGGGAGGAAACGAGAGAAGTAAAACTAGAAATTCCTGATAATGATTGTGTACGTTGGTTTTAAGATGGTAATGCTTACACCATCATGAAACTCGGAGATCTGTTTTGTTACTGAAAGTACCTTCTGCATCACAAGCCTTTGCTTCGGTTCTGTTTTCCTGATTACTTCTTCAGAGACCCTACAGGCCTAACGTCTTCCCTTTATGACTTTTTACATTTAAGTGTTTCTTTTGTTGCTTTGTCATATGTGCAACATGTATGGGGTCCCTCTTAAACTTCTGTGAAGTCAGCAAAGTATATTTTCTTCTTTATGGCTTGAGTGTCCAGTGAGTGCATTTTTCTCTGTCATCGTGACAGTATTGGTTATATCATCAGTGTAGCCTTAGGGCACAAAATACATGCATGCTTAAATCAAAATCAAGCATCCTAACATTTGCAATGCTAATTTTTCAGCCCCCAGTAAGAAGACAAGTGAAAGCTAAACAAGCAAGTGTGCAATCCTATGGTGTGACAAGTTCCACAGCACGGCGCATCTTGCAGTCATTGGAGAAGATGTCAAGTCCTTTGGCGGTAAATGGCCCTCCTTTTAATCTGTTTTATTTCATGCGTTTGAAAAATATAGTAAATGTGCCAGTATAGGATAAAGGTCTTCGTCATGTAGTCTCCTGTTCGATTTCATTTTTCTTTTTGCACTGTTTTTTCAACAGGATGCTAAAAGGATTCCATCTTCTGTTTCTAGTCCACTGTCTTCTGTAAGTAGATCATAAAACCTCTATGTTTTTGTTGCATGGAACCCTCTCTTAGGAAAAAAAAAAATCATCCTCTAATATTTTTTTTTTTCCCCCCTCCTTAGCCCGTGGACAGGGGTGTACAGCTGAATATTACTAGCTTCCAATCCAAACGAAAACAGGTAAGAACCTGTGACATCTTATGCTGAGATAGAGAACTTTCTATGCTTTATAGCTATTAGAAGAAATGTCACAAACCTCAATGACAGCATACACATGAATTCAAGTTAATATTGGCATCATGTGAATTGTAGCTGTCTTGGCTGTGTGGAAATTGCTAAAAATGTCTTTTCTACCCACGCTAGATGAAGGACTGTGAAGATTACTCAGGTTAAGAATTATATTATCTTTATGTGGTGGTGTCTTGATATGTCAATCAAGAAAAACTTCTCTAGAACACACAAAGTAGTTTTATCTTGTTCTGCAACTTGGGGTTAAGTTGCATGTTAATCTTTATGTTTTGGAAAGCTTTCTCTAACATAAATGATCAGAAATAGGAAAAGTCTGATTGAGTGATCGTACAGACCTTGTGCAGATTTCCATGTTCATTTTGAGCGGAAAAATAATACTTATGTTTTTTATTACTGCTCAAAGTAAGGAGAAGGAAAATTGTTAAATGTTGTCTCTTCTATAACCTTGTGTTCCTAAATTCCTATTTGGAGGTAGCACTGAATTGGTGATAATGCTGTTGTAAATCATTATTTCCTTTGTATTTGTCAAAAAAAATTAAAACTAGTAATTTTTTTAATCATTTTAATTTGGGCTATCATTGAGTTTATTGAATTGTAAAACCCACAAAAGGCCACTTTAAGATCAGGCAACCAAAGGAACAATAATGTAGTTTTTCTTCCTTGGAAAGTTTTCATCTGCTGTTTTAATGAGGACAAGGACAGAATGTTTCAAGAAGTTTCTATGCTAGTCCCTTGATTGGAAATATAATTAATTTTATAGTCAATTCAGAGTTTACAAACATCTTGGATTTCCTGTACCATCTTTTGCCATATGCTAAATTGCAAGAATTTTGAAAAGTAGAGCATACCATTTCTTTGCCATAAATATTATCCAAATAACTGAAAACAGAGCTGGTGTGGATTCTCAGTTAAATTGTGGAACTACACCTGTGATGAGGCATTAAGAAAGATCTACCAGATTTGCAGCACAGAGCCTGACGTCAGTCAGAAAGCGAATGTTGCACACAGCTGTCACTGGGTAAAAGTAGAGAAATTGTCTATTCATAATACTAGGATTCATAATGTTTGGCAGGGGATGGATAGCCTGTGATGAGAAGGGGAGGAGAGGGTTGTATGTGCCAAGGAGAGGGTTGTGTGTTTTCCTACTAAAGCCAAACGTATGGTTGACAGAACACTCGAGCACTCAGCACTCAGACAAAACTTTTGCAGGTATTTTTTGTTGTATTTTTCTTATTTCAAGGATCTGTACCAGACAGAATAGCTCTTAATGTATTAAATATCTAACTGTGCGACTTCCTTTTTTTTTTTTTTTTTTCATTGTACATTCCTGTCTAACTGATTTGATACCCTTCCACAATAGGGTCACCTGCCTAGTGGGTGAGGGGAAGGTGGCAGATGTAGTTTCTGGATTTTAATAAGGCTTTTGATACTGTCCCTCACAGTATCCTTCCATCCAACTTGTCCAACTGTATGATGAGCAGGTTCATGGTGCATTGGGTGAAGAATGGGCTGAACAGCAGGGCACAAAGGGTTGTAGTTGGGGCTACATCTGGCTGGCGACTGGTTGCCAGTGGTGTTCCTCAGGCCTCAATTCTAGGGCCAGTCCTATTGAATATATTTATCGACAATCTGGATGCAGGAGTTGAATGCACCATTAGCAAGTTTGCTGATGATACCAAACTGGGACGTGCTGTTGACTCTCTTGAGGGACAAAAGGCCTTGCAGAGAGATCTAGATAAAGCAGAGCATTGGACAATCATCAGTAGCCTGAAGTGGAACAAGAACAAATGCTAGATATTCACCAATAACTTAGTGGGACTGAGTGCACCCTCAGCAAGTCTGCAGATGATACCAAGCTGAGTGGTGCAGTTGACATGCCTGAGGGACAGGATGCCATCCAGAGGCTCCTGGACAAGCTCAAGAAGCAGGCCCATGTAAAACTCATGAGGTTCAACAAGGCCAGGTGCAAGGTCCTGCACCTGGATCGGGAAAACCCCTGGTGGTATCAATACAGGCTGGGAGATGAAGGGATTGAGGGCAGGCACACTGAGAAAGAGATGGGGGTACTGGTGGATGAAAAATTGGACATGAGCCAGCAGTGTGCACTCACAGCCTAGAAGGCCTACTGCATCCTGGGCTGCATCAGAAGAGATGTGGCCAGCAGATAAAGGGAGGTGATTCTGACCCTCTGCTCAGCTCTGGTGAGACCCCACCTGCAGTACTGTGTCCAGCTCTGGAGTCCTCAGTACAGGAAAGACATGGACCTTTGGAGTGGGTTCAGAGGAAGGCCACAGAAAAATGACAAGAAGGCTGGAGAAGAGAAGGCTCTGGGGAGACCTTATCAAGGTCTTTCGGTATTTCAAGGGGGCTTGTGAGAAAGATGGGGACAGACTTTTTAACTGGGCCTGTTGCAATAGGACAAGGGGTAACATAAGAAGAACGTGGACCTGTTGAAGCAAGTCTAGAGGAGGGCCCTGAAGATGATCAGGGCGCTGGAGATAGGCTGAGATAGTTGAGGTTGTTCAGCCTAGAGAAGAGAGGCCTCTAGGGAAACCTTACAGTTGCCTTCCAGTACCTGAAGGGGGCTCAGAGAAAGCTGGAAGAGGGACTTTTTACAAGGGCATGTAGTGATAGGACGAGGGGTAGCGGCTTCAAACTAGAAGAGGATAGATTTAGATTAGATATCAGGAAGAAATTTTTCACTGCAAGGGTGGTGAGACACTGGAATGTGTCACCCAGGGAAGTTGTGGATGCCCCATCCCTGGAGATGTTCAAGACTAGGCTGGATGAGGCTCTGAGCGACGTGGTCTAGTGGGAGGTGACCCTGCCAACAGCAGGGGGATTGGAACTAGATGATCTTTAAGGTCCCTTTCAACTCTAACCATTCTGTCATTCTATTGATTCTTTACTGAGAGGGTGGTCAAACATTGGAACAGGCTTTCTAGAGAGCTGGTCGATGCCCCAAGTCTATCGGTGTTTAAGAGGCATCTGGACAATGCCCTTAATACCATGCTTTATCTTTTGGTCAGCCCTGAAGTGGTCAGGCAGTTGGACTAGATGATTGTTGCAGGTCCCTTTCAATTCAGCTATCTTATTCCAATTCTATTCTGTTTACATCTAAAAACAGCAGCAGAACATCCTTCACTCAAAATGGGTTTGTGAACTTAAATTAACCACATTTTACTCAAGATTTCAAAATAAGTATAATAATTTTTAGAAAGGAGTACTTTTATTCACTTTCTAGATAGTACAGCATGAATTTTATTACCAAAAGTTGGGAGATACTGTGAAATTAAAGCTGCATTGGAAACAGTTTTCTGTTGATGCTAACTTAAATAATAGCGTGCATTCTAAGTCTGATTCTTCTGCTCCTTAAGACTGCAGATGGAGCCTTTGGTAAATCTTGTAGCCTTTTAGTGTCTTTCTTGTTTCACAATTCAGTTAAGTCAGTTTTGCAGAATGTATAGTGCTTTCTGTTAAAAATTAACTCTTTTCTGTGAAAACACTTTGAAAAGGAAAGTCAAGTCAGTACTTTTTAGTCCATCCAATGCAAATCTGAAACATTGGAACATATTTTAATGAATGAGACCATTTTAAAATTATTGTACAACTTTTTAAACTTTTTTTTTTAAATATATGTAAAAGGAGGAAAATGTAGGAAAAATGAAACGCAGAAGCCTGTATAATTAGCTGCTTAACACTTTGAATGTTAAGTTAATGGATTAAGCCAGTAAAAAATAAATCACAATGTGGGCAGAGGAGAGGAAATGATGGGAGCATATTATAGTAACATGAGTTATTTTGATATTATTAACATGAGTTATTTTGTCTATGAAGTCAACTGCCAAATTTTGAAGTAGGATTCAGTCAGACTTTGGCTACTTCTTTAGCTTTTTGGATTTCGTAACTGGTATTCTGGTGATTTCCCTTGCAAGCTAAATGCTTTCAACACTTCCAAATAATTTTCACTGGGTGCTGAGACTGACGGGAGGATTATAGTTCTGTTACTTTTTTTCATCAGTAAGTGCTGTGGCAATTTGGGCGGGTTCAAGGATAAATTGATTGCTGCTTCCCTTTCAAAGATGGAATCGCAGCATCCACCTGTCCAGAAACTCGTGACACCAAAGGCGATCTCTCTGTCAGTGAGTCGGACCCAGTATTTTAAACCATCTCTGACTCCAGCTACTGATTCCAGCAAAATTCAACAGAGGGTAGATGTAAAGCACAAAGTAAGTAAATTTTTCTGGTCCTTATCTGCCTGCTTTTTACAAGCTTGGAATGTCTCTAACTGATTATTCTACTCAGGTGCTCGCTCTTGGCAAAGAGTATTGATAGTGTGTTTAGGGTAAGCATTAAGACATTGGTAACCATTGGGAAAGAGATACTTTGAGTTTTTATGAATTTAATTATTTTTGGAACAGTAAGTGGCTGGTGGTTATTTTCAGAACATGATGATGTGCTATTGGGTCAGGCTGTTCTCAGTAAAAGAATGTTAGTATACAGAAACAACATTTTGCTTTTCATATGTTCCTGTACACAAAGCTGTTGCTGATGGGCCAGGCTAATGTGTATAAACTCCTTCAGGTGAGCCACAGGCTCCGAGTGAGATTTCTGGCAATAAGCTTTATTACCCATTCTGATCATTTTGGTGTAGATGGAGTAGTCCCTGATAAGCTTTCCTTATAAAAACATTGGTATCTCTTTCAAAAAAAAATAAAAAGTCACGGTTAGTTCCAGTATCAATATGCATGTAAAAATGACCAGATGTTAAATCTATGGGCTTTTTAGGCCAGAGATCAAAGTGGATAATCATAGTGGTTAGGGAACAAGCTTAAGTAAACAAGGTATATTTAAGGGTATAAATAAATAACCCAACACAAAACATGAGCAGTTGTCTTTGCTTTGTGTATAGCATATAAGTGCATTCAGATAAATCATTAAATAAATCAAACTTAACTTGCAGGGCATGAGAGAGAAGAGTTTTCCTGCAGAACAGCGAGTAAAACCATCTGAAAGGTATGACAAAGCTATTAATTTAAAACACTTGAAAGAAGAAAGCTCTCTCCTTTGTCACTACATTCTGCATATCTGTCTTCTTTTGAAAGGGCAGTCACAGTTCTCACTAATTATGGAATGGAAAATACAGTGAAAAATTGTATTCTGAGAGACTAACAATTTTTGCATCTTAATGTTCATTAGGGGTGCAGATACTAGTTTCAGCTCTTTATTTAATTGCTTGGAGTCTGAGAGCTTTGTCCTAGAGGAATTATTCTTCCTAAAAGATTCTTTATAAGGTGAAGTGGCTTACAGTTCGGGAGTGTATTTAGTTTTTAATTTTTTTTTAAAAAAAGCAAAAACCTGGAGGAAGATAATTTTTTAATGCTTCTTTCATGGAGAAATTGCATGTCTGCTCTGTGAGTTTGCATGAAAAACAGGAGCCTTCAGAATCATCTGAGGCCAAATGCCAACTTGTCTCTAAAACAAAAAATTCCAGGAGAGTTAATAATTGTATTTCTTCTTGAGGGGATTGTCTTACACTGCTTGGTTGGTATGGGTAGAATGACTTCATCTCCACATAATATTGATAGTTCTCCCTTCTGGGCAGCTAGTCTTTTGGGTAATGCTTGAATTAAGACACTTTGCCTTCAAAGGATACGTTTTTTGGAGGATTTGTCTATTTCAAAGAACAGCGTCCTTTTCAAATACAGGGAATTGTATTTTGTTGTCTCTGTGTTCATCTTCCAAGCAATTCTTATATTGCCCATGGGCATTCTTTGGCTTGCAAGCCAAACCCCCAAACCAGCCCTTTGTTTTGGCATCTAATATTTGTCTTTGCAGCAACTACCTTTTCAGGGCTGTAGGAGATTGGCACTAAGGTTTTTGGCATAGGTGCAAACAGATGTTACGTTTCAATTGCGGGTTTTCAAACGGTTCTAAATTTTCTTTAGTAAAACTCCTTTCTTCTCCTGCATGTAGAAAGGAGATCCAGAAAACTGATTTTTTTTATTTGGTTCAGCAGTTTTGCTGCTATGGTCTGCCTTTTCCAGCAGAGTAGATGTTACTTTCTTAAAAAAAATTCTTTTATAAAGCCAGTCTCTGTTGGATGCCCTAATCTGGAGCAGAAGCATAACACTGCTAAGGGGCAGCTGGCCAGAGTCCCTTTCTGCAGTTAACCTGCAGTACTTGGGTACATCTCTGTTCAGCCTTCCAAGGCTATTTAGTTTTTAAACCTGGGTCAGAATTGTAAATTGGACTTGCTTGAAGACAGAAAGCTGTCTTTGCCTCTTAAAAGCTGACAGGTGTCAACGGAAACGAGAAATATGGGTTATTATAGGCAGTCTACAAGTGTCTGAATAGAGCTCCGTTTTGACGTAAGATTTTTTTTCAGAATTCGAATTGATTGTCAGTTTGGATTAGAGAAAAGTTTGAGCATATGGCCTTAAGGATCTGGCTTCCTCTCAGTGGTTACAGTGCTAAGCAGACTGTGTTTGCAAGTATCTGACAAGTTTAGACCAATTCTCTTCCTCTGTCTTCTGGAAACTTGACCTGGTGACTTCCAGTGTGAACAAATGTACTTTTTGTAATGACTGCTTGGCTGCAGGATAAGCTTTGATACGGTAATTTTTTTCCAGGGATACTTCATTTTGATGCCACACTGCTTTTTATTGTTGTTATTCCCTAGTTCACTTTTGTGTCGGGGTGTGGTGGTGGGGGTTTCTTTGGGGTGTTTTTGTTTGTTTGAAGGTTTCGGGGTGGAGGGTTCTTTTTCTTTTGCCTTCCCACTTGGATTAGGAAATCTTTCTGGTTTGGATCTAGGCTTTTGTAATGAACAGAGAAATGCCTTTGTATGCCATACAAAAGGGATCTGTATTCATGTCTGAAAAGACTTGTGGAATGTTGGCACACCCGAACACCTCTGCTGCTTCTGCTGATGGCCCCAGGAAAGCCAGAGCTGCTTCTGAAGCTTTTGCTCTATTATCTTGCCACACAAGTTTAAGCCTCTCTATTCCATAAGAGCTGTTGGCAGCATTTCATGTGTGTGCGCACACATACTCGTTCGCTCTCTCCCTCCCTCTCTGTGTATTTTTAGTTGTTCTTTTAGATCCCCACAAAGATACATGCTCATCACAGAATCAGGGAACTGGCAGTCGAAATTTCCACTGTCTGGACTATTAAAAGGGAACATCAGAAAATAACAGTCTAAATCAGTTCTTCTATTTCAGGTCTTCTGGCTTAGTCATCATTCCTTTATGGATGTTGTGACTGTTTCTTATGTATGTCCTTCTCACTGCTGCTCTTATTAATGCAGTTTTTGCTGTTTAGAACATTGGATATTTACCAGCATTTAGCAATTCGTGAAACGTTTTCTTCTGATGCCAATTAGAAGGTGTCGGTTCTAGGACTAATAGTGACTATAAATAGCTTGAAACAGTTAGTTGATCTAAGTTGACTTTTTTTTTCCCCTTTTCCCTTTTTTTTCTTTTCTTTTTTTCCCTTCCTCATTCTGTGTACTGTTATTCTTTGCCAGCAATTTGACCTACCCTAAATTCAGTACTCCTGCATCCAATGGTCTGTCTTCAGGAGGAGTGGGTGGTGGTGGCAAGATGAGAAGGGAAAGAGGAGTACACTATGTATCAAAACCTGGACAAGAACAAGAGGTAAGGGACTCAGGTTAATTGCTCTTACTGAGATTACTAAAGGTAACTAGCTAAGTATACAAGTTCTATTGCCTCGTAGTAATTTATAATAATGCCACTTCAGTTTTGTGAGTTTTTTGCTGTGGGTTTCAGGGCAGGCTCCAATTTATTTATCTGTTTAAATGCCTCAACTTTGGTTTTATATTTTTGAAATCTTTACTCACATTACCTTGGAGATGCTTCATACTATGAAGTTTCTCATTAGCAGATGAATGAACAAATTTTGGTGGAGGTCTGTAGAGTTTTTATAAAAGAATGAAGTTTGAAACAAGTGCCAAGTAAGTAAACCAAGTTTAATTTGTTATTTCATATTTAAGTCATGTAGAAAAATACAGGCCAAGAGTCGGAAGCAGAAGGCAAGTGTTCTGCATATCTGCTAATGGTCATTCACAATTTTTGGCACTTAATCAAACTCATTGTGAGAAGGATTTTTTTCTTTTTTTAATGGAAAAAGTCCATTTAATAAAACTGTGGTCATGACTATCCCAAAGGGCATTTTTCTGATGGGATGTTATGTAAGCTGCCTACCACTGGATCTCAAATAAAAAAATTTTAAATTGGTCTTCTGGCTGATTAAAAAGGAAGAAATAGTAAATGCTGGAGAATGTTTCCATAATACAAATGGAAACAGGCCTACTGTAAATTAAAATCACCTGCAGAGTGAGGTGCGGAGGTTGGGATTCCTTTTGAAAACTTACTGTGTCTTAATCTATTGATAGCTCTGTTATATTTAACTTAAGAAATTAAGGATGGGACAGGGTAGGAAAGTAGTAAGTCTTGTAAAAGAGAAAAAATATAATTTACCACTTTTTTAAAATTTACAATTAAAATTTACACCTAGGAGGTGGAAGAACCAGTACTACCGAAAGTACCCCTACCCATCAGTACTGCATCGCTGCCTTCCTTCAACTTTAGTTTTCTTCCCAGTAGTACTGTCTCATCGTCACCAAGCACTGTTTCAACAGCAGTGATGAACAAGGTAAATCTTTGTTGTATATTGCGAATACGTTTGTAGGATGAGTATACGTCTGTTTTGTTGCATGTTAACTTCTTCCGTGGTGCTCGTGAATCTAACCAACATCAGTTTATATCCTGCTGAATAAATCAGTGTTGTATTCCAATTTGGAGGTGAGGGGAGCAAACTTTTTGACTCTGCCTCTGTTTTATACGTTGCAAACTTCTGATTAACATAATTGTGTAACTGCATCAAATGCTACAGAAATTTTGTCAGGTTTTTATGCCAAGTTAAGTTATTAAATTAGAGCTAGCATTAATGGTCATATAAGACTAGTGTAGAATATGAGTCTAGGGTGCAATAATTGGAATATGATTGCAGTAAAATAAACATTCATTTATTCCAGAGTACTTTAAATATTTTTGTACATTTTGAAGTAGTTATTTGCTTTAACATGTTGAGGTATTTGCTGAAGCTCTGGCTACAGTTGAGCTGAGTTAGTTTAAGGTTCTTAATGGGCTTGGTCTGCTTTTCCATGTATTTAGATCTAAGTAGCATCTTGTTTTTTTCCCTCGGTTTATGGAATTTGTTTTTGATGATACTGTTCTACATGCTCACTCTCAAGCTTCATTTTCTTTTATTATAACTCTTATCTGTGGATTAGAAATAAATACCAAACATCAGATTTCCCTACTTCACTGCAGAACATCCATTAGGCAGTGAATTCAGGTACCTGCCATTGTTTCACCAGGGTGTTTTTCTTTTAGATACAAACCTTAATTCTTTTGAAAATACAGGTACAACCAGCAAGTAATGTTGGCAGTCCTGTGTTCAGATTTTCATCTCCAATTGTGAAATCTACTGAGGCGGAAGTGCTACCTCCGTTGTCTGTAAGTAAAATAAATAAAATTCATCCTTATCTCAAGCCTTTAGTAGAATATTGCAAAATAAAGCAGAATTGTGCCTAATAATGGGGAAATTAATGTATAGGTTTCTGGCTTAAAATTTGTCATCCAGCATGTATACAGAAAGTTTGAAGACTGGATTTCAGTTTTTTATTTGTGTTTGAAATTTGGCTAAAGTTTCTTTGGTTTCAGAATCTGAAAAATCTCTCTTTTTCATAGCAGATCGGGTTTACGTTTAGTGTTCCTGTTGTAAAATCAGCAGAGCTTTCTGGATCCAGCGATACACCAGTGACGTCCTTACTTACTCTAGGTAATGGAAATTTTAGCATTTCAAGTCTGAATGCCGATTTTCTTTTTTGTATATTAAATAGTAAATCTGTCCTTTCTGAGCATATTAGCAATTCCAGGCAAAGTGTGTTTTCTGTGACAGATCTGCTTTTCACCAAATTATAAACTGCTGTAAACGAGGTAGAATTTTGAAGATTCTTATATAAGAAGCATGAAAGTTTGAAATGCTTGTTTCTAGCAAGTATGAATATATTTCAAATGGTTTTCTTTGTGAAGAGTGTTTTTTGTTTTGTTTTTAAAGACACCACCACTGTAAACAGCACCAGCAATAAAAAGGAAGAAAAAGAAGAATACGATGGCCTCTCCAAGCCTGCGAAAGTCTTAAAGGAAGGAAGTGTGTTAGACATTCTAAAAAGCCCTGGTGAGATAATGAAATACTTTAAAAAAGATACTGAGAAAAACACGCTAGCATAATATGTATATTGATTTAAAAAAAAAAAACACAAACGAACACCACTGCAGCAACAAAAAAAAATCCACTTTTTTATGTTGATGCACTGCTGTAGCATTTGCTTTAGTATTTCCATATTGGTGGTTCTTGTTTTCTGTTAAAACTGGCACCTTTAAATGAGAAATTGGTCTCTATCCAGTGTATTTTGGACAAAGATTATACATAACAATTGTTCTGTTGTCTTCGTTTTTATTACTTAATTAATACTCAGTATCTGTGGGGAAATACCATGTCAATGGGATCTCTGCTCCCAAGTACCAGCTGCTGTACAGCCACTAAAGTAGATGTGAGTCATCTACTATGGCAGAAATAGCTTTAGAAATATGATTTGATTGGGCATGGTGTCTTAAAATGAAATTGGATTATTTCTAGTCCATGACGGACAGTCAGCTTTCAGTACCTTTTGTTCACACTTGTATCTACCAGTGAAGATCTGTATTTAAAACTTTTTTGGAAATGAAGAGTTAAATCAAGCTTTAAATAAATGTTCTGTTGTGTCCCAGTGCAGCATATGAAATTTCATCCCTTTAGATAAGATTTCCAGGGACTTCCTCTTGCAGTTAGTAGGAATGTATAGTTGTAACCACTGGCACACTTGGTTTAGATTTATGCTGTCTAGTATTATAAGTAACTGGCATATAGCAAGGGTAGTGCTTTATTAGTAAGATCTCTTCCTGTTTATTTTTTTTTAGGCTTCACATCTGAGAAAACACACTCCTCTACGTCTGCACAGCCTGTTACAAGCACAGTGGTCTATACAAGGCCTGCAATAAGTAGTTTTTCTGCAGGCAAAGACAGCCCGAAACAAGCATCCTCGTTTTGGCAGCCTGACACGCATGACCCATGTCTGCAAAACAAACCCACAGATGGCAAATGTGTAACATGTCAAGCTGCTAAAGTGTCAACAGTGGAGAGTACGAAACAGACGATAAGCTCCAGTCAGTGCGTCACCTCCAAGGCTGCAGTCCCTACAGCCGGGACATTGGGCTTTGAAGACAAATTTAAAACAGCACCCAACACGTGGGATTGTGATACCTGTCTGGTCCAGAACAAGCCTGAAGCTACAAAATGTATAGCCTGTGAGACACCAAAGCCTGGAACAGGAGTAATGCCTGCTCTGACATTGCCAGTGGTCACAGACAGCTCGGTGACAGTGACATCCTCCTCCAGCAGCACTGACACAACAGTCACTCTGGGATTTGGAGACAAATTTAAGAAGCCAAAAGGCTCTTGGGACTGTGCAGTGTGCCTTGTATTAAATAAGGCAGAAGACAGCAAATGTGTAGCTTGTCAGTCTGAGAAACCAGGTGTGTTCTTCTCTTGTCTATCGTTTCAGTCTCAGCTTCTGTGCATTCTTTACCGACTAAAACACGTTGTGTATAAAAAATACTTTCAGCAGCATGGCTGTATGCCAGACAGGATGGATTAGTGCCTGTCTGCAGGAATGGTTACAGGCAGTTTTGAGGTCTCAGCCCAGATTCCAGCCTGTCACGTGAATTGAACTGATTGTGAAATGTATTAGTACCGAGCTGAATCGAAGCAAATATTCCCTGCTTTGTCGCTGGTGAGGAAAGATGACTAAACTGGATGCCCTGATTAACTTAAACCCATTTTACTTATTTTTATTGGGGAAAATGTGAACTCTATAAAAAGAGATAAAAATTACTGGGGTTTTTCTGTTTCAAAACATAAGTAGAAACGGCATTTACAGAACCTGGCCAAAAATGTCTCCACTCAGCGTTTGTGTGTAATTGAGCCGAGGTATGAAGCCAGATTTCAAGACAGTGTAGTCTTTAGTCGTCTTAAGGTAAAGCAAAGCCGTATGTTCGGCTGTGGAGGACAGTGGTAGGTAGTGTTCAAGAACATGGGTGACCTTATTCTGGAAGGTAAGGGTCCTTCCAGACCTTGGGGAGGTGGGCGCCTCCTCCAGTGCAGCACTGGGTGCAGTGTGGTGTATTGTTTTTAAAGCACAAATAATTACTTTTGTGTTCATTTTCATTGGCTTTTAACATAATTTAATATACTATTATGTAAAAAAATCACCTTTGCAAATATATTGGGGGAGGGGGGAGGAAAATCCAAGACGGACTAGATTGTGGGTTTGTAATCATTCTGTACAGTAAGAGTGAAATTTCTTCAGATAAGATAATGAATTCCAGAGGGAGCTTATTCTCATGGACTTTCAGCCTCAGAGTGATCAGCTGGCACTTTTGTCTGAGACTGTAGCCATTACAAGGAGGAATTTTGGAAATGTGGGAAGTGTGCCATGACCATCGTGGTACAAAGACTTGCACAGTTACATTACATCTGCCAAAGGGAAGAGTGAGGCAAGTAAAATGGGAGGACAAAAATGTTCTCGATGTGCTGTGGAAGAGAAAACCCGTTCCTGTCTTTACTGTTTTGAATTTGAGGCATTATCCTCTGCCTCTCTCTAAATGCCACCCTCAGTGGCTTAAAACTGTAGGTGATCATGACGATTATGTGATGCTTTTGTGCCTTCTGGATGTCCACTTCAGTCCTCATACTTACAGAGCTGAAGTTGTCTGTTGGGGTGCAGCATGATGTTGACATCTCTTCCTTTACCTGGGAGAAAAATCAGAAGGCAAGCGTTGTCTTTTGGACCTTTTTATGGGGATTTCTGTAGTTGTTGAAGACAGTGTAGTTTGTAGTGAGCACAGAGTTGTGGGTTTGGAAGCTTTGAGTTCCCCTTGTTTGTTGGGGTTTTTTTTGTTGTCACAATGTAGTTTTCAACATGTCTGTCTTTGGGATTTGGTGATGAATCATTCTGGTGAATTTTCAGCCTAAGGTCAGTTGACAGTGATCATTAACTTGAGTGGTGCTGACTTGAACTGTGGGTTACTCATGTCACCGGAAATTCTTTTAGTAGTTTTAGTTGAGTACAGTACCTTTAATTTACATCTGAAATAGGCTGTGTTACTGTATTGTATGACCTGCAGTTGCTGTTTAAACGTCATCTGTTCAATTTGTGCTTAAAATCATACATAGATTATAAAGAAGAATCTAGGTGTTTCTATTGTTCACATTCTTGGGTTGAGTTTGAAATTAACTTGTAGTTTGATTATTTTTTTTTTTACTGTTACACTTGTCCACTTTGTAATTTAATGAGCATTTAAGAGTTTTTCTAAAAGTTAATATTAACTTTATCATTTAATTAAGCAGAATGATTAACTATCTTGCTTATTTCTCAGGGAGTTCAGTGCCTGTGACCAGTAGCAGTGTTTCTACATTTTCTGCTCCTTCAGGAGGATTTCTGGATTTAGACAAATTCAAGAAGCCTGAAGGAAGTTGGGATTGTGAGGTCTGCTTGGTCCAAAACAAAGCAGAAGCCACAAAATGTGTAGCCTGTGAAAGTGCAAAGCCAGGCACCAAAGCAGAGCTTAAAGGTAATACTTAATGAGTAAAACAAGGGTGTTCATTCTGCAATTTATTTTTTCTTTAGTGGTTTTTTTTTTTAAGTACAATTATTTTTCCTTCGAGATATGGCAAAATTGCCCATTTTTCCTCTAGGAATATTGCTTAAGTAAGAGGTAGTGAGCCTGTGTTTCCACACCCTTTCCCCAGAAAAAGATTATGCTTTTTAGAGAAAAGCTTGTATTGATGAAATTGCTGTTCCTTACCAGCCTTAATGTGGTGTTCACATGGAGTTTAGAAAAGCACGTTCTTTCAAACAAGCTAGCAGTGAAGTTTTCAAAGCCAGGTGGTGGATAGAAGGATTCCATTTGCGAAAAGGTGTACGGAGAGAGGAAGTGTGGACTTTTTTTACTTGTTTTGTGGTTTGTTTACTGTTTTGGGTGGGTTTGTTTTTTTTTTTTTACCAGTTTTGACAGTGGAAGTTCGGGACTAGAATCCCAGCCACGTAGCTAAAGCCTTACATGATTTACGTGATACATTGCAAACTTAACATTATTACTTCTTTCTGCAGGTTTTGGTACTCCTACTGTGTCCACAAATGCTGCAATGCCATCATTTACATTTGGTGTCCAGTCATCCTCCTCTGAATCTTCTCATACATTAGGTAGCACAGGAAATTTTAAATTTGGAGAACAAGGGAGCTTCAAGTTTGGTGTTGCATCGGAACCTGCATCCTCCAACACTGTGACTGGGGGTTTTAAGTTTCCTACTGGTTCAGGGGACTTCAAATTTGGAGTTTCTTCCTCAGACTCTAAATCAGAAGACAGTAAAAAAGAAGGTAAAAGTAACAGTTTTACCTTTGGACTTCCATCTACAAGCAGCCAGGCTCCTTCAACGTTTCAGTTTGGGACAGCGAGCCTGGGACAGCAGGAAAAGAAAGAGGAACCAGTTTTGGGAGGCTTTGGTTTTGGCACGAGTTCTACTTCTTCCATAGCTACCAGTGAGAATAAAACCGGAGTCAGTGGCTTCACTTTTGGAACTGTGGCAGAAAAGGAGGTAGCATCACCTGCTCTTGCATTTAAGAAGTCAGATGAGAAAAAGGATGAAACTCTTTCAACGAAGGGAGGCTTCTCTTTTTGCAACGTGGAGTCTGCGCCTGCCTCACAGTTTGTTTTGGGAAGGACAGAAGAGAAACAGGACTCGGTCACTTCTGCTGCTCCGTTAGCATTTGGAAAGAAAGCTGACAATGAAGAGTTAAAGGCACAACCTATCTTTTCAGCTGGGACGGCTGAGCATACCAAAGAGGAGAGCACAGCAAAACCTATATTCAATTTTAGTTTCGTCAAACCATCGGAGAAGGAAACCGATCAGGCAAAGCCGTCTTTTGCATTTGGGGCACAAACCAGTACTTCAGGTAGACGGAACGTCTTTTGTCTTCACTTGTCTGCTTGTGTCCATCAAATAATTCCTCTGAAGCCATACTGGACATAATCTATGGGATTAGATATATTTATGCGCTAGAGCTTCAGAAGAGGCTTAATTACTACCTGCAGCCCTTCTTTAGTTCTGGTTGTTGGTGTGTAGACAATATGTAGCAAGTCTTAGATTTCAATGAGTTTTAACACTAGATTTAGCCAAAAGAATTGCCACACCTTAAGGAACCTGTATCACTTCTCGTATGAGCACAGAAGTTGTATTGTCTCAGTGGTGAGAGCACAGCTAGTGATAAAATGTATAGTATGGTATCTATATAGGGGCCTCATACTCACATTGTTTTTCATAATGAAAGGGGATGGGAGAGGGGAATATCTAATTCCCATGAACTTGGAGCTATGCTGCAGGAGGTACTGCTGTTTCTCTACTGCTACAAAGGTATAAAAATCACTTCATCGGTATTACACAGTTTTGTGTTCCTTTAATTTGTTGAAAGTCTGCAGTGGAGGATTACAGTTCTTCTGGTGATCGCTGTGTGGAAAAATTCTGGTTAAAAATTCCATTTACATGACTTAGCAACTGTGTTTTAGAGAACAGAATTAGTTTCTAACTTCTGAAGTGATATGGAAAAGTAAGTAATCCTGAATAAAAGCAATACATAGGGTTCTACTGGTTTTAATCACAGTATTCTTAGGTTGAACTGGTAATGAACAGACAGGTTTTTGGAGGATTGTGAGCATTGTGGGAGGGGAGAGGAGTGGGTGGGTGTTTTTGAAGTTGGGTTTTATTGTTTGTTTTTTTACCTGCCAGGTAAAGTTCTGAAGTTTGGTTTATTTATGGAAATTTGATGAAGCACCTTGTGCAAAAAGGGAATTTTAACAAGCGTTCTGAAGAATGGTATAGTCCCTTAAAAATGGTGTAGATGAAAAGGGGCCATAACTGCTGGGAAAAAGTAGGAAATTGAAAACAAGTGCACAAATTATTAAGGAGAATTAGACCATCAGCTTAGAGAAAGCTGAAGAATGACTGACTTTAAAAGACAGCTGTATTCTGAGTGTGTAAAACTGCACTCAGTACTTTCTAACAATGGTCTTAATGGAGGGTTGTTCTCTGTTGCTCTTAAAAAGTAGGTCTTGCAGGTGCTTAAGTACCATGTACAAAGTAGAACTTAAGCTTGAAAGTTAGGCTGGAGGATGGTAAGCTTTGCTTGGCTTGAAGCTTTAGGCACAGGGCTATATTTTCCAGCAAGCTACAAATGCAAATATATCACTGTGTTTCCAATACTCCATTGAGCAACACTATAAAACTGTTACAGGTGGTTGATGTTGATCTGAAATACATTTTTTGTGTGTTCAGAAGTCCTGCCTAATGTTGGTTGGTTCAGGTAGCAACAGCCAATGCCTTGTGTTTGTAACTAATGAAGCCTCAACTGCAGTGGTATCCGTGTTCTTCACAATTCTAGCATTCCTTTCATTGTGGATGGCAGCAATTAGCACATTAAATCTGGATCTTATGTAAGCAACAGTAGTTGGGATTGTTGCTTAGGTGTCATTCAGGATTACTCTTTGTATGGTGATTGAACAGGAATCTATCTGCCGTACTTGGGCATTTCTGTGGTGGTTTATGTACTGTTCTTCCTTTCAGATCAAGGAGCAGCAAAGCCATCTTTCAGTTTCTTGAGCTCAAGTTCCTCCAGCACAGTCGTACCCACCACTTCAGCCAACAGCAGCAGCGTGTTTGGCAGTGCCATCTCTTCCTCAAATCCTCAGCCAGTTCCCGCTCCCTTCGTGTTTGGACAACCCAGCAACACTGTGAGCAGCTCTGTTTTTGGCAATTCTGCAGAATCTACAGCATCTCAGTCATTTGGCTTCTCTCAAGAAAACAAACCAGCAACCACATCCTCCAGCACTGGCACGGCTCTTGCTTCATTTCTCTTTGGTTCGGGAGCCAGCAGTACCAATACGGCAAGTTCAGGCTTTACCTTTGGAGCCACAACCACATCAAGTTCAACAGGTACCTGTTAAATAGATGCTCTTCTCATTTTGCCATTATGTAGTGGACCTAGGAAATACTGTTTTGTGAATATTTTACTTTAGAGAAGGTATAGGCCAAATGCAGGGAAGTAGAGAAAAATATTGAGTATTTATATTCAACAATATAAACTGGGGCTCAGTTTTTCAGTGTCTGGAAAATACAGTTTAAGAATGAACTGGCAGCAGAGTTGTTTTATGCGAATCCTTTACTGGATTTCAGTTTGTATAGGAGCTTTTCACCATGAGCATGGTAGTTTCTTTCTTCTCACTATCAGTCTGGTGCTTACAGTTAGAAATCAAGGAGTTACAACTTCCCTGATTTTTCTCTTCCATACTTCAAACTCTCAACTGTTGTAAATAATGTTGAGGTTTGCAAAATTCTTCCTTCACAAGTCTATATAAACACAGTGCTTCTACATGCAATTGCTGCTGCTTAAGGTTTGGTTTCTAATAAGCGTTATGGCCAGGATTTGTTAGTTTTCTAGTAATTTAGAGAAGAAAGAGATAAGAACCTATAAAAGTTTCTTCATGTTTTGTTTCCCCACTGCGTGAATTTAGCAGTACGACACAAGAGTAAATCTGCGCAATCATCTGTATTCTGGGTAGCCCCGCAGCATGTTGGGAATAAGATTGAACCTGCAAGGAAGAGACTTCATCTAGTTTGATCTGATTGACAGAAATAAAATTTGCACACTTTTTTGTGTATCAGAAACAGAGAGAAAACAGTCCTAAGTTGTAACCACCAGCAAATCAATTTAACCTGCTTGCAAATCAGTAACTTACAGTGTCATTTTGTTAGTGACACCATATTTCAAACACCTTCACAGAGGTTGGGGTTTTTTTAATACAGAAGTCTGTATTAACTTTTAGGATATATTTGTTCTTCATCTTGACAAGAAAAACAGTCTGGCATTCCAAGTGATGGTGCAAAAGAGGCTATTCCCTGTTGCATGAGGGCTGCTTAAATTGCACAAGTAGTGCTGTTGAAAAATGTCCCCTTCTGCATCGCAGATCTGCTGTGTAGGTTCGGACTCACAGCTCAGTCACCTGTTTTCATTGCGTTATTTCCGCTGGCCGTGCAGAACCGAAGCAGCTAAACAAATGAGCCGGTCGTCTGTTGATGTTACGTAGAGAATTGCCCTGCTAAACCGAGGTTTTGAGTACGGAGAGATCACTGCAAGCTTGATCTGGTCCCCCCAAGTTGGGCGGAGAGGGGTGCGGTCGCTGACAAGGAAGATTCATGTTCTCCTGATCCTAATAAATCAGGAGCTGTATTTTGCATGTTTGAAAAATACAATTTGAATGAATATTCTCATAAACAGCTTTTAGTAAATACAAATTAAAATGTACTGTTTGTGGGAATCCTTTTTTAGAACATTAAGGCAGTAACCTGAGTCTAGACAGCCAAAGTGTTGGAGATTTAATTTTATCTGACTCTGATAAACGTGGTGTTTCTCACGTAATTTGCAAGAAAAGGTGCAACTTCTGTTAGGGGTGATGTAGTAGTTGTTTTATATAGGTTGAACCATTTTCAACCATTAGGTTGAAATTCAGTTGAGTATTCAAGCTACCAGACTTGGGAAAGATGAGTTTTTATAACCTTTGTTTCTAGGTTCATTCATTCTTAAAAACCCCTGCATATACTGACATTTCTCTTCTGTTCCCCGAGGGTCGTCCTCTTCCTTTCTGTTTGGCTCTGGGCCTCCAGCACCTGCTGCCGGCCCAGCCTTTGGGGCCAGCCAGCCACCAGCATTTGGCCAGAGCCAAGGCTCCAGCCAGCCCAGCGCTCCAAGTTTCGGATCGCTGTCGACAACGCTGTTTTCGGCTGGCACCCAGCCTGCTCCTCCTGCCTTCGGCTCGGTGACCAGCAGCACCCAGCCCGCCGTCTTCGGACAGCAAGCCACCCAACAGCCAGGGTTTGGCTCTGGTACCCCCAGCGCTGGTGAGTGCCAACCCTCCTCTTCCCTTTTGGTCTTGAAAAATTATAGTTTGCTTTTTTATTAATTTCTTCATGAAGTGCACCTTAAATTATACAGAGAAAGAAGACTTCTGCCTTGCACACATATTAAATATAAGAATTGCCCTCCATAACAATAATGGGGACAGGGTTAAGTTGTTTGTGTGTCACTCCTGGCCGTGGAGGATGTGCCATAGCTGTGCCAGCTTCACAGTGAGCCTTCTCCCCAAGAGACTGAGCAGACATGGAGGGTGCAACCCTACCGCTAAACCCTGGGGTTTCTTTTCTGAAGGCATCTAGTGATCAAAAGGAAAGGATGTTAAAAACCATGGAGTATTAACCGTAAGATTGTGCAAATCAGAATGCTACTTTTGGATTTGTTAGAGTAGTTCTCAGCTAACAGGTTTTGGCAATTTATTTGGATTGGGAACTTTATTGTGTAAGAATAAAGTCAGAATTACTTGTAAGCATTTATGGGTTAGAACTTTATTTAAAGTTCTTTTTACTGATGAAGTATAAAATATTGTGGGAAGGAGGCAGAGAACGATCCTTATAACTTAAGTGTAAGAAAGACCTGTTTCATGCTACTAATTATCAAAAAACACACTGCCAGAACATACGTATTTGATCTCATCAAATTAAATACTTCAAGGGAAAAATATTATGCTTTTCCTCTCAGAAGCTTTACCTCCAGACGTTTAGCCTCTGTTAAAAGCAACGGACGTTTTTGTACTAGTCAGTAGATTAGCTGGCACACCATGGTACTCAGTCAGTCTTTCATTAATAAGGTAGCAGTTTAAAGATAAAAATCTCCCTGGATTGTCCGTGTTGCTTATCAGTGACTTTGATGGTAGGAATTCTTTTTTAAGATGAGTTGCTGTGTTAGCACATTAAATCAAAGGGAGTCCCTAGATCGACTGCATGAACACAAGGAAGTTTACTTTAATATAAATCTACATGATTCGATACTGTAATGTAAGACTTTATTAATAAACTTCACTATGCACAGGTATGAACTTAATGGTGGTACAGAAGTCAGCGAACAATTCGTTACCAGTGTGCCAGCAGTGTTACTTCAGGACTCCCTTTCTGATTCCCTAGTAAAGTGAGCTGAATTCTTCTCTGTACCGTTCCTGCAGTAACCTGGCACTTCTGGTGCACACCCCCCCACACACCCACTAGTTTTGTCATCTTGAGCGACCTGTAAAAAGATTCATTAAAGGTAGAGGGAAGAACATCAGGACTTTGCTGGGAAGGATGAATTCAAATGCCAACTTTCTTACTCCCTTCTGCTTCCACCCCATCTTCCCAGGTTCCGTATTCCAGTTCGGAAGTAATACTTCTAATTTCAACTTTCCAAATAACCCCGGTGTATTTACTTTTGGTGCAAATACTCCTGCGCCAGCAGCACCGGCACAGGCTTCTGGCTCTTCGGGATTTTCCTTCAACCAGCCTCCGACATTTACAATGGGGTAAGAGACCGTATCCGAATTTCACTTGAGCTTGGGTAATATCAGTGGACAGTGTTCAGCCTCTACTGCTGTTAAATTGCGAGGTGTTCAGATGAACCTTGGAGTCTGAAACTAAACTGGGCACCCTTCCTTGCATTAGCCTGACTGGCTAACTAAGCAACGGGGTCTTTAAAGGAGCCCAGCTGTCAGAAATATCACACATCACGGTATGTGAAATTGTCTTGTTCTCAAAAGGTAAGATCCCTCTCTA
Source organism: Limnodromus scolopaceus (assembly GCA_028565335.1). Classification (NCBI taxonomy): domain Eukaryota; kingdom Metazoa; phylum Chordata; class Aves; order Charadriiformes; family Scolopacidae; genus Limnodromus; species Limnodromus scolopaceus. Next base: position 66,928,210 of record JAOXNO010000013.1, on the reverse strand, counting down.
GCCATTATGCTGCTACTTACCTTCTGAATAAGAGAGATTTTAATTGCTTTTGGTTTCTGGAACTCTCTTCCTCCTGTTCATCATATGCCATTTGTTGCCAGCTGGTAATTAGTGAGACAAGACTATGAAAGAGTTGTTCTGGAATATCTACTCAGTGCTGCTACTGAATTTTCAGCTACGCTGTCCTGAACTCTGAACTACTGATTTCTTTTGATAGGACTAATGGGAAAAATGTTTTCTCTGCCTCTGGATCTTCAGTTTCTGGTCGGAAGATAAAGACTGCTGTTAGACGTAGAAAATAATCGCCCCATTGGTCGAGCGAGTTTGGGAGCAGCTACTACCCTGCATTGTTCAGTTGTTGGGATCGTACCTCATGCTGGGTTAGCTGACGTCAGATCTGCCTAAAGGAATAGAAACCTCTGCTGCCCTTCCTTTCCCTTCCCCCTCCCCGGTTAGATTTTTTTTTTTTTTTTTTTTTTTTTTTGGTAACGAATAGAGTTGGCGACTGGGCCGTTCTCAAGCAAAACTTATTTTAGACTCCAGCAAGTTCCTTCTTTCACTGACTCGGCATGGTCTGGCTGTAGCCGTGAGTAGAGCCTGCACAGTGAATGGCTTGTACAATACCTCTTCATCTGCACCACTATGTGCGCTCATCTGCGTTTACTGACGCCTCGAAATTGTAATTATATCAGCGAGGGATGCTGTATAGAGTAGAGAATGTTGATAACGAATGATTTCTATGCTGAGTTTGTGCTGGTGTATGTGTGAAGTGAGTGAGTTTGGGTGTATCGTGCACTAAAATTTTCTGATAGAGGAAGACTGATTAAAGGATGATCCATGCTAAGGACTTGTTAGATCTGTAGTTCTTCATTTAATAATTATATGCTATTTCTATATTTTCATTCTTACAGCCCTTTATCACCTGTCTCGCCTTTGTTATTTTATTATGAAACATGTGTAAATACAATTTTGTTTCTCTATGTACTTTTTTGGCATAACAAATCTGTGAAATTGAAATTTTAATTTTGTGTGTTACGGCCATTTTTGTTTAGTATTGTCTCAGATTTTATGTAAATCCCATTATTCAAAGTTGCCTAAATCCATTTAGAAAATCTTTAAAATTGGGAATTCTTAAAGTAAGTTTATTGGCTTTTCTGATCCATTTTTGTTTGGACCAAAAACCAGTATTGTACAAAGTATTAAGTATATATTTTTATATTTACTGAAATGGACTGTGGTGACTTTGGATAATAAGGAAAAGTTTAATATTAAAGCCATGTTTATTACAGTATAATTAACATGTTAAACCATGGGATAAATGCCATCAATAAAAACTATGAAACATTGTGTGGTGGTTTTAACTCTCCATGAAGGCAGGTGCAGCTGTCACCGCACAAGATGATGCGCTCAACCTGAGTGACATCACGTGTGTTCTCCAACCTCCACTTTTTCAGTGACACTAATGCTGATGTTAGAGGATCGTAAATTAGTTAGAGGTTCCCTGTTAGGAAGGAGAGTTTTATTGTAGGTTTAAGCTTGGAGCCCTAAGTAGCTGTCTAGTTGCAATGGCTACAGTTAATTTTTAAAGAGCTATTTTTTAAAAAAAAAGCTAATGTTACAAACACTCACCACCATTCTAACTGAAGAGGAAATAGTACACCTAATTGTAAATGAGTAATTTGGGTTTTTTCCACTTCTGTAGCAGTTAAAGGAGCTTCTTAGAGAACAGAGGTTGTTTGACTAAAATGAGGGGAAATGGTCAGGAACCACAGCTGAACTTTTCCTAAGCATTTGATTTATGGTGGAGATCTGATGGTTTGCTACAGCTAGAACTGAAAGGACCTGCATAACCTCCACAAGCTTTAAGTGTCTTCAGATGTTTTGCTGAGGTTTTTTTGCTGGTACTTCTGCCCTTCACCCCAGTGCTGGTGGTACAACTTGAGAGGAGAACAAAGGCTAACTTTTGTTTTCCTGGGAGTCTTACGTGGGTAGAGCTCCAGTCGCTATTCCTGTAAGTAGAAAATATACAGCAACTAGTCTTTAAAACCCCAGGGGTAAGCTGCCATTCAGACACCATTGCTGTGGAGGGATTATATGCAATTACATGTTTCCAGGTATCTGAATCTGAAAAATGCCACATATTTCACTTCTTTGCCTTAGTTCTATCACCTGCCAAGTCCTCATCCTACAGAGACAGACTAAAAGCTAGCATTTACAACAGCATCACGTGTACGTATTTCCAGGGACAAGCTCTGTGTTCTTGAATTGTAATTTTCTTCTTTATCTTCTTTATGTGCTGGGGAAGGAGGGGCTGGTATTTTTCTACCAAGTAAGAGATACTTTTCCTGACACCTGAATTGGCAGCAATAAAATGTTAGCCCCTAGTGTTGCTTTTCCCTTCCTCCCCCCCCCCCATCTTGAATCCTAGTTTCTAGGTCACTGCTACAGTAAATAGAACAAAAAGTTCTTTTTATACTCACGCTGAAATTGTAAATGGGCAGCACTCACACCCTGGAAGGGACTTCAGTTAGTTGTGACAACTTTATCTTCTGTCAGGCTGACTGCCACACCTGAACTTCTGACTTCAATGCTTAAGTCAACAGTGCAATTCTTTGAAAGAACCGTTCAGCGATAGCCCTAAAGTTCTATTTCAGCTAAACGTCTTCAAGCGGTCTAACAGCCTCAAAAGGGCTTTGTTCAGACCTCCCAAAACATCACTGTAAGTGAAGGTGAGAACGCACGCACCGAACGTGATGTTAATAAACAGAAGAACACCACTTAGCAAACTAAAATATTGCAGAATATCACCAAGTTACTGATTAATTTGTTTCCCCACAAGATGAGATTGAGACCCAAGCTCTCAAACATTTCTATTGTCAACCTCCAAAACCAAAGGTAGGGCAAGAACTTCAGCCGCAGAATTGGCCCGGTTATGCTTAGGGAAGAACACACAAAAACTGGGCTCTAGAAGAATTCCAAACTCTTACTCAAATTTTAATAAAACATTAACATTGTTGCTTATATTCCTTTTCCAAGATACTAATAACATAAGAATAAACAAATTATCAAAGCTATGTAATCATGCAAAATACTAGGCTTCTTTATTCAGTATTTAAGTTATTCTGAATATACAAACAATTAGCCAGAATTATAAAGTGAAAATAACCAGTATTTGTACTTCTGTAGATTTACACCCATAACACATTTCAGTTAATGTTTTCTGCATGCTCCTGGAACACATTTGCTTGCTTTGCTTGGCATTATATGCAGGAAGTAGACAAGTGCTTTCACTCCAAAGAGAAGCAAAAAAGTTACCTTCCGTTAGGAGGATCTGTGCTGCTCACAGCTCCAGAATTATTCACAGACGCCAAGTCACTAACACTGCCGTGTAACGTACCCTTCCCAGCGAAAAAGCGGCTCTTATTTCTCCCTCTTTATTTGCTCTGACACGTGAAATAAGTGACTATGCTTAAGACGGTCATGCAAAAAACTTCACATCAATGTTCTGATAAAATACTTAAAAGAGGTGAGGGGAATATGATCTGTGAAGCAATAATAAGGGACGTGAGAAACACTGCTCATCTCTTTCTACATGCGTGGCAACTTAATTAACGTTATTTGCCCTACTATACTAATACTGCAGTTCTCTTCCCCTCAGAGTTTATCATAGGACTTAGGCAACTTCTTGGGAAACAACTTGATTTTTCTAGTTACCTGCCAACATCCCAAACTGTAGGAGCGACATTTCTTTTATGGTGGAATAGTTCTAGGTTTCTGCTTTCCACAGCCTGAGGAAGAGAAGAGCCTCCTTCCTGCAGTTCATGCAGCCACTGTCCTTTGTGCCAATCGGAGGTTAATACTTCCAGATTTAAGATGTATTGTTTCTCCCAAACTTCTTTGGCATTTATGAAAACTCCAATACTTTGAAGAAAGCTGCTGGCATCATACCGGAGTAAAACATTTTCTTCAGCTTCTGAATCAGTTCCCATTTCATTTCGGCAAAAGATTCTGACGGACACCTCAATTTCAGTTTTGGGGTAGGTCTTTGTTCACTGGGGGTGGGAGGGGATGTTCAAAACCAGTCTGGAAATCTCAATCTTTTGGTATCATCTGACTCCGTTTCTTCTTACCACAATAGTTCCCGCTACAATATCATAGGCTGTTCTGTTATGCTGGAAAAACAGCAGTGTAATAAACGCAGGAAAAAATGAAGCAATAGAAAAATTCTTGATCAAGGCTCGTATTGTGGACCTGAAAGGAGAAGAAAACATTCAGTGCCTTATGCTCACTTTCCTGGTTATATTAGTAGGTAGTTTACTTCAAAGTTTAGTTTTGCACAGCAGGAAAAAAAAAAATTAAAAAAAAAAAATAAAAAAATCAATCTCCAGAGTTCAGAAGAGATTATTTTATCAGCTAACCTGAAAACAGCTCACGTGATTGAATAATCGCTATTTTATTCTTAGATTGCGGGATCTAACAATAGCTCTTGCAATCTAATTACTGCAAAGGCCACTAATAAAGCCATGGTGTATTTCCTCCCAAATCCCATGCTTTCCACACTATTAACCTGGAAGCACCGGGACTGAGCTAAGAGCACTTACGTTGTCATACTGACATTAGAGGACGGAATGACTAGCACACGGCTGGGTGCAACAAGTACAGATGTGTCACATGTCACAACTCGCAGTCCAAGCAAGAATTTCCCTGGGGTTGCTCCACCTGCTCCCCAAATACAGATTATCTGCAAAAGAGAAGTCAGAAAAGTTATTTCAATTCCACACGAGACCACGTTGTTGACCAGTCAAGCAAACTTGGTTTTCATCAAAACTATGTGAATGTCATAAGCTTCAACGTAATCCAAAATACTGTAAAGAGGATTTACTTTATAGGCCAATGGTGGCGGATTTTTTTTTTTTTCAACATTTATTCAACTACTGCAACTATTAATTATAGAAGTTCATGTTTATGAGTAGTTACCTCGTAGAAGCAGACTAATAACCTGTAGATGAGAGCTACTACCATCATTTTCTGCAAATCTTCCATGGACGTATCTTCATCTATCTCTTCTATAATGTAATGCATGGCGAATTTAGAGATGTCCCTGTACAAAATAAGACCAAACTTTAAAAACCAGCTTTCTCCCAGTACCAATGTCACCCGTTTAAGAATAGAATTCAGTCCTTCAGTTCTGGTATTAGTAAAAAAAAAAAAAAAAAAAAAATGCTCCTTGGCTTCCCCAATACTAAACAAGCCATTAGAATTCAGAACACTAGGCTGCCTTCAGAGCTGCTGCCTACTTTGTTTTGCCTTTTTCATTAAGAAAAGATCATTCTTTATCACCACTTCTGCACAATGGTGTCCTCGAGTAGCGAGCTGCATAATTGTTCTGAGAATTCCCACACATAAACAAGAGATTCTGCATATGATCATCTTAACTCTGTAGAAATGGAAGCCATCCAAGTCTCTTCCTTACAGGAACTCCCAAGGAAAATGAAAGTATGGCACACTTCTCCCTACAGGCAAGGGAGACCTATCCTCCCTTGCATGATCAGGGCTCCTCATTCTCAGCAGTCTTTACGTCTCACCATACTCTTCCAGAGGCAGGCACCTCGGCACACAAGAGGAAGTTTTTAACTTAAAGCAACTGAAACCTTCAGCTGTTCACCCTAACAAAGACAGCAAAGCACCAATTTGGAGTCACTTGTATATTTTCACAAGATAAACCCTACAGATTTAACATTCTTATCAGATAACCTGGAATGGACATAGCTGCAACATGGATTTAGGCAAGAACTGTTAAGAGAAGATCAGGTTTGTGACCACCTGAGGAACCTGAACATACATAGGTCTATGGGACCTAATGGGATGCAGCCGAGAGTCCTGAGGGAACTGGCTGATGTAGTTGCCAAGCCACTCTCCATGATATTTGAAAAGTCATGGCAGTCGCGTGAAGTCCCCAGTGACTATAAAAAGGGAAACACTGCATCCACTTTTAAAAAGGGTAGTAAGGAGGACCCTGGGAACTACCAACCTGTCAGCCTCACCTCTGTGCCTGAGAAGATTGTGGAACAGATCCTCCTAGAAGCTATGCTATGGAACATGGAGGAGAGGGAGCTGATTCCAGACAGCCAGCACGGCTTCACCAAAGGCGAGTCCTGCCTGACCAACCTAGTGGCCTTCTGTGATAGTGACTACATCAGTGGACACGGGTAGAGCTATAAATGTCATCTATGTGGCTTCTGTAATGACCAGAGGGATGGAACACAGAGAGTTGGGGTTGTTCAGTCTGAAGAAGAGAAGCCTCCGGGAGACCCAATTGCAGCCTTTCAGTACTTAAAGGGGGCTTATAAGAAAGATGGGGACAGACACATTTTAGCTGGGCCTGTTGCAATAGGACAAGGGGTAATGGTTTTTAACTAAAACAAGGTAGATTTAGACTAGATAGAAGGAAGAAATTCTTTAGTCTGCGGGTGGTAAGACACTGGCACAGGTTGCCCAGAGAGGTGGTAGATGCTCCATCCCTGGAAACATTCAAGATCAGGCTGGACAGGGATTTGTGCGACCTGATCTAGTTGAACATGTCCCTGCTCACTGCAGGGGGGCTGGACTAGATGACCCTTTAAGGTCTCTTCTAACCCAAACTATTCTGTGATTTTCACTCGCACATCTAAGTGAGAACTACTACTCGCATAGAAATGTGCAGTCCCACTTCAAAACAGTCCATCTATATCTGTACTACTTGCCCTCCTTTTTATTCATACTTAAGGATTGAAAAATACAAGGAGTTAATAAAATAGTGTGGCACAACCTGCATTTCCCTTTAATACAACCTTGGCCTGAAGTCTCTGTCCTGAGCCTGCGAGAACCTGTTTTTTCATGACAACTCCTCAGCCTAACCTCATCCACGCCACATCCCACTAGCAAATATTTCTCTGAAGTTACTTGTAAGCAATTTACCGGCTTTTGCAGAAGTAGTGATACTGAATATACTGTAAATTAATTGAAAAAATATTCTCTCTCTTCCATTATCTTCACTACTTTACAGAAAAATTATACATATAGTTGTAGCTGCTCCCCATCTTTTTAGTACTTAATTTTGTATCATTGTCAGGCTACTTAAAACACGACGGAAATAGAAGCTGTCAGGTTAGAGTTTGAGGTTTTGGCAACTAAACAGACCTGAGAGTTTGGCGTTTTAATTGCATGCTTATCTGAACAAAAACCACCAATCATTTACATTGACATATTTATTGCTTTGGATTTGACTCTCTTCCACACACCTTTCAAGCAGCAGCCTAAAGCATCTGAAAGATGTTATCTGCACAGTATCAGCTTACAGTCAGTCAATATTTGGAAGGTTCTTTAGCAGAAAACTTGGATTCTGAAATGTGTTTGTACAGTAACTGACTGCATCAAGCTCTTATCCTCTAATCAGACTGAAATACTTGATTACACCAACCCAAAGCAGAGGAACTAAATGAGCTATGGAATAACACACGCACAGTTAAAGAAGCAGATAAAATAAGAAACAGTCTTTGAGGTAAATGATTACATCTGAATATCAAGTATGAAAAAAAGAAACTTTCAGTCTAGTGTACAGTTGACACACATGATGCTTAACAATTCTTTTTTAAGAAACCCAACTTATGCCCAGTAAAGATTGCAGCATGGCAGCATTCCTAGCAATCAGGCTGTATTTTTAAAGTACATGCATATCTGACAAGCAGGATCTGAAATAATTTTTTGTTGTCATCATAAATCTAAAACACAGCACCACAGGAGATGCTATGAAGAAAATTAACTCCATCCCAGCCAGATCCAGTACATTTTTAAAGGCTGTTTAAAAAACAAATTTGTCAATGTTTTTTCTTTAAAATTTTGAGAGCACTTTTTAAAAATCTTGCTATTGCCTCCCAAAAATAAGCCTACAAGTCTCAGCTGTCCTTAATAAGGAGTTTGTGAGCCTATGAAGACATGTGTACAAATTCTTTTTTTTGGTCAGCTGACCCAAAATCAGAAAGTGTTTAAAAGGAGGTTAACCTAGCGGTGCTTTTTCCTTAAGTTTTGACAGTTACTAAGTGCCAGCATATGCATAAGCATACCATACATACATCATGACACCTCGAAGAGCATAAGAGCTTAAAGCCATATATAATAAAGCTTTAAATTGTTCAACTTACTTTATTCCACTGAGGTGCATAATACTTAAAACAATGGTTGCCTTTATAAAGAACAGAATAAAAAAGTCCACCATCTCTGCTATGAACCTGTGTGCCAGCGAAGGGATAATGAACTCCCGACCTGTAACAGAAATAGTTAACGTTACCCAGATTTCACTGCACTAACAAAGTTAACATTATCATCTAAAGAACGTTTCACATTAACTTCACTGCAAGAACATTATCAAGATCTTGATCTCAGCTCACATCTTCATGAAAACTTCTGAAAGCGTGTAAGTAAAAAGTGATCTGAATTATTTAAATCAAGTTTAAGAAATCAAACTCCTTCAGAACTCTGAGTCTGCTCGTACGTAGGATTACAAGCAAAACCCCACCCCGCTGAAGAACCAAAGTACTTTAAAGATGTATCAATTTTTGTGTTTTTTCATTCAGAACAGCTTCACAGAAACAGATTTCAGTAAATCTGAGAGTTTAGATAAGAGGAAAATTAGATTTTAGATCTACCACAACTTGTCTATCGCTTATCAGCAAGGCTTCCATACGTACCAAGTAGCAGCTCTCTAAAAGTAAAACACACAGCCTATTTTTTTTGCAAGTCAGACCCAGAAATTGAAGCAGATGAAAATACTAGTCATACATGGCATAAACATCCCTACAGACATGTTATAAAAATAAAATGCAGCAGGTTGCCCTACCACAAGCCAGAAAACGGAACACATTTCTCCTGTTCGATTGACCAAGTGCAAATGGAAGCAAAATAAGCAGTCACAGTTACAAGCTTTTGTGGCTAACGCTACCTCAAGTGTTTAAAGCAAAGAAAATATTATAGATTATCTTAGAGAATTTCTAAGAAATAAGCACTGGAAAATAATTTCATCTGCACCCACCTACCCCTGTGTATTTGCCGAACCACAAACATGACTCCTCACATGAAACCAGCCAGGGCTTGCATCAAAGCTTCATTCAGAAATACCCATGTACTACTAGATCTAACTTGTGGAAAACAGTGACTGCGCCTGTTAGTGTTTCTGAGAATGCCAGCCCCCGTGCACAGGGAAAGGAGAAAAGAAAAAAGAAATTCGTCTCTCCAGGCTCAAAAAAACATCATCAATTTTTACTTAGAATAAGCCTCCACGGTTCAACTGCTGAGACTGATAATGCCAGTCCTGGCCTCAGAAGCTGTGCAAGTGAAGCTGAAAGTCCACAGCACTTTTAAAATGGGCTAAGTATAATCAAGCAGCGATCAGGCAAGAGCAAGTTCTTATTTAACACGCCTCAGTTTATTTATCTTTACTTCATACCTGTTTCACTGATAACTCTGCCTCGATGCTATCAAATAGCATGACTGTTATGTAAATAATACTAGAACGGATTCAATTCTCATTGGCAAAGCATGTCAAATGTTGTCAACTAAATTCTAATTAAAGACTCTTCAACTAAAGCAGAAGGGAGCATAGCCAGCCTCCCCAGTCCTGGCTTCAGCATACAGCACCAGATAAAAAGTGTTCATTTGCTCTGTTAAAAGGAACACATTCTCTGGAGTCAATGGCACAGTTTCATTTTAATATATTAGACTCAACGAGCAAGTAAAGAAGAAGCTAAACGGGGCTAAGAAAATAAGTATTCAAATTATGTTAAACTCTGTTATATTAAGAAACCCTGGCAACCCTCACACTCTGGCAGATTTCCACTGCAGTGATTTGAGATGTTCCTCCTGTCAAAATTCCACTATTTTGCCAGGGGTTACTATCTTCATGTCAGGGACAGCCAAATGCAACTCGCATCCACCTCAGCTCAAAGTCTAGGATCTTACATTAAATTAGTGATAATGACAGGTTTGCACTAGTCAGAGCAGCTGAGGCTTGAGCACACTTCTTGTTCTGCTCCCAGCAGAAGAGCAGTAGCCTCCTGCAGTAAGGCAGGGAGCCGTGACGGGAGGAAGCATCTTAAATCACAGTGAGTGTCCACAAAGAGCCTGCTGCTGCCCAGAGTCCTGTTATAATACTGGTGCTCTGACACACATCTGCAGGCAGACTGAACTGGAAAAGGCAGTTGCCTATTCCACTTTTTGGCATCCCAGTTTAAAATCTGCAACACTAACATAAGCTGTCATTTATTTCAGTTTACGTAAACACACTGGGCTGTGAACTGCAGTGGCTTAGGGACAGATAACGTGACCCACCCTGCTGTGTGGGCAATAATCTGCAGCGGCAGCAAAGAAGGAGCTATAATCGCTTTAGCTCTTCCGGATACATCCACCTCCAATCTGGAAGCTGAAGCACCAGCGGAACAGTCTTTGTTTATAATTGTATTGTATCACTATATCACATAAAGGATTCCTTTTAAGGCGGCCAGGGGCTGCAGTAGCAGTTAGCATTCAGAATAACCACAATTCAGCAGCATCAAGTGCCATTTGTGCCAAAAGTTGCATTTAACATACAGGAATTAGTTCCTGAAAAACTAGGTAAAAACCCAAGAACCGTTTCAGTCGAGCCTTTGTCCATAGCCTCCCTTTCAATGACTAGCAATATCTGTTTATTAGTAATCGACAACTCAGATTCAGGGCACAATTAAAGAAAACACTACTTTGTGTTACAACCTTGTTTTAAACAACATCTGCTCAGAACTACAAGAAGCAAGCTCAGAAGCTGGATTCCTTTCCTTTCAAAAGAAAGAAAAAGCAACTAAAACCACCCTCCCTCCCCTCACGCCCAGCCACCGAGCTTATAAATAATGCTGCAGATCAGTAATACTGTACTTTGTCCTGCAGAAAGAAATGCGATCCAGCTTTTCTCCAAAGTCCTTTCGCAGTGCTCAGCTCCATGGTTTTCTACCACTACTCAAGGTGCTACCCAACATTGAGGGAATGTCACCTAGGCACTCCCTCCACTCGTTAAGAAATGTTTGCGTGCTCAAGGTTTTTATCTCCGGTGTGATCAGAACGAGTTTGTCTTACTCTCCAGCAAATACAAACAGAAGCTCTGCTGTGCACAGTCTTCAGTATCTACAGCCCTTACAGACTTCTGTTTATCTCAGGTCCTGCCCCAAGCTCGCTGAACGTAAGCGTGTTTTTCCTTCTCTTCTTCCATTTCATTGCATGTTATTTGAGCACCAAGAGCCCACTAAAACTGACAACTTTACAATTCATCATCAACAGGCTACTTATAAAGCTAGATGCGTTACAAGCCTATGACCACAAGAGTAAACTTCCTTAGAAAAAATAAACTCCTCCTTATACATGAAAACATCTTAAAAGCACTCGAGCTATAAGCCGTGCGCACACGTTAACCCTCTCAAACCTGCTTACGGATTAAGGTCTCCGGATTTACAAACTCGGTATTGGGGCTGTTGCCTTTCGCCAGGCAGAGCCCCCCGGCCGGCTCTGCACCCCAGAGAAGTGCGGTGACACCCCCCCCCCCCGCCCCCCAAAA
>JAOXNO010000013.1:66840001-66915880 GCA_028565335.1 Limnodromus scolopaceus | reverse complement strand
GGTAGACGGGGCTGTAGTCGGGGGCTGCGGCGGCGGCCGCTCCCGGCGGGGGGGACGGTGGTGGGGGGGGCGGCGCGGCGACGCGAGGGGTGCCGGCGGCGGCGGCGGCGGAGGCGGCGAGGAGGGCGGGCAGGCAGCCCTGCCAGCTGAGGTACCCGCAGTACGAGTCCCACAGCCACTGGTGCACCCGCCGCGCGTACTCCGCCGCGCTCAGCGGCTTCGCCCCGCCGCCCTCACCCCCAACGGCCGCCGGAGGGGAGCACGGCGGTGAGGTCGCGGCGGCGGCGGCCTCCCCTCCGGCGACGCTGTCGCCCTCCGCCATCGCTGCCGCCCCAGCGCCGGTCGGGCCCCCGCCCGGCTCCGCCATCTCCTCCATCCCCGCTGACACCGATCGTCTCCCCTCACCGCGCATGCGCGGGGGAGACGCCTCGCCTCTCCCACTTACCGAGGGGAGGGGGGGGAGAGAGAAGGGAGTACGCGAACACTGGGCGGAGTCCTTCGGGCACTGAGCCTGGAGGGGAGCGTACCACTCTCCGGTAAACACACCCTCCTTCCCGCCGTGAGATGGTATCGCCTAGAGTCGGAGCAGGGAGTAGGTCAGGCCCGGGCGGTTCCAGGCCCTCTGGAGGTAGGGGCAGAGCTGAGCGGCTGAGGGCGGGGCAGCCCGAGAGTTGACCCGGCGGCGGCGTACTCATGGAAGGCACGTAGTTTTTTTCCCTTAGCACCGAGAGCGGGACTCCCCGCTCTCCGGTTCCTCCCGCGGCCGCCCCGGAGGCAGCGCGGGGAGCTGCGATCTCCTCAGGGGGAGCGGGCCCGCGCCGGGAGTTGGTTATCCCGCCTTTTACTTCAGGCGAAGCCCCCGGCCCTGGTTTCGTAGCCGGAGCCGCGGCTGTGGGAGCCAGCCGGCCTCGGGCGGCGGGGTTAATTGCTCCAGCACGTTGTGGTGAAGTGGGTGTGGAAAGGGAACCCCCATCTCCCGAGGGGTGCGGGTTCCCCTGTCCATAACGCTCCCCGAGGGGCCAGAGCGCCAGCTCCCTTCTCTCGCGTTCTCTGTCCCTTCGGCTGACTTCTGAGTTTGGCCCGGATCACTGATTTACTAATTTTAATAGGCTGTAGTAGATGAGGCTATAAACCCAAGGAGTAAGGCATTGGTTGCCTTGCTTCTGAGCAGGTGCAGCCGGACAAAGTTCCCTGTCCACCCCCTTACTGCCACCTGCCGTGACAGCTGTTGTTTCTGACCTCCGGCAACTTTCTAAACACTTTCTCTTTGCTAATAGGAAGTGGGTTGAACTTATTTTGAGAGAAAAAAATGTGTTGAACTGCTCTTTCTCTTTCGTACTTGCACAGTCTGGTTTCGTTGTCTGAACGTTGCTGTCTTCTCCATCTCCCCCTTTTTATCTTTTCCCATGTCACGTTCATCTTCCTGTGCAAAAGCACTGAAAAAAAGAACCAGGAGCCCTACAGCAAGTTTAAACACAGTTCTCCAATTTAATTTTTAATATTTAAAGTTCCTGTGTACTATTAAGCATCCCAAACTGACCACAAGTTCCATGTGACACAAATGTTAACGTAACTCCATACTGAATAGCGCAGATGAAAAAAACCAGAAGTTTCTCCTTCTCTCTGTTAGACTAAAACACATTAGTTTGCCACGTAACCCTAGCTCATTTAAAAACAAGTAGTTTCTGCTGTGTCTCTCATACAGACAAGCTGAGGTGAACTGACAAAGTGCTTAGCAAATAACCCGTACCACCTTAATTATATGTAGTTATGTTAGAAGCGGGCACTCATTATGTAGATACTTTTCTAATTACACTGGCACGTGTTTTGTAACATAGACCTCAGTGAAATCAATAGGGGTAATTTGGGAAACATAGCAAGTTTAAGCATGATTAGGAAGGACAATGAAGAATTAAAGAAAGGAAGGAAAATAGACAACTATATAGAAGAAACCATGGTCTTAAACCAGCTATTGACCCCTAATAGAAAAACTATCTTGGGAAAATGACAGTAAAAGTAGCTGGTCATGGTTTAGGCCGAATTGGCCAAAACCAGAATGACTGATGGCCCTTCCCTCCCCCTGAAGAGAGGAGAGAAAGAGATAAGGAGATTTATAAGTTTAGAAAGAACTAAACTACTCAAGTATTACTATTAAAGTTAAAAGAAAAGGAAATAATGAGATAGATACAATATATACAAAACCATATCAAGCTCTCAGGCTGATGTCACCAGCAGGCACTGGGGAAGTCCCAGACTGAACTCAGTGATGGATGGGAACTGGGTTCTAGCTCTGGAGTCAGGAACACACGGATCAGGATCAAAGGCAGATGAACAGGCATAGTCCTCTTGGGACGTCAGCCATTGAAGAAAGAGGGCTGACCCTTTGATCCCTCAGCTTTTATTCTGAGCATGGGGCAGATGGGATGGAATACCCTGTTGGTCAGGTTTGGGTCACCTGTCTTGTCCATTCCTCCTGACGCTATTTCTGTTTCCAACCCTCCAATGGGGCAAATAACAAAATTAGCTGACCTTGGTTGTTATAGCAATAAATATAAGCAAGAGCCTCTCTGCATACCATTCCTTGGCGTGAAGTACAAACATTGGTCTTATCACTAAGAACGAGCAGTTTTCTCCATAATACGCTCTTAATTTCAGAGAGTTAGAAGAGGCCTAAGTAAGATGTATAATTACTGAACAGAAAGTTGGTTCTGTTTTATCTTAAACTGGGACAGTGCATAACTGAGCTTCTTCCTTTATAATATTTCACTTTTACTTGATCAGCTACAGTCTATTTCATTTTTGTAAACTAAATTTTCACCACAAACCCTTCAGGACCAAACGGTGTCAGGCCTCTTTTGTGTGTGTGTGCAGTCACAGGTACAATTACACAGTCTCACAGGCTTCATATAATGCTGCCAGTCACATGTAGATTTTAGGGTCACCAGCAACACTATACAGGCATAACCAGTTAGAACTCACCATGGAATTATGCTGGGTATCAAGGTGAACCTGAGTCACTAACAGCAGACAGGAGGTAACAGAGGAAATGCAACATTTCTTCATTCTGAAATGTTTCAGTTGTTAGTTTTTCATTCTTCTGCCTTAAAAAAATAACCCACAAAAGACCCATAAATTCTGTAAGCGTTCAGATTATTCTATTCTGTGATGCATGTGATAAAGAGATGCTGTAACAAGACTTGCTAGTCATGGGGAACTCACAGCTTAGGCTTTTGGCGACAAAGGGTCTTGTTTCATTGCTGTGTCAGATTGCCACACGTGTTATGGGAGAATTTATAATCTTCTGCAGCACTGATTTCTCCCGACTTTATTTTGCCTTCTCTTCTGAGCAGAGTCAGAAAGGGAGATAATCTTGGGTAGTTCATTGTACCAGCTGATGAAAATAAGCGGTTGAATGCCTTGGCAGTTAAGTCTCCTCTTCTCTAGAAATGAGATTTAGGCAAGAGGAAATGTTTTGAACTTGATCGAACAAGGGAAGTAAACATCTAAAAGGTGATATTGCAATAGTTAAGGTTTAAGGGGAATCTTGAATGCCATCTTATGCTCTTTAAGCTTGGGTAATGCTGAAAAGCCTGATCTGTCACTCTTGAGTGGGGAATCTTTTATAGTCAATAAGAAGTAGCAGAGCACTGGTCTGCTGTAAATCTAGCAGATCTGTTCAGAGGTACAGAGATGGTAGCTTTGCTCATTTTTGATTCTAGCGTCTTGTTTTCAAGGCAGGGTTTAAAACAATTTTTAAAACCAAGGAATTGCTGAAGTGTTCATCTGGGTGTCTGAAACTGAAATGACATTCCTTCCTTTGCTTGGGAGATGCAAATCACATCTCCTGCATCATGCTGAAGTGTTTTAATAATAGGAGCTCTTTTAGAGAGTCCTTGGGTGAGAGTTGTTGGACATTAATCAACAGCAACCTCTTGTCATTCAAAAGTGGTTAATTATTATTGTGCCCAGCAGCCTATTTAGACATTTGTCTCAAGTATGTATGTTCATGTACAGAGTGAAATTAAATGCAAATGTTGGTTAAAAAGATTCTTCATTACTGAAACATACAGATTGAGTCACCAAAGAGTGAGAACTTTACCCCTTGTTGGGGCAAGCAGCCAGGTACAAAACATGAAACTTGAGCCAAAACCCAAATGTGGGCATTTACATAAGTAAACCACTATATATTTCAGTGTAGAAAAATGGCACGACTGTCTCCCAAATTAAATCACTTTTAACTCTGAAACTAATCTAATTCATCCAGCTGCAGATTTTGAAGGAGAGCTTTGCTCTAAGAGTTATCGTGGTCTGCTGAGAAGCATTTTCTTTCTCATAGATGCAACTTCAGGTGTAATACAGACAGAAAACAGAGTCCTAGTGATCACAGTTGATAAAACGGCCATAGCAAATCAGCTGGAGGAAAATGAACTTTTCTACTTTAACCATAGGATACATGGATTTTTATTGTGGTTGCCTGTTTACCAGTACTGTCTGTTTTGGGAGTTGTGTGTAAATAACTTTATTTGCCTTTTACCTTGACCTTGTTTGAATGAAGAGTAACCAGAAAACAACTTTACTCAGCAGAGTGGCACTCAGAAGCCTTGCCAGGTACCTAATTCCCTATCACATTTGGTGTTCACAGAGAGGAAATATGAGTGTGCCTCTGTTGAAGCAGCACTGGAACTAGGGGTTTGGAGGAGTCTTTGGTGATCAGTGGTGATCAGGTAGGGTCCTGAGGATGCAGCAAGACTTAGGGAAGCACGGTTAAGCCTAGAAGATCACCACTGAGTTTTGTGTGGTGGAGTAGAGAGTGTTTTCTGTTATTCTACAAAGATCTGGCACCCAAAAAGATTTTTCAGAATTATTTCAACCATAAAGAGGAAAGAGGTTCTTGTTTTCTGGTAGTCAGAACATTCCTTGGGGAATATTATTTATGATTTTTATCTAATGACTACTTCATATGTTAGGGGCCTGTTTATAGGCACCTTCTGGGGGCAGTAGCTACTTCTGGGCAATATTTTCACAGCAGTGGGCCCAGATCACGTCCAGCAGGGGAACTGGATCTGACTTGTATGTTCTTGATGACTTCTCTGCTTGATAGCATATTGTGTAATCAAGTGAACGCTACCTCCAATGTCAGAAGCCAGCTGCTTCCACATTTTTAGAAGAAGCCTAGCTGAACAGCACAATAGGAGAGTGCACTAAGGGTGCCTACTGAGTTGAGCCCCTGAAGGATTTCAAATGGACAAATGCTTGATCTCTGGGAAAGAAATGTGATGCAGAAGTTTATGACCATGCATATAGTACAGTAACATTGAAGGAACTCATGCAGATCCAGATACATTGAGAACTCAGAAAAGAGTAAAACCAAGAATGGTTTGTCTGGATAATAACTATGGCACTGGAAAGCCTTAGCAAGTGCCTAATTCCTTAGGATGTTGAAAAAATTACTGGTTTTCAAATGCAGACTTGAAATTACTTACCCCTTTATCTTCAATAGCTCTGTTAAATATTACTTTTAAGTTCAATCAGGTGTTGGGTTTTTTGTTTGGTTGTTTTGTTTTGTTTTTTTAAAGTGTGCTTTTAATAGAGGTACGCTTAGCAGTGTTGAAAAAAAACCCCAAAAGATCAAGTCAATCATTGGTAACAAATAGTTGGTTTTTTCTTCTTCCTTTTTCATTCCAATCAAACCAGGATGATAATCTCAAAATCAAACTAATCTAAGGTAGAATTTCCCAGTTGTTTGACAAACAGTATACACATCCTTTCTAAATACTGTAGTCCAGCATTTTTTCATTAACAGTTAAGAGTTTGGGAGGACCTGGGCCTCAACTGGTTTCTGCCATCTGGTGGATACATGGAGTCACTACCTCAATCCTTCTAATTTCTACTAATCCTTAGTAACCACTATTCTAAATAACTAAGCAAGTATCACAGAATCACAGAAAGGTTGAGGATGGCAGGGACCTCTGGAGGTCATCTGGTCCAACCCCCTGCTCAAGAAGGACTGCCTAGAGCTGGTTGCCCAGGACCATGTCCATGTGGCTTTTGAATGTCTCCAAGAAGGGAGACACCACAACTTCTCTGGGCAGCCTGTGCCAATGCCCGGTCACCCTCACAGTGAAAAAGTGTTTCCTGATGTTTAGAGGGAACCTCCTGTGTTTCAGTTTGTGCCCGTCACCTCTGGTCCTGTCACTGGGCACCACTGAGGAGAACCTGGCTATGTCCTCTTTGCATTGTCCCTTCAGGTATTTATATACATTAACAGATCTCCCCCGAGCCTTCTCTTCTCCAGGCTGAACAGTCCCAGCTCTCAGCCTTTCATCCTGGGAGAGTTGCTCCATTCACATCATCTTTGAGGCCCTTTGCTGATCTCTCTTCAGTATATCCATGTCTCTGGTATGCTGGGGAGACCAGAACTGGACACAGCACTCCAGGTGTGGCCTCACTGGTGCTGAGGGGAAGGATCATCTCCCTCAACCTGATGGCAATGCTCTTCCTTATGCAGCCCAGGATACCATCAGCCATCTTTGCCTCAGGGGCACATCACTGGCTCATGTTCAACTTGGTGTCCACTAGGACTCCCAGGTCCTTTCCTGCCAAGCTGCTCTCCAGTTGGGCAGCTCCCAGCATATACTGGTGTGTGGGGTGGCTGTACCCCAGGTGCAGGGCTTTGCATTTCCCCTTGTTGAACTTCATGAGGTACTTGTACAGAGTACTTCATGAGTACTTTTACAGAGGGTCTATTTAAGAAAGTATGAGATCCGTTGAAGTTTTTCATAGGAAAAAGCTTTTTACATTTGGACACTTAGTAAAAAATCTCCATCTCTTTTACATGTATTTTACTGACTGATTGACAGCATCTACATTGGTGAATATTTGACCCATGTGGGTTTATAAAAACGAACTGGCTAATTACATGATCATCTCCCTAGACATAATCTCCGGAAGATTCAGATGTACCTAGAAGTGAGAATCATGAAAAGCTCAATTCTCTGGCTGTCACCAGAGCTATATCCAATAAACTTTAGGTTTATTCGCTAGCACATAGAATACCCAGAATACCCGCTATTTGCTGTCAGGTGGATTATGGCAGCAAAAGTGATAATATTTAATGAAATGGGAGAAGGAGTTACTTTTTCGCAGTCAAGCTTTGGAAACAGCATTTAAGAAGGAGAAAGCATATAGGACAAACACTGCAATGGAGCAAGCTCTGAACAACTTTGTATTTAAACAAGTACATTTTTCTTTTTATTTCATAAGAAGTTTACTGTTGAAAAAATGGGTATGTATTAAAGCAAAGACATTATACAGATAGATTAAACATCAGATAGCAAAACCTTACGGAATGAGCACTACTGGTTGTATTATATAGGGTTTACTATCAAAGATATGCTTAAAAACCCTCAAGAATTAATGTACTTTCAAGGTAAATTAGGCACAAAATTTAGCTTGTAACTAGCTCTGCAAGCATCTCACTGTGATTTCACTGTTACAAAGTATTGCAAGTGATCAAAAACATAAGCTGACTTTTTAAATTTTTAAAATTTTATTCATACTATGTGCTGAAATAGTACAAATGTATACAACACTCCACCTTTGTTAAAAAAGCATGTACAATAGGGACTATAAAGTAGAATCAAAGAGCTAAACAGGAAATTAACCCTTTATTTGGGCTCAGAATTAGTATGACGTAAATCTATGGCTTTGCTTTGTGGACATACTTGAAATGGAGTAAGTCCTATGAATGTGGTGAAGAAACAGGAAGATATTTTTAAGGAAGATACAATACAGTTGCTACAATAGCAATGTTTTAAAGGAACGTTATTAGTAAGGAAACTACCTGGTATCTGACATACATGCCTCCCTCAGTTTTCTGAATAGGATGAAAGATACAATGTGAAATTTTAGAGAATGAGAGATTGACTCACCAAAAAAAAAAATTAAAAAAAGAAATCCAAGGAGCAAAAAACCTTCAAGTGATTTGCCGCAAGGTTTTAGGTTAGATGAGCCTGTAGTTTAGAAAGAATCACTAATTTGCAAGAAATGAGAGGGCAACAGCAAGTCTGTGGACCATAATAAAATCTTACCTCACAGAAAACATAGGGATCTTCTAAATACACACGTTAGAAAAGTGTTTGATTAAAATACCAGGGTTTTTTTATCTTCCGTTAGCAAAATGTATTGCTGAAAGTTGTCTTTTTTTTGCTGGTTTAAAACAAAACCCGTTATGATCGCCACAGAGCTATAAGGAACTGCATACTTTCTAGGGTACGTTTTTACTGCATCATACAGGAATTGCTTAATAGGTAAAAATAAACATCTTAAAGTCTTAATGCTGTTTTTGATTAGCAGAAACAGAAAAAGGAATGAACTGAAGCAAGATGATAACAAAGTGTATCATGCAGTATTTTGGCTTAACGTATACAGTATTTCGAACCAGTGATGTGACTGGAGGGTGGGGTTTTTAATCCATTACATTCACCTGACATCATTTAGAATTAAAATTGTATGTGAAGGCAAACTGTGTGGAAATGTGAAAAATACTGGGATGCCTAACGAAAGCGTGCCAGATGTGTTATTGTTTCTAGCATGCAGAGCTAATGCTTGAAGGCCTATTACAGCAGTATGAACTGCTGCTACTCCTAGTTCTTTACATTGCTGCTTTGTTTATGCTGGCTGTGGTCTGGTCACAGTCAGCAAGTGCTGTATGGCATTAGGAAGTTAACCCACAATCTCTGCAGGTTCAGTGACCAACTTAGATCCATCCCATGCTGTCTTGAACTGTTCAGGAACCGGAAATTCTTTCTGGTAAGAAACAAAAGCAACAATGATGGTTAAATAAACAGTGGATACCTCATGAAAACTGGTGGAATACTATTAGTGCTGCATGACTGAGAAAGCATTGATAGCTCAGACATGCCAGGATTAGAGAGAAGCCTTCTTCATTACCCTAGGAAGCTATTTTACAATGCCACACAGGAAAAAGCCTTATTGCTATCCAGTTTCAAATAGCCTTGGTATGGTACTACTTTGCAATAATCCCTCTCACATCATTATTTGGAACAACTAAATAAATAAACCTCATGTCAGAAATTACTTCAGATTCCATCAGTGTCTGGGTTGGAAGGCAGTGGAAAGCATATAGATGTGGAGATTGAGAAAGGAGACTAATTTTAAGGACGAAAGCAATAGTATAACATGGAAGCATTAAAAAAATCCAACCCACTATCATTTTAAGCGTGATACACTTCAAAAGACTCAGCATCCCTTGTGGAGTACACAAAACAAAGCAGAACATCAAAGGAAGTCTCTTTCCATTCTGTGTATTCAGTGAAAGGGTGGGAGCTGTTGGATCTTTCTCTGTTCCCAGTGAAAAAATAAGATATGAAGAAAAAGGTTTTTTCATTCAGGCCTCAAAATGGTGTTTTGATACCCAATAATTTCAGATGATACAGTGATTTGAGGCAAGACTGATCAAAAGGACCTTTTTTTTTAAAAAAAAAAAAGAAGAGGTGGCTGTACAGCCACTGAAGATCATTCCCTTTTTAGTTATCTGAAGCTGGGGATCCAGCAGTCACTTCTGGAAATGTGGAAATTCTCTTGTTACGTATTTTCTTTTATAAAGCCTAAACCCCTTTACCGTACAAAATTCCAGCCTCAAAGATTAGCCAGAAATTCAAGTTCTGTCTATGGCCATTCTGTGCAATTTCAGCATGGCTCTGTTGAGGAAACTAGGAAACCATTACAAGTGTGCTTTGCCTGCATGATCCCTTACTAGTGTGTGAAGCAACAGAGCATGACTTCACTAGAAACACTGATGGGCTTAGTATGAAAATCTTCCTAGAACAGAAAAGGAGACAGGAAAATGCACAGGTGGCTTACAAGGACATATGTTGAAAATACTAGAAAGCACTACAGATGCCACGCATCTCTCAACAGCTTTAGAAAAAACAAGTACTTTCTACTGTGTTATTTCAGCTATAGTAGTATTGTATTTATCTTAGTTTTAGCAACAGCATCTTCAGGCTTGAGTGCTCTTGTGTGAAGTGAGTTTCTTTGGGAAATTATATGTAGATATCAAAAAAGAAAATTAAATGGACAGGAGATTAAGTCATTATCTATCAAAATGGAAAGAAATAATGTCATGTCTGGTCTTTGAAATAACTTTCTGCCCCAGAAAATAAGGAGTTCTTCTTGCACTGATAGCTGAGATATCGGTACATAGCAATTCCATTGTTTTGGATCATTTTTGGGTGATGTAATGTGCGTGGTATGTTAGTTTCTTTCCTAGCAGTTTAAATGCTATTAGCTACCAAGACTAGTGGGGAAGGGGGAGGAAAGCTTTAAAAATATCTCACTCACATAATCACCATCTTGGGGGATAAGGATGTTCATCTCAGATGACTTGGCACTCACAATCTCACAATCTAATGATTCCTCACTGAGGTAGATGTGGCAGCCTTCTGTTTTGTTAATAGATATGGTTGGCACTTTCCCCATCACCTGCAAAATAAAATCTACTTAATACCAAATCTTAAAATGCACACAAATATATCATTAGTAAAGTCCTCTTTGCCTGTCAGGTCTAATTTTGGCCACTAGCATCTGATCTGTGTGTCAGCTGCCTGCATGATGTTTATATTTGATTTGTGAGACACTGAAAATTCTTGGTGGTGGTTACAAAGATCTATATACAACAGCAAACTTATACAGCAAGCTTTTAATACATAGTTTGATGATAGCACTTCCCTGGTTCTCTCTAGTTGCAGTGACACTTTTGTGCTGGTATTTAGGCGGTGTTCACTCTGTTCATCAGTGAGAACTGGTTACGAAATCACATGTGTCAGCTATAACCGAGTAAGGGCAAATGAAAGGTCTCAGCATACAGTACTGTTCAACAAGTGATTTGTAATATGTTCTGAAGACTTCAAAGTTCTTCCAGGTTTTACAGCATACAACAGGAAAGGGTTTTTATCCCCTTCATGCAAGCTACAGTTGTAAAAAAGCACTGAAATCAATTTAATTTAATCTCTAATGGTATTTCTTATGTCACTTTAAAAGCAAGCACAAGATTTACTCGAAGGGAGAAAGGGTAATCTTCTCTTGTTTACAATTCTGCAGATTAAAAGATTTCCTCATGGCTAAGTGACTGACTCACTGGTTGTCAGTAAAAATTCCTCCTTCTCCTCCTGCCCTCTCTAGCAGGAACAGCAATATACTCTGGACGATGCATCAAAAGGGCAGGGGTTATTCTGAGCCAGAAAACAGTAACAGGATGAAATAGATATGTACTTGTTAATGAAAGAGTGTCTCTTGTCATTCAAGCTAAGAATATATTTTCAGCGTCATCCTTAAATGTGAGAGCAAACAAAGAGCAAGTGGTCTGTCCTCTTGCATCCCACCCTGATCCTGAACTCTGATCTGTGTAGTGGATCAATGCATCTTAAACTGATCTTTCTTTAACAGGTTCTCATGCAATAGAGAACAAAAAGAGGGTGAGTTTAATAAATTTTGCAAACATCTGGCAAAAAAAAGCCTCCAAAATCCAAACCATCGAGGGAAAGGAGAGCCAGGCAACATGGCAACAAAGTAACTATTTATAGCAAAATCTGTAGGATGAATTTACTGACATTTGTTGCATTAACATATCATGCATTTACAAATTATAAGCTCGGGTCTTCAAAATACTGAGAAAATTGAGATTCTCAGCACTTGGCATACTGAAACCCTGCAGAAGCTGCCTGATTCAAGCAGCATAGATGATATAGCCCAACTCTACCTTCTTAAGTGGAACTCCACTCTGCTCCATGGCATAGAAGCCTTATGCAATATTCATAGAACCTGCTTAATCAAAAGAATTCTGATTCTTAGAAAAGATATTTCCCCTTTATTTGAGTATTAACAAGCTGTGGTTTCACTGTTCATTACATATGAATTTTTCAGCTTTTATGAACAGTTCTAGAGGTAATGATAAAAATCATCTAGTTATTTTAAAAAACCAGTCAAATAAATGCCTGGGATCCTTTTCGTTAATGAACTCTTTGCCATAAGAAGACATGTAGTTGTCATGAATAAAACTGCTTGTTACAGCTCAGAAGATGATGCACAGCTGGTAGCAATGTCAGTCACTTGCATGAGGTTCAAAATATAAAAAACCATCGTGCTATTATTCCCTGTGGTGGCTGTGACCAGTATTTCTGAAGCATGGAGCAGGATTGTCTACATTTAATGCCATACAGCAGGCACAGCCTTTTAAGCAAAAGACCTCACCTTGCTTGAAGACTGGCAGTTTGATATAATTTAATGAATATTTCATTTTTTTCACTTAAAATAATACATCCTAATATCCTTTCTCAAGACTAGGTCGTGTATGTTGGACACAACCCTGTACTAGAGCATGTATAGTTAGACTTCTTTGGAACGGGATGAATGAAGTGCTGTAAATGTCAGGCAGATTGTCTATATTTTGAAGGGGGCAAGTGTTCCCTGTAGAAAGGGCAATATATGGATTTAAAATGCATCTCTTTTCTTTTCATGAGAACCACAAGGAATGTGATCTCTGATGAAGCTTTGCTTACTGGTTATCAAAGACAAAACCAGTAGAGAGGGGCTAATTAGCCTCTCATTAGGGGCTCATAGCCCGTTTGTAGGCAAGTGGTGACTACATTATTTACTCATGTAATGTATCACATCGTTGGCAGGGGAGACCTTTGAAATCCTGGCACATACTTTCACTTTATGTAATTTTGTTGCCCTTTAACAGTCTATTTGAACATTTCCATTGAGAAAAAAAAAACAGAAAGAAGCATCTTCTGGGCTTAGAAATCAATTAGCTAACTGCCAGAGTTTGTTCCATAAGCACCACTGAACTTTCAAGTCCTAGGAGCTGTTTACCATGAAAGCAAGAAAATTAGAGCCAGAAGTAATAGCTCTTACAGTGTATAGATCTCTCAGCTTCACTGGAACCAGAAGGGACTGAGCTAAAGGAGGTTTGTTTAATGATGCTCAATACTTTTCACAGGCATTTTCTTAATACATCAGCAGAATTTAGTGCATATAAAGGCACATTTGGATGCATCAATCTCTTATTTTTGTTGCACTCCTGTGAGTTATAAAAATCTCTTTTAGCTTTTTCAAAAATCTCTGGGCTTTTTTCCCCTGCTTTTTCCCTGTCTAGCTTTATTTTTCAAATAGATGCTTACCTGAATCTGAATATCCCTGGAATTGATCACTTCCACGATTCCCACAACGTTGTCAAACACAAGACCAAACTTTTTACAGTTGTCTAAAATAAAAACAATCATAAATAAGAAGGGGAAGACAAAAGCAAATATCCACGCACCTGCTATAGTAACTACAAAATTTCCCAGTCTTGCACTGCATAGCTGAGTGGCTTTATTCATGTGATCAATCCATTAAAGTGAATGGAATGATTCATATGCATTATTAATCATGTAAGTCAGTTTTTTCAAGATTGGCATTTAAAGCCCAGCTGAGCTACCTACTCACCGATAGTAATTGAATTGATTTTTCCTTTTATCTGAAGTGTAGATTTGTTACACTTAAAAATGTAGGCCACTTGCTTGAGTTCAGTGTTGTTAATGACCAGGTCATTCTTATCCTCTTGATATTCCTGTTTCAAAAGAAAGTTTATTTAATTGGTTGTCTTTAACTAGCTAACAGACAGACAGAGTTTAGTACAATTTATCCTCGAGTCATTGCATCTTCAGTAACAACAGAGCAATATCCTTCCTGTGGCTTAAAACTCTAATCTGCTCAGTGATGTGATATTTCACCTAATTCACCCTTAGATGGCACATGTATATTTTAGAGCTGCAGAACTGAAGAACTTAGCACAGACCAAGACAAAACCTGTTAATTTCGTAGCAAAGACATTACGCTCACAACAATTTAAAAACGCACTCACAAAACTGTTGCTTGCCTCCCATCCAGTTGAGACCAGCTCCTTGAAGAATGGAGCAAGTTTTTGTTTCCCCAAATGTTACTTAATGTTCTATACAGTGTGTTATGAACAGGTGCAGGCATTACCATAGACAATAAGGTCAATTTCCTTTCATTATGAAGTACGAAAGGACATTTACACTCCATGGATGTCCAGGAAAAACTTGGGATCCACAAGGAAAGTTCCAGGTACTATAATCTTAGGGCAACATAACACAGGCAAATGGTGACTGCACCTTATGCAAATTCAACTCCACAGTACTGACTGTGTATATAACCTTCTGTATGACTGAACTGCATATTGTTTCATCCCTCTAAACCAACGCAATCACATGAATTTTCACTCATAGATTCTTTGGTATATGCCTGCATAAATTAACTCCCAAACTTTAAACAAATCTATCTTTTCCACCTGCAGACCAAGCAAAAGGAGAACACTTCTCCACTTCTAAGCATGGGAGACATGCTTGAATGGAATGGCTGATGAAAAATAAATGTATAAGTCCATTGGCTAACAAAGCTTGAGAAAGTGCTCTGTAATAATACTGCTACCTCTTACTTGCATAAATGGCCTGCAGGAAGGTATTTTAATTGGAGTTCTCCACTGGACTTGTTTCTGGGGATTGTCTGATTTTGCAAGGAATTTATATGCTGGTTCTGACATTCTCCCGTTCAGATGACTTTGTACATGATTCTCAGAGACAAATGAATTAACTTTAGATGCTACAGAATAGTAAAAGCTAAACTGTATCAAGGAGGATTGTTGCCAGAGTCAGCCATTTTAGTTGCAACTTTGATTTCTTGCACCTTGATTGTGGACAGCCTTTTGCAAGATGTTTCAGTGCTCAACCTGGTTAGTAATATGCAGGGTGTGATTCAGAGGTGTGACTGGCACTCACCACTCTCCACTTCTTTCCCTCTAACTCCAAGACAGGAGCATGGCTCTGCTGTGGGGAATTCTTGGGAGAGGTGGGACTTGGAGTATGGCTTTTTGTTGGAGAACGAACAGATGGACCTTGGGCACGTAGACTGGGGTTCTTGTGAGTCTTCTGGTCATCAGAGACGTGTCGAAGCCCTAAAAAGAAAAAGTGTTTATGAAAGAGAATCTGTTTTACTGTCCTAAGGGTGTTCATATTTAAGCAGGAAAGGTTCATTTGTAATTGTGTTAAATTATTCTGTTAATTTACATTTTTTATTTCCTCAAAATTTGCCTGTGTAACTAAAGTGTAACTGCCTACATATATTTAGCAGTTCATATGAAGCCTCTTTTACTGTGGATGGGCTATCTTAGTATCTTTAACAGGAAATGCCACAATGTCTCCTAGTCCCTCTCTGTCCGTAGCCAGCTCTGAGAGCTTGTTATACCATGTTTTTCCATCCATGAAAATGAGATTATTTTTCTAATTTATGACAATATTTGACCTATCCCTGTGGCATTAAAGGCAGATATATCAATTGTATGTATTTTAACTCACAACCACCCACTTCAATTATAACTGTCCAGTATTAATACAAAAAGCTTTATTATTGTACTCCACACTGAGCTGTAAGCCATACCTTTTCACCTAAGATAACACATTTTGACACAAGTTGGTACACTGAATGTTCATCAGAAAGGCAGATTAATTTTTATTGCAATTGCAACTAAGAGGCTCACCAGCTACTCAGGACTGAAGATGTCCAGCTTGGCTGCCTTAAAATTAAAAGAATACTTCGAAATAAATAGTGCAGATTTCAAGTATGCTGAATATATTTGGGTGTTGCTGCTTCTAAAGGACGTTTTGATATGCAGTCTCATCCATCAGACTCAGCGTAAGCCTCAGAAAGATCTGAGCTGCTGAAATGTAACTTAAAAGAAGTACTGAAAGTTGGGTTAATATATATATAACAGCTCTTGATGGAGTTTGATCAAAATTTGACTTCTTTTCTCCTGACCTTTGGTAATTGCCTCTCCCTGGTTAAGCTGTGCAAATAGGGCTGAGCGAGATGCAGTTCCTTCATCCTTTACGGCTTCTGTATCAAAGATGGGGGGAGGCCCAGGTGGTGGTGGTGGTGGCGGTGGTGGGGAGAGGCATGACCCGCTTGTTAGAACAGATCGCATAGACATGGGTGATGCAACAGGACCCTGTTTGAGATAGATGGAAATTATTTTACATACATGTTTCAAGGAACATTGTATTATGATAACTCTTATTTATTAACACCCTTGAATGCTGTGAGTTTGAGTGACTCTAGGCAGCCACGGGCTCAGGAGAACTGCAGGCACCATAATTGAACGTAACATTGTGAATCTTTCCCTGCATCAAAGCAGGCAAGGCTGGAAAGACTGACACTCCACAGTGTTACCTTACTGCAGAACTACTCCACCTAAAATATTTTTCTCAAATGCTGGTCAAGAGTGATGTTAAAAATCTTTAATAGTAAAGATTCCATAATTTATTCCAGTGTTTACTTACATTAAAGGGAAAAATGCTTCCTTTTTTTCAGATACCAAATTCAGTTAGCCATAGCTTGGTGTGCATTCAGAAAAATACAGAAAGTGTTTTGATCTAACACAAATAACTGGGGGGGGTGTGTCATGAACTGTCAGTTATACATATGCAAAATGCTGTATCGTATGCAAAATCTATAAATGCTATTCTTCAGACTGTTCAAGTAATCTGCAAAGTTTCAAATTACAGCAAAATGTAAAACTATGGTGATTTAAATATCTTATTTCTGAAATTCAGTATTTGAGGTTTTAGTTCAATTTATAAAATTCTTTTTTTCTTTTTTTTTCAGTTGCAGGAGATCACAGCACACAAGTTATGAGTGAGAGGGGCCTTGGTAAAGTAAGTAATCCAATCTTTCTTTCAGTTTGCATAATCAAAAGTACATGTTTTGGTCTGAATTATAATGCTTACATAGAATATTATCAAACAGACAGAAAATACTAATAAAGATCTAGTTAAAATTCTGTGCATCCTAATAATAGATATATAGAATCTGAGAAACAGGGAATGACTTTTTCTGTCTTGCCACTGAGTGTCACTCTGATCCCACCTCTCAGCAGCAGAGCTGAGACTGTTTTAAAAGAACCATTGTGAAAAATCAGATTGGTTCTGATGAGTGTAGCCACCTATACAGATACTGTGCATCGCACCAGCATATATTTATTGGGTGGGCAAGATACAATGGGAAAATGACAGGGACTTACAAAGCCATAGCTCCTCTAATTAGCTACCTTTGTTAAGAGATACAGGTTGTTAAAGTGCATCCCTGGTAATCAATACTGGAAACAGATATTGCTTAGCTGGACTCAGAGGATATTTTTAACCATTTATGACGCCACTCCTTTCTGCTTTCCACTAAACTGAAACAGCAAAATATCCATCTGGTTCGTGCATCTCACGAGTGAGAACTGTAACTATTTTTTAAAAGTAAACTTGTTCTGGCCTGGAATCCCAAACTGATAACAGGAAAAGGTCTGAGGTGCACATGCTCTTTTTGGTTTTTTCCTCTTCAGGCATACTTTTTTTTTTAAAAAAAATGAAGCCTGGCACATTTGAGTAAGTAACTACATTCAGACCTCTTAGTCATTATGACACTAATTAGAGTAGCATGGAAAGAGAATAATATTAGTTAACCTCTTAATGTATACCCTCTATTGGCACATGCATCTTCAGCATATAAGTACTGTTGCATTTGAAGGAGCTGCTTATGGAAGATGTTAGTGATGAATACAAAGCAAGATTCTTTGTCATATTAGTGACATTAAAACTGCACTGCACAAAAAAGACTGTTGAATCCCCCAGTGCTTCGGTGAGTAATGAAACTGATGTAGTGGTAGGGTTGGATTGTTTCTGAAAGGATCCATGATCTCTTAAAGGAATGAGCTCTCTTCTACACTATTAAATCTTTTTGATCAAACATAAACAAATGAGAAGAATCCTCTTTTGGAACGGATTATCATTTATTGTCAAGATATACCAGAACTGATGTGGACTGCTTTTAGAGACATTTCTTTGTTACATGGATACATTTAACTAATTTCTGCTTTTAAGCATTTCTGCTTACTTCTCTTAGTAGTTACAGGTTATTGTTTTAGACCAGGGACAACTTCTTCACTGGGCCTCAATTTGCAGTGCCTGTCCTCCTGCCTCTGCTAATAACAGTAATGTTACCTGCAGCAGAGTCAGCACAATTGTGAATTATAATAAAAAAAAGAATATAAGTGAATTTAGTGGCATAATCAGTTGTTGCTGCCTGAGGTGCAATAGAGATCTTCCCTATCTGTTGCCTGCAACCATAGCAACTGAATTCACTATGTCCTGGTTATCCAGAATTATGAACATTGCATTTGCAGGGCTTTTTAAAATACTCAGATACCCAGAAATGGCACTCATCGTTCACAGTGCAGTGTGGACATGCAGTTATGAATCATGTATGCTTTATGGGAGGAGATTAATGGTAGAGTGGTAGTGGTTCATAACTTGTAGTCTGAGATAAAAACCTGATTTCCCAATTCAAGATTGAGATCTGATTTCCCTAACACACCTTATTGCCTCTACCTGCATAAATACAGTGCTGTTATTTTCCAGAAACTTGTGTTTAAGACTTACATGTTAATTTGGAATTAACACCAACAAAATTCTGCAAAGGCTGCAAAGATGCATTAGAATAAAAAAGATGTAGAAGTTATCTGAGTATTCTGCATACAACACAGAGTGGTAGGTCACCCTGCCAGTCTCTTTGCTTAAAGTGTCAAACTGAAGGCCATCACAGATCATGCAGAAGACTCCAGCAGACTACTCGTCATCAAATGATGCTGCTGAGTAGTGCATCAGTTTCCCAAATGGCAACAAAAGTATGGGAATGTCTATGTAACTGAGGTGAAGCAAAACTCAGGGATTTATTTGTGCAAGTGGATGATCTCCCAGAACTCTGAAAGAACTAACTATCTTGTGAAAGTACAGACAAAAAGGAAGGACTTTAAATACATCAATCAAGTTTGGACATGGTTTTGTATGACTGGAGAATGTCTTATTTACATTCCAAGAAAGAGCAGAGGTAGGAAAGGATCTGGGAAACTAGGAGCATCTAGCTAGAAACTAGGAGCTTCTAGAGCAGCACTGATGAAAAGACAAGTATAGTCAAAAATCTGACCTGAGGAGTGAAGACATTCTAGTCCTTTGAGTGGGTTTCAAGAGCAGCAAAAAAAAAATATCCCTTTTCCTCATGCTGCTCATCTGCCTCCTCTTTTCTTTATAAGCCTGGTCCCTCCACCGAAGTTAGTGGCTATCTCCACTGAGCTCAAAAGATTATGAGTTACATCTAATTAAGAACACAGGAGCTGTCACAAGGTCTCTTAATTTTGTGCAGTCACAGATATAAGAGATGGATTGAACCTTTTTTGTTAAGTTTTCTCCTGCATGACAAATTCTTGTCTAGCTTATGACCTGAGTTAAAGCTACAAAGCTAACAAATATCATATGATGGTATTTTCAATTACGTTGGAAAATCTATGGCCATTGTGGAAACTGCAAAAAATTGCAATCATAAATTAGGCCAGGTAAAAATGAAGGACAAATCAAAGGAAACAGGCTGCTAAAGTATAGGGAGGGACTAACTGCTCCACTGTAGATCTACCATCTTACAGCATGGACACATCCAGTAGGACAATCCCCCATTGAAACAGAACAGCATGGAAAAGACAGATGAGTCTCACTAATGAGGAGGCGTACAGAGACTTGCTGTAAAGAGGGGTTCAGTCTATCTCTGGCTTTTGTCTTCTTTTCTTTGACATTTTGATTTACCTGACTGGCTCAGGGAAACTCTAACAAGGGGATAGAAAGCACAAAAGCAAACTGGAAATGCAGAAAACTCTTTGCACTTCTTGCATTCCCTGCATGCTGTCAAAAAGGGCAGTTTTAAAATCACTCTAGTGAAGTGGTTCAGGTTCTTTTTTGATTAATTTTGACCTCTATTAATAGACAGACTTCCAAGTTACCAACCTAAGTCACTGGCAATTGGTTTGCTTTCCTTAGTCACCCTTCCAAGATCAATTAGACCCTCAGGCTCTAGAATATTTCTGAGCCAGACTCTTAAACTGGTATCTGGCAATACTTGTGCATAGTCC
This sequence comes from Limnodromus scolopaceus, assembly GCA_028565335.1. Classification (NCBI taxonomy): domain Eukaryota; kingdom Metazoa; phylum Chordata; class Aves; order Charadriiformes; family Scolopacidae; genus Limnodromus; species Limnodromus scolopaceus. Next base: position 66,895,797 of record JAOXNO010000013.1, on the reverse strand, counting down.
TATCCAATTTCAACTAAAGTGCCCTTCACAAAGTCCATTCATTTCTGTTCTGTATAGGGTGGTGTTTGTGAGAGCTGATGGGAATAAAATAACATGCTATATGCCTGCAAAAGTTCATCTATCCTAAAGCAGCAGGTGCTTACCAGCATTGCTATTTGCAAACAACTCTTCAGATTAACTCCAAGCAGATGTTAACAACAGCATATCTTCACACAAAGAGTATTAAGAGCCATTTGGACTAGCAGAGGCGGTTATTTGCAAGCCGCCTTTCTTCCTCTTTTATTTCAGCTGCTTGCCTGCTTAACAGCTGCTGTTCTCAGTGCTGTGGTGTCTATGGACATCACGTCAAGTTATGCTGATAGTTGACTGTTCGCATTAACATGCTGGTGTGGTCATTTTTCCATCATTTGCAAATACACCCCTTGTAAGAATTGTAAGGGGAACAGATAGTTTCAGCCTTATTTTGTAACACAAAAATAAGACATTAACTTTTAACCTGCTAGCTTTGTATCATAGTGAACTTTAAAATTTGCTGCTGGAGCTTTCTGAAATGGTGGAAAATGTAATTCTGTGAGTAAGGTCCTATCAAGAACAGGAGATGCGGGCTCTGCAGCCTTGTAGTAACAGCTCTGTAGGGGATGGAACATTCCAGAATTTTCCTCCCAGGGAAAAAAATGGTCTTCAACCTCCAACTACTATGATCTGAATGGGGTGACAGAACAGGTCAGGGTTTGCTCCTTGCTGGGTAGCCCAGAGCCACCTGCAGAGAGGCCAAGGGCCTCCCACTGACTGTGGGCCAGTGGCTTCCTCTAGTGACAGTGTCTGAAGCTGCTCATGGAGCTGGGTCTGATAAACGTGTATTATAACTGGGGAAGGGTTTGCAGGGCTGCAGTACAGCCTCAAAGTATGTTGTGCTTCTACCTTTATATTGTAGGACTGGCAGAAGGGTGAGGTACTCTGCTTTTTCTCCTTGCTGGCTATATCTAGCTGGCTCACTGGAAGAAAGAATTGACTGTTTATGTTGAGGCAGCTGCCTGGTTAAAATTCATCTATGATGAATCTTATTTAATTCCCTTGAAATTACAGTAGAGATGAGTGAAGCCCTTTGCTTCTGAGAAGCTGGGCCTTGTTACAGCACAGTTCTCCTAAAGTTTTCCCCTGGAGCACAGGGCAACAGCCAGTCTTGTTAGAGCAATAAAATGCTGTATGTACATAACACAAGTGCTCTGGATGACATACTGTCAGTAATTTTTGGTGGCCATATGCAGCTTGACATGTCTTTAGGTCCAAACCAAGCTACCGAGAGACAGTAAGAATTTCTTTTTATGTCTTATCACAGATGTTACTATTTCCCGAGCCATTCTTGCTGAACAGTTCCCTGGGTTAGCCGTCCATGTCACTGTTACTATATTTGTAGTATTGTGGCAGCAAGGAGCCCTAGTCAGAGGCTCGTATCTCTGGGGATATGAGGGGCTTGCATGCCAGGCCCTGTATAAACACCCGCAGTGTTCTGCTGTGTTTATCCAGCTTTAGGCTGACACAGTGCGGCACGGAAACTGGGGGGGAACAAAGTTCTTGTGGTGGGAACCTGCTGTGGAGCATCTGAATACACACACATTTCTTGTGGCTGCAATGGTCATTTTTACTCAGGACAAACAGATTATGAACATCTATATAATACACAGAAATAAATTAAAGATGAATGTGTATAATATATAGTACCCATTTTATTAGTCATTCATATTAAGAGGTAAGTATCTATTTGTGTCTGAGGCAACAGGAGGCTTAGATAGAGGCATAAAATCCCTTCCTTAATTTATTGAAAAGCCTTCTTTTCATGGCAGCAGATAACAGGAATCCTAATAGGGACTACATTCTTCTCAAAAAAAAGAGAGATATCCCTGTTTTCTCCCCCTCCCCCTTTACAGTAATTCTAGTTTCACACCTAAAATCATTTCAGCATTCTGTATTGTTCTTTCCATACATACATGCAGCCAACGACAAGAATCATGAAGCTCAAAATATCATGTATCAACCTCTGGGAACAGGTGGACTGTGACTCAGGGGCACAGAGCTCTTGTTAAGGTGTTTTTTTTGTGTAAAAGTAGCTTAGCACAACAGTTCTATTACCTACCGTATTTAAGCCACCTGTCTGCCAGGGGTTATGCTGCCCCTGAGATCCGCAATTTACTAGATGAAACAGCTGACTGACAGTGCCTGTAGTCTTTGTGAGTTAAAACACAAACCAACAAAAACCAGGCCAGCCTCTCTTCTTGTTACTGGGTCTCAGCAGAATTATTTATCTGTTGAGTTTGCAAACTTTGAAGCCCCTTTTAATACACTTCTGCCATTTATCACCTTTTCAGGACTTAAAATGGTGCTTACCTCTTCACAGTTACCCAAACAGAAATGTTTTGTGCAGCCAAGGGCGTATTTGAGAACTGTATGCTAATGTAATTGTCAGCAAGTAACTTGCTCCCACAGGCACATTAAACCATCTTTTACTTACATAAACATTCAGTTAAAAAGAAGACCAATCCCTTTAGCAATATATATATAGTAAAGTTTTAACAGATGTGCCATTTCCTTTTTTCTCCATTTTACATACTTTCAATTTTCTTTTTCCTTTCTCTTTTCCACTGGAACTAGGTTGCATTTTGTTACAGGTCAGGTTGCGTTTTACAGTTGGTGTCAAACAAGCCTCTCCCAGGCCCTCCCTTAACATGTCTGAAGGGTGTTTGGTCACTGATGTTAAAAGGACACTGTTGATATCCAGTAAAGACAAATATTGTCAGCCGTTATTGGAATAAGAGAGTAAAACTACTTTCTTTCAAAGGGACATGGATGTAATTGAAGCAGTCTCCACCAAAGGAGCAACTATTGTAGAGTTGCAAGGATGGCCGGTTTCTAAAGTGATAAATGTACCAAAAACTGAACTATGTTCTCTGAGAAAGAAACAGTTAAGATTAAAGGATGCAAAGTTTTCAAGAAAAAAAGTATAAAGAAACAGGGAAAGAGAAGAGAAAGGAATGGAGAGGAAAGGCTATGACTGAGAAAAACTGAGCACTCCAAAAATGTCTATATCTTATCCAAGATGTGGGCATTTAAATCGGTGTATTACGCTGCTCTTAGTTCTATCTGAATGAGGCCTCTGGGACTGCAGTTGTGGCTGTGGCTGGAATTTGGCACTACAGTGTTGACCTTTAGCTTTAGCGAAGTGGCTCAGACGATGGCTTCTTGATAAGTGGGTCAAACTAAACACAGCATAGAAGAGATACTGGAAAGATAACAGGAGGCTTTTGCCTGAAGAAGTTGGTCTTTTGGAGCTCGTTGACCTCAATGTGTAGAGAGAGGATATATTACAGGACAACATTTTGATAGTACAGAAGAGAGGCAGGGCCATTTTATAAGAAAATGTCTGGAGGTGATTATTGTAGACAAAAATGAAATGGCCAAAGTCTGTACTGAGACTACTATAATTGTGCTCAATTAGGCTAATGTAGGAATTACAATGGTTCTTCTCAGTGTGGAGCCTGTGGAGAAATTCAGCTTTTAAAGAGAATTTAAGAAACTATCTAATGATTTATAAATATTTTTTAAAATTATATTTCAGGAAAAAAAGACTTGATGATAGTGTACTGGGTTCAGTGGGAAGAGGATATAAATAAATCTCGACTGCTTGTAAAGATGCAGACTTCCTCCTAAGAATTTAGTTAGATTTGTAAATGGTGGGGGGACATTTGTCACTTGAGTAAAATTCTGTATTAGAAGCTAAACACTGTAATGAAATTCACTAGTAGTTAGTAAATATTTCCTGTTTGCAAATAATCCAGCTGGCAACATTTGTCCTAAATGAATATTGTATATATAAAGAACAAAAACTTAACTGCAGATCCACTGCAACTGAGAGAAACACTCGAGACGATTATTCTTGAGCAAGATTTGTTTCCTAACACTTATTTGATGTACAGGAAACTACAGCAATTGCTCATTAATACTGGTTGTTTACTTGCTGCAAAGTTAACCTGCAGAAACAGGGGCAGAAGTTTCACTTCCCCCACCCTACACATGCAGTCCTTGTTGCAAACAAACTTTTATTAGGCATTCTCGTGAGCTTATATTACAGCTGTTCAATTCTTTGCATCACCAAAAGTAATAGAGAGGGAAGAGCGAGCCATGCTTCAATGGAATCCCTTATTTAGGCAAAAAAAAAAAAAAGAAAAAATTAAAAAAGGGGACTTGCTGTTTATCGATAAGAACTGATAAAAGACATAGGTTACTGTTACAGCTATAGATTGCATGCTGAAGTCAGAAATTTGTAGCAAGCAGAAGTGACAGTTGCTGCATGGGAATACTACACTGGGTATTCAAAGCATTTCATTATAAATAACAGCTTTTGCATAAAACTCATTGACATCTGAGAATGTCATATCTGGTAGTAGATTAAAACTTGCAAATCTCCCTTAGGTTGGTAATTGCTATTGTTCTCTTTGTCAAGATGGCTAAATTGAGCTGTAGTGAGTACAGTGAACTGCTACTCACCACAGGGTACGTGTGGCAGAAGGAGGCTCACACTTCAGATTCAAAACAATGCACTACAAAATTACGCTTTCAAGGAAATGCTGTAGATCCATCTGACTTCCACTGACAAACGTATTTTCCCTGACAATCAATTAATGAAAATGAATACTTCAGATCATGGTGAAAATACGGAGTGGAACATTTTACTCTCTGGGACAATCCTCCTCAGAAACATACATACTTTAAATACGTAGTTTTCTTCTGTGAGAACAGTGCCAACAAATATCCTAACTGTGCCCATCCTGTCTTGAAATGCCTGCAATTTACATAGGGTCCAGTTTTGTACCACCACTCACACATGGCTAGGCTCAGATACACACAGGTCTCACGGTTCTTAACTCCACTATTCCTTGGCTTTCTCCTCACACAGTCCCATGCATTTCAATAGGATACCCTCAAGGAGTAAACTATTGTCACACATCTTGGCACAACCACAGCCAAAGTGAATAAGGAGAGAGAATTGTGCTAGATCCAAGAATCTGTAAGCATCTGTTTTTATCACAAATTTATTATAAAGCTAATGGGGGTACCTGTTATTGTCAGAGCTGACTGCTTAGTCATTATTTCAACCTTTTGTACCTGTTTTACTGTCTGCCTTGTAATTTATTAAGACATTTCTTTGTCTTTCCTCTGAAGTGTCTGCCTGTGTGCTTACTGCCAGGGCCAGGAACACTTCACTGTATGCACGAGTGATCTGTTCCAAGGCTGGCGGCAGCTGCCCTGCGCAGCTTGATGGGCTGGAAATGGCACAGCTTTGTGACACTGCCATGGCCTGTGGCCAGAAACGTGTACACCACAGTACGCAGTATCTATAGGTAAAGGGGCCAGCTGCTCACTAAAAAACACACCCCCTCCTTTTTGGAAACCCAAGCATAGTCTGATCTAGACTGATGCTCCTGGGGTTTTGTTGCAGTTCAAACTATGAGAATACAGCTCTGAGAGAAGCACTAGTTAATGTTCTCTCTGACTCTTTAGTCTCTAGAAATACTCAAATATGTTACTTAATCGCTTTTTACATAAAGCTTCAAGCTTTGTTGACTTTTGCAGATATGAAGGTTAAATTATCGGTATAATGTACTTTTAAATGTGTACTTAGACAGGCCAAAAACTTTCTCTCTTTCTCTCTCCCTCTATAATGAAATAGCATTTCTGTATCAACGTCTCCCTTTCATAAATGTGCCACTTTCTTAATGCCTTGCCAAACTACCACTTTTTCCTTTTTTCCTTTTATGCATATAAGTGGAAGCTGCTGTGTGCAATGATTAACTGCGTCTGGAATGTATCTACAGCTTTTATATATATCGTAGTGCTGTCTGGGCCCTCATTCTGCAGACCTTTATGCTTAACTTCACACAGCAGGAGGAATCTGTGATTTTCATTCTCACTTTAAAATGTATAACAAAAATCAAATTATCACTTGAGTAACTCATTGCTTTCTTGAATGTATTTGATACCAAGCTTCATAGAAATATTTAAACAACACTTAAACAACATTTAAACCACCTGTTAACTTACTGGATTCTAATTTCCTTACACTCACATGAAGTAAAACTTCAAAAAATTACATATTCATAAAAATGTGTTTGTAATTTATCTTTCAGACACACATGATATGAATGGTAATTTAAATGAGCCATACTTCCAAGAGAACTTTCAGATCTAAGTGATATCCAAAGTGAGTGAAATCAATACTTCAGATGCAGTAATGGGCACGTCACTCATGATGGAATGAGCACTGTTGGCAGGAAACTATGCTTAATATGAATAAACAAGTCACACCTAGATTTGTATTCGGCAATTTCCTGCACAACTACAGAAAGGGAATTAGAAAGATGTGACAGCTGAGTTTAAGACCAGTTAAATATGATCTTCAATAGCTACACTTCTGAGTAAGATTACCACTACTGCCAGCACTGAGAGTTCCTCCTGTTTGATCAAATGGCTACAACAGATCTTTATCTTATAATATTACTTCCATACTTGTAAAGTTCCATTAAAGGTGAAGATCATTCTCTCTCTGTATTAACAAAACTAAATTTGCCCCAGATTCTCAGACTAATTCTGTTAACAGGGTACTACAATTTCCTTTCCTTATCGAATAATAATTTTAAAACCACTAGTTCTTTTCACATTCGCTGATTAAAATAGAGTAGGATGTAGCAAGCATGAAATTTTGTACTAAATTAAGGAAGGGAATCATGTTTAATATTTTAAATATTTTGCTACAGAAACCTACAGAGCAGCAGATAATTCCAATCTTCTAATATATCACATTTAAATGCTTTTGCATTGCTTCAAACTAAGCAGTCCACACAGATCATGATCTCTCCTGTATTTAAATTTGCACTCGAATACTTGAGTACTGTAAGGCCTTGCACAATGTCTAAAAGGGTGTGAAGAGAAAGTTGCATAGTCTGTTGCTGAGCACAAGTAACATACATTCTCTTGCATGGTTATCACCTCCTTACAGGTGGAGATAAAGTAATTTGTCCAGGTACCATAGACTCATAGAATGATTTCGGTTAGAAGGGACCTTTAAAGATCACCTAGTCCAACCCCCCTGCCATGGACAGGTTGCTCAAAGCCCTGTCGAACCTGGCCTTGAACACTTCCAGGGATGGGGCATCCACAACTTCTCTGGGCAACCTGTTCCAGTGCCTCACCACGGTCATAATAAAAAATGTATTCCTTCTACCCAATCTAAATTCTCTTTCAGTTTAAAACTGTTGCCCCTTGTCCTGTCACTACAGGCCCTGGTAAAGTCTTTCTCCATCTTTCTTATAAGCCCCCTTTAATATACTGAAAGGCTGCAATAAGGACTTCCCGAAGCCTTCTCTTCTCCAGGCTGAAGAACTTCAAATCCCTCAGCCTTTAGGCATAGAAGAGGTGTTCCAGCCCTTTTTCCATGTTAAGATTTATTCCATCTGAAAGCTCTACTTCAATTCCCTATATTCCTGAGTTCTTACAATGGTTTGGTCTGGGAATTAAATTATCTGGGGGGCTACATTAGTCCTTTGAATAGTGATTCAATTTTTAAAACAAATATTTGCTTAAACAGAAGAAATTATAAACTTGGTGTGAAAGACTGCACATGCACATATGTGAGTGCACTGGTAAGTTTAGGAGATGGTAACAGCAAAGAGCTGGCTGACTATATTTTTAATGTATTTCAGAAATTCTCCTAACCTGATAATAAACATGAGCATATTATTACAATAATATAGGACATTGCATCAATGTAGACAGTGGACATAAATTCTTACTTTTATACCCAACAGAAAATTAATTCTTCATGGTTATACTTCTCTTAGAGAACAATATTCATTGTCGTCATCTTACTATGTATCTCAGATGTAACACACAGAAAATGTTAATATATAGAGAGTATAGTTATGCATACAGTTATATTTACTCTCTATGTATTTCAAAAATTAGTTCTGTATGTATAAAATAACAGTTTTATAAAAATAGCTATCACGAATTAATAAATTGGTATGTATCCTTTGTTTTTCTTTTTCCTGTTATTAAATATCTTTCTTTGTTCGTATTTTTTCTACCATTCTTCTCCTTTCCGTCATGTTCCCCCAACTTTCTTTTAGTCTGACATGTGATTTAAGTTTTTGGATTTTTTTTTAAGTTTTTGGATTTGGATTTTTTTGCTACCTTCTACTGTAGCAGGCCTGGAGAATTGTTTCTGCCTCTACTCACCATCTGCACCTGTGGGTTATGGCTATAATCATCCTAAATAATTCTTCCCTCTTCCTCAAAACGTGTCCCACAATGGCCTGGCTACTTTCTTGACCTGCCTTTCAAACTTTTATCAGCTTGGTTGGAAAGTCTATGGACCATGAGTTCTGTTCCTGGCCTAGGTATTTATTTCTCTTGAGCTAATGACTGCATTAAAAATCAAGTTGGTTACTGGTATTTTACGGTTCTTTATGAAGAAGGAAAGAGTACTTACAGTTTTACTCCAGGTGAGACCTGTGGTATGATGCTCTTTGATGTAAGCTTGAAGCTCAGACCAGATGTTCAGATATGACTTCACCCAATCAACATGGCGTGCATCACTGTAAAAACAGAGACAATATTTATATGTGTGAATGTTTGTACCTAGAACCAGAAAGCACTGCTACTCTTGCTTAAAGTAGATAAAACCCAATGTCTGCCTTAAAGCTATGGACAAATCAGTTGAAAGCCAGCCAGCCCAGTGCTGAAAATACTATGGTCTACTACATGGAAAGCTTTTAGGTCCTTCCAGAAGACAAGCAAGGGCAAATGATGCCTCTAGCACAGAGTGATTCCTGCTGGAAGAGCGTGTCGTCATCCTGTTCAGGCTCAAAGTCAACTGAAGAAGCACTAAAGGTCTATGGAGCTGTGCAGCAGCCACCCAGACCCAGTCTCAGGGTGCTGAATTTCAGAAAACTAAATATCCATGGGGTCTGTAAGATATTCTAGCTTCCAAGTTCAAATGTAGCCAAGGTACTACTAGAATACGTTATAATCATCAAACTAAAATATTTATACATCAAGAATTCTTAAAGTACAAGTCACAAGTTGGCTCTGGAGTCATTATTTGGAAGGCTTAGTCTTCCAATGGGACAGTAAGTGAAAACAAGAAATATGTAGAGAGAGAGAAACTGCTTGTAAGATGGAGTCCTTACTTACGAAGATCCAGAAAAGAATTATTACTGATTAGTGATGGCTATGGACTGGATGCTCACAAGTATTTGGGTATCTACCTCCTATTTATTTACTTTGGAATTAGGTGCTTACTATTGCTGAGGATCTTGGTCAACAGGTTTAATCCAAAGCCTACTGAAGTTAAGGGAGAGCCTTCTACTACTGTGGAAGACATTGTGATCTGATTCAGTGAAAAACAGGAAAAGAATTCCTTATTAGGGGAAGAACTAAACACCTAACTAGTGTACCCCGTCTATACCATTACGTGAGACATTTTTTTCTTCAGAATAAGTACTTCTAAAGCTACATTGTAAAAATCTTCAGTTGTCCCAGTAGGTACCTTCAATAGGTAAACTAAGGCTTGAGGAATAATACATAATGTATATATAACATATGTTATAGATAGTATTTGATATATTTTTATACATATACCATAAATAGAAATATATACAAAAGTTTTTTACTTATATGAAGTTTTCCCCACTAAAGAGGAAAAACTCAACTTCAAATGCTCTTCCTAACTGGGATATAAAATCAAGAGCCAAAATCTGGCCTCCAGAAGTACCAAATCAACAGGATTTATACATTAGTTTTCTAAGAGGGCATAGGAAGGACCTGTGTTTTTTCTCTTTCTCTGTCAGCTCACAGATCTCACTCATGGAAGCTTTCTGTGAATTCCTTGTGCTCTTTAAGAACAATGCAGTGGTACAGAAAAAAATCCATTTGGGAGCTATGGAATTAGATGCTCCGTTGCATACACCTACCACCTAAATGCACATTTTCAAGCGAAGAGCGAGAACAGCAACAGTATGAACGCACAAGTGAGACAAGGACACATAGCAGCTAGCTACCCACACACTGATACGTAAGTATGTATTTGCAGATAAGCTTATGATGCCAGAATACCAGAAAATTAAATATAATCCTATAATTTGCAGAAAGTGAAAACCAGCACTGCTAGCGCTGCTGCCATTCTCACTGCAACATGCGGGTCACAGATGAGGAGGGGAAAATATACTACTGCGAGCAGATTTTATCTAATAGTTTTTAGTTTATAAAATGCTTTCTGTGGTGGTGTGGTTGGTATGTTGGTATGGTTAGTGCTCCATTCTCTGGCTGGTAGATACTGGGGCTTGGCAACATACCTGTGCTTGTAGTCCTTTAATACCCTGTTAGTATAAAAGGTAGCGGCATCATTCATCTCCTTGACATAAGGGCCTGGTTTAGGAGACTAGGACCATCAATCAACCCATGGTAGCAGGAAACGACGGAAGGAGAAAGGAAGTAAAACATTAGTCAGATACCTTCCCTGATGTATTAGGTACATTACAAAACACCTTCTTGGGTGTAGCAGACTGAAGAACTACGCAGATGACACTGCAGAGTTCTGCAAGATTTGGAACTAATCTGGCCCACACTATCCAGAAGCACATTTACAGCCCTCCCATCCATCCTGTGCATAACTCACCACTGCTATCCACCCAAGGGCAGGTATGCTTTCACTGACGGCTGAGAGGTGGTTGAACATTTGACTTCCTCTGTTCCTTTCTCTGAAGTTCTGGATTTCCTGAATCTTTTCTGATATTGGCTTGAGAAGCATTGCCACCTCATTCTGAAAAAAAAAACCACAAACCAACAAGAAAAGACGACGCTGCTGTTACACTGGTTCGTCTAAAAACACCCTGAGGTTTAACATTGTCCTCCCTACCCATTGATTTAACAGTTGGAAAGAAAGGTCAGCATATTCTCTACATTAAAGTAACAATTTAATTACTCTCCTCTGGTTGCAGCGGCAAAGCACACAGACATTAAGTATTAATAACATGTTGCAGCAAAAAAATCTTCACAGCACTGGCAGCATTTTCACACGCTGCCCAGGTTGAGACCCACAGAGACCCCACAGCCCTGAGCAAGCAGAATGCTTGTATTTTTCATCTGATAACCCTGGAACTTTTTGAGAGTTGTTACACTGGCTTGAATTTTTCAAGTTATTAGCCAAGTTGTTCTTTCTATAAGAAACACAAACTACTTGCTAGATTAGCGGCCTCTTATCATCTGGCAACAAGACTGAGAAGTAATATGCTAAAGGCAATATCAAATTTAGCTTTCCCTTTTGGTAAATTTTAATGTTTTAATTTCCTTTGGCTGCAAGTAATGTGGGAGGATTTCATGGGAAACACATAGCCTGCGAGCCATGGCTTGGGGAAATTCTCCTTGTTAATCAGAAACGAATGGTATCCAGGGGAATGACTGTTGAGCGGAAGGAATAGTGTCAGAGTGAAGAGAAAAGCAGAATGAATGCAGAAGCTATCCAAGCTCTTTCCTGTGCAAAGTGAATGCTAATCACACTGGCCCAGTGTCTCAGAAAAACTAATTTAGAGCACTAACTTACTGGGAAAAATTCTTCCACTTGGAAACAGCACATTAAGGGACAAGGAGTCATTAGTTTATGAGCAAAACAACTGCTGTACCTTGCAACCCTATAAACTGTTTCTATAAAAACAGTCCAATTCTGTATTGCAAAAGTACGCCCGCAGAACCCTTGCTGTGTCCCACCAAAGAGAGTGCACCGTTCTGATTTTCCCTGGCACTTCACTTGGAAATCACTCAGGCTGTAGCAGAAGTCTGTATTTTTTCTCACCTTTTCTCAGAACTGCTTGTTTAATGGAATTTAGTGCTTGTTGGAGACAATTAATCCTCATATTCTTGAGGACTAATGCTGTCAACAAAACACAAGACAATATGCGCATTTACGCTACTTGTTCTCTGTCATCTGTAATATATTTCTTTTCACCCTTCCATAAGAACTCACCTTTACAGAGCTTTATGTCACCTTAAAGTAAGCATATTTGCTATGGATCAACATAGGTCAAAAGACATTTGGAAAACAGGACAAAAAGAGGTGCTGTATTTTTTAAAGAGTTTTAATCCAGCTATGGAGCCTTCATATTTTAGTCATAATGTAGTTTTGAGAAAGGCCTATGCATCTGAAATGCATGGGGATATTTGGTCTTCTCCTACAACAAAGTGGGTTGGGAGAAAAGAAATATTTACAGTATTATTGGGAGATGAAAAGACTTTTTGTTGATGGCTTAATGACCAGCATAAGTCATTAAGTCTGAAAAAGCCCTGAAACCTCCACGATTTGTAGTTCTTGAAAACCGACTCTGTTGCCATAACATGATAAACTCTGCAGGAATTCTTCTTTCTAATTTTCACTTGTTTACAACATGCCACAGCTGGTTGGTTCTTTCTTATTTTGCAGGGAAATCTTTCAAGTATGATAGTAGTTAACAAAACTGAAATTTAAGAAAGGGCTTGTTCTGCTTTGATATCATGCCAGCTTTCCTCCCATAAAGTCTAAGGGATATTTACAGTCCTTAGCTTACTGTGAATCTTCATGGCCCAGTTCCAGCCAAAGAGAATATCAGGGCTAAAAATACAGCTCTACAAATGCCTGGTATATCTAGACAGCACTGGGAGGCAGCATGTTTCTGTGGATAGGGCACAGAAGTGGGAGTCCACAAATGAGGGTTCTCTGTAGCTCTCCCACCAAATTATCATTAGGTGTTTGGGAAGCTGTGTTACCTTTCTGTGCTTCCAACTTCTTTTGTATGAAAAGATGCTCATATAGCTGTTTTATTTTGTAGAACACTTTGATATCTACAGATAAGAAGGCAAAATTAGGGCCAAACATTTTCCTGAATGGTACCGTAAGACCCACACCGCCTTCTCCTCCTACAGAAAAAATCCCAACCACATCTGTGAGGGCTTTCTGTCAGTGGTACAGACAGAGTTTCTGTCCCTCGCAACACAGGACTTAACCTGGCCAGTGACTCAGCTGTTTATAAAAGCGTAATAGATTTATGGAATTTCACAGAAAAAGTGCCCTGTGGGTGTTTTAAAGCTTAAATATATATTGCTAAGGAAAGCAGCTTGAAGTAATCATTCACTTAGCACTGCAGTGACACCAGAAAGAGCCACAAAGGGCTTGAGGCTTTTCTTGGCTCTGTCCCACGTGAGATGCAGTGGGAGAGCAGCACAGCCTGCCTTCCCTTCGCTCTCCGCTTGTCCTGCTCTGCAATGGCTGCTGGCCGGCTGCACAAAGTGTGTCTGTGTGTGTGTTCGTGTAACCTTCTCGTGATCCAAGTTTCTGTGTAAGGGCTGGACACCAAGGAATACAGGCCTGCAGGGAATCATTTAATTGAGTCCTGTCTCCCTGCAGTCAGTTCTAAATTTTTAGTTAGTGATTAAACTGCAATGAATTATAGTGTATATGGCATATGGGTATAGAAAGGCTCATTAATTCTGGCAGTAATCAGTCTTGTTTGGCTCTACAATGCAGAACCAGTTGTGCTGAGGGTTCTAGAAGAATAATCTCTTTATTGCAATGAATATTAAAACAGCTGTTTGTTAATAAAATGATTGTCTATACCGTATCTCTAAGAAAAAATGAATTCAAGGAGATGAATCAGAGCTGTTGGAAAAATCTTCAGCATGCCTTTGGCATGTGCTAGATAAGATTTCTTGTCATTTAAGACACAGCACAGTTGTTTAACAGAAATTTAAGAGTCTTTGTATAAACACCATTCCTATTATAATATCAGTTTTGCTGAAATGTTTAAAAACCCAACAGTGGACAACTTGGAAATAGCAAAAGTAAGTCCTGGTATGGCTTTGTCCTTTTTTAGAACTTACTATAACTAGACAGTCTTTTAAAAAATTAATACCTAAACAACCAGCCAGCTTTGATCCATGTCTTGTCATTCTTATTAGAAAATAAAGATTAGTAAGACTACTGCAGTGATTAGCTGAAAGACTGAAAAAAAGCTAGGGCATATAACAAGAACTGCTGTAGGCTTTGGCTTCAGGTACTTAACAGTCTCAGCCCAGTCTCATAAAATGGCCTGGCGTGCCAGTATTGCAACAGACCACACCAAACAGACCTTCCTCTCCTTCACATTGTTGTAATACTCACACGAGAAGTTCCCCAGATGACAGGTTTAACAGGACTGGGGCACACGTATTTAATTCAGGAGAATGGCCACACTTTTGGGTTTTGTGATTTTTGCTGTTTGCGTGTGAAGTCACAGTAAAGTGAGCGGCTTGCTTAAGCTGTGGCTGCTTGAGCCAGTGATGGCTTGAAAATCTCAGCTTTCATTTGAGAAAACTGGTATTTTCTCAGGACTACTTTTGTCCAGAAAACTGCTGGCATGAATCACAAAGGCACAAAACCCAGCAGGTAAACAAAAATACGTTTTTTAAAGATCTTATGTATTTTTAAGCTAATCTTACATGGTTTTGAGGGGTGAGATTGTTTACTGAAGAATTTTTATGTTGATGGGTGGCAGCACAATTCAGACCTCACTATTACAGTGTTTAAATCCACCTGACCTATTATGAAAAAAACGTGGCAAGGGAACAAATACCCTTTTAAGTTATGCTAACTGAGGGGGTGGCAACCTTTGTCATAGGAGCAGTAAAAGAAAGCTGAGAGCATTTGGGATCAGCAGCCCCTTCATTTTACTCAGCTGCAGCCAGAACAGCGTGACTACAACCTTTATTCCATGGTCTACAGCTCCGTTATTTTCTTCTGTCGGTTCAAAATCTCCCTCATACTGACATTGTGTTTTTCACGGGCAAGTTTGAAACATGGAGCTGATTTGAATCAGCTGTCTTTGTATATGCTGGCAAGTAGTGCAGCCTAATAGGAATGGTTCTGTAGAGCAAAACAGTTGGTGCTGAGGACCTGACATTCACACTGTGTGCACTGAGGGACGGGGAGGGGGGAAGAGTATTTTGGACTAGCTGTAAATCATGGTTTAGTTGCTGTCTGGGAGTGTATCTCCTATTTAACTTCACCAGAAAGATAACTATTTTGTACAGCCAAAGACTGCTCTACAGTGTGAATCACAGCAAATGGGGCTGATCTGAAGGAAATACGTAGTCCCACTGTGAACTAAAACACTGCTGTCGACGCAGCCATTATCTCTGCAAACAGCCTAGTACAGTCCTCTCCCACGTTTCCTCCTTTCAAGGGATGAAAGATGTCATGGATAGTGTCCACCACACTCAGTGCTAACAATTTAAAAGGTGAGCATCTGCTCTCAGCTGAGACTTGATTCTCTCTATTGTAAATGAAGAAAGAGATGTCCCCGAGGAATTCTTTCCACCTATTAATAGATGTTAGAAGACTATATATTAGAAGACATTAATAGATGTGAAGACTGCGCTCTAGAGGCGCTGCCATTTACTGTAAAGAGAGACTAGAAAGACACCTTACACAACATGCCTACCTTGACAGCTGAAGCTGATGAGCAGAATCCCATCCTGTGGCTACAGGAATAAGATACTGGTAGCTTCAGTGATCACCAGTGAGATGCATTTCTGCTATGAATGGCTATGATTCTAGAACTAAAATAGTTTTAGATTAACTGTAATTTCCCATATTTTGCATTTTGTAAAAGGCAATCTGTAAAGGAGACTTTCAAATTTAAGTTAGTCCTTTTTTTGTATATACGTGATTTAAGAAAGGTTTGTCTTTTCTGTTGTAGCTGTGTATCAACAGTCTGAATGGAATCAGTGTTCAGACTAGGCTGAGGAATAACCTCTTGCTTTAAGTATATAGAAAATATTTTTTTTTCCCAGAGGTGAATCTAAGCTAGTTGGTAACTTTGAGCTTCCCAATTGCTGCATCTGGATTCGTCAAATGCTTACTTAAAAAAATAATTCATTATTACTTCCATTGTGAAATATTACCAGCTTTTGTTGGCAGCTGTCAAACTTTGTTTTAGCACTGCCTATCTCCATCTCTCCTTGCAGAAAGTTTTTCACAGTTTTGCTCTTAAAATCACAGTATAACCTACTACACCTTGATCCAATGCCTTCTCTGCAAGCATTTTCTGATTGGCAATAGACACCATCAGTGAGATCTTTCTCTATGATCACTACATTCATATCCCTCTAGTATTCTCATATTTTCAGGGTTCAAAGGTCTCCTCCTAACTAACTACAGGCAGACATTAATTTATTCTGGTCTCTGTAATATTCAACACAGTGGTGTAACAAGTGTTTGATTTGTTTGTCAATAGCACAGGTTTTGCCACTTCAACTCACTGTTGTGCAACAGCAGGACTATGACACAGAGAGACAAATCTGCAGAAATGTCTGGTCAGCTTCATCAGCACAGACGCTTAGACACATTTGTGTGCTTCCAAAGTGACTTAATTGGTATTTGGCTTTTATTCCTCTTAGCACATAAATTCTCAATCTAACAGCCAATATTAGCTGTAGTAATTTTGTGCTTTGTGGGGAAAAAAAAAAAAAGGAAGACCAAACCATAACCCCACATGATAAACTACTAGTTTGGTCATTTGTGGGTTTGTTTTGAAATGTAAACTCTGAGGGAGGGCAAATAGAGAGGAATGTGAAAGAAAAATAACTTCTAACCAGTGGAGAAATCCAGGGCCTGATACAAGCTGCATGCACCAGTTCAGAGCAGTGTGGAATCACACCCAACACTTTTGGCCAGGACCCTGACTGTTTTTTTAAATGAACTTGAACGTGCTATATATTGTTTTCCTGTCCACTACAGCTCTCCATGGGCAGTATGTTCAGCAAGGAAAAGTCTTCCTGCTTTAGGGACACAGCCACCATTCCACACCTGATCAACAAGGACAATTGCACAAATGCACTGTTTGATTTACAACTCCTTAAGCTTTGCTGCTGTGATGACAGTCCATGTCAGTTGGGCTCAGGGCATTCCAGGCAGCAACATTCTGTCAGAAAATGGTGTTCTGTTGTGCCACAATTGTTTTGTTCACAAGATCTGAGATCTGACGAGCCTCTGCTAAGGCCAATTACGTTTCACATGGGCTATGTCCCAGGACTGGGATGTTAGATGGTGCAGGCTTCCAGCCTTGGACATCATGTGTTTCACCCCAGATCTCCTCAGAGACAAACTGTAAGGCTGCCAAGTTCAATAAGTAGTCCTGGAGTCTGCATAACTTTCAGAATTCAAAAATCATTGATTGTGGTCTGATTTAGACCAAAGTAAAATTAGAAAAAAAATAACTAACTCATGAGTTGAGAAGCCCAGCTCTTCTGTCAGCTGTATTCGCAGTGCTTTCCCTTTTAGAAGATCATGCACAGTCTAGAAGTCCTGGGAAACAATTGGGTACACAGAGAAAGGAGTGGACTTGGGTCTAGCAGAAATAAAAAATATGATACTTAATGGGAAAGGGAGTGTCCTGTCAGCACAGCTCAGTGGGATCTCACATGGTGCAGTTTGAATATGAACATTGCTACAGGGACTGAAAACTAGCCTGGTAATGTTAGGACACAGCAGAATTTCAATAAGAGTCTGTAGGATCCTCAGAAATGCTTAGTGGGTATGTCAGATGAGGAGCTAGACAAGACAGAAATTGTCATCTTTGATAATGTCTTCCCTACAGGATGATGCTGTTCTTAGTCCAAGTACTGGAGTAAACAAGTGCAAAAAGCCTTTTACTTACTGAAGTCTGGTTCTTGCACAAAACTTGAACTGCTGGAGAGTCTGTGCCTGGTGGTGTTGATGTGAGGCAGTCTAGAGGTGTGCAATAATGTGCATCTCTGGCTCTAGCTCTCTAACGTACAGGCTGGGAGATATAGCACTGATCATGGCCCAACTTTATTCCCTGGATCCTTAGGTGTTTCTGTGCCTTCTTACGGCTGCGTGCACTGCCCCTGGGGCAGAACTGAATCTCAAATGCATCCATCTCTTCACTGCAGGGGCTATTAACTTGGGAGTTTTGGCAAACAAAAGTGAGGAAAGAGAAATGGTACAAGGATACCTACAGAAGTTAACTACAAGAAAGATATTGAGGTGCTGGAGAGTGTCCAAAGAAGAGCAATGAAACTGGTGCAGGGCCTAGAGAACAAGTCTTAGGAGGAGCGGCTGAGGGAACTGGGGTTGTTCAGCCTGAAGAAAAGGATGCTCAGGGGAGACCTTATCGCTCTTTACAACTTACCTGAAAGGAGATTGTGGTAAGGTGGGAGTCGGTCTCTTCTCCCAGGTAACAGGCAATAGGACAAGAAGAAATGTCTTCAAATTGTACTAAGGGAGGTTTAGATGGGGTATTAGGAAAAACCTTTTCACTGAAAAGGTTATCAAGCATTGGAACAGGCTGCCCAGGGAAGTGGTTGAATCGCCATCCTGAAGGTATTTAAAGGACATGTAGATGTGATGCTCAGGGACACAATTTAGTGGTGGACTTGGTGGTGTTAGGTTAATGGTTGGGCTCGATGATCTTAAAGATCTTTTTCAACCTAAACAATTCCTTAATTCTATGATACTATAATCAGAAAATATAATGAACTTGAGGCTGGCTAAATGCAGTTGAGCACCTTTGAGACAAGATTACAAGATAACAGGTGTCAGGGGGCTATCTGGACTTGAAACTGAGTCAAAGTTTGTAACAATATCCAAAAATGAGCCTGTGAAGACTGCAGCAGCCTAGCGACTGAAAACTGTCAGTTGGTCCACCACTGCGGCTACGACCACGTCGCATGCAGTTGTAAGCTTGCTGATAACAGAAATATGTCAACAGTTTGGCAAGATTTCAGAGAACAGGAGGGGGGGAAGGGGTTCCCTTTGGAGCTCAGGACTCTCAGGCTCTTTCCATGTCACTCTTGGCACCTTCTCTAAGTCTGGCACCTGAGGACCTTAAAAGGACTGAACCAAATTCTTCCTTAAGCTATTTCTAGATACAGAGGTGCAGGTTTGCAGCAGTCAACCAACTGAGTAGAAGGGCTTCAAACTTGGCTCAAACTCTTTTGCATAAGTAAGTAATAAATTAACGAGGTGAGGAGTATCCTGCTGTTCATATTTTTGGAAAACAGTAAGGGTGATCCCAATAGGTATGAGGAAAAGTAGTGGGAAATGGAATGACATAAGCAAGTCAAGGTAATTAGAAAACAAATCCTGCTAGGATGCAGAATAAGTCCTAGGAGTCCTGTTATTGAACTGTACTCTAAAAATAGAAGAGAGAAAAAAATGAGCAATCTTACACTGACAGAGAATAGAGAACTGTAAATATTCACCTTTGATTTCTAGGCAAAAAAATCTGAGAATAAGTCAAAGACATTGCCACAACTATTCTACTCCTACAATAAATTTTTTGCTTGACTATAAAAAACCCTCAGGATTTGTTGTGATGGATCTAAGTTTAACTTCAAATACAGTTTCTTGGGTTTCAGGGTTTTTTCCCTTTCCTAGGAAAAAAAGGGATAGGTCTCCTTTACCTCTCACTTTCTTCCACCCCTCTCCCACCTGTGTGCACAATCTGGGTATTTAAACTAGGTATTTAATTGGAATGTTTGTCTGCACAATGTTAGTAATTAAATCCACGAGCTCTGGCAGTCATATGAACTCAGCATATTTTTTAAATGAGAAATTACATAATCATTTATAGTCTGAACTGAATCTGTCATTGAAATCAGTTTGTAGAACTTCTGACCATGAGTATGCTCATTGGAGGTATGTTTATATTGATTCACAGAAAAACTTATCTCGTTAATTAGTTCCCAGTATGGGACCAATGGAACATTTGTGCCCTCAAAGCAACTCTTAAAATTGTTTGAACTCGTAAAGTGAAATGAAACAACTCATAAAGAGAAGACAGTATAGAACCTGCCATTCACAAAGAATTCAATGCAGTGACTTTGAGCAGAGATCGCGTACATTAGTGTTCTTGATCATAAATTTTAAAAAAATGTTAAACATATAAACTTGCTCAGGAACACTAATAGCTTTTAAGATTATTATACAATAAAATAATGATGTTTCAATTAGAATTGTATTTGGCTTAGAGAATGGGGTATAGAAAATTCAGACTGTTTCATAGTGTTTTATAAAAGTTTCTGTTAAAATCTATCTTCTGAGTTGCCCAAGCAACATGTAAAAGTGTGGTCTCAAAATACCTTTTTAAACAACTTCTCACAGAAAGCAATATTTTAATTTTTTTCCCCCTTCTCCATCTTCTCTGTACTATCTCATATATAGTAAAAAATTTAGGATAGACTTTTTTTGCTTTAATATTGTAAGTTTGGCATCAGAAAATAATTTCTAATAAGTGGAGGAACTGAAGAACCCCATCTTGCTGAATGAGGCTGTATCCAGCAGCCATTAGCTGGGATATACACAAACAGGAATATCAACTGGTGGTTTTGTCATGTGATCTCTTCCACTGCACATACAAATATAGAACATGACCATAAAAAGTAACAGAACATGCTCTCTGTGAAGTAATTTATTGCAGTTGATGCTAGATCGGTATGCCAGCTGGAATTACCTTCTCGGCTCCTACTATTTTCACATATACAGATAATAAAGGCTGTGCACTGCAACAGATTCCAAATGAAAAAATATCAACAATATTAACAAGAAACAAAACTCTGCAAAAGCAACTTCAGCAAGCTTAACTGTTTGAAAATGTTTCATTGTGACTAGGAGTTAGAAAGCTAAATGAACACTAGGGCTTCAACATTTTCATAGTGAGGAAAAATACTGCTTTTTGTATGATACACATTTCTTCCTTTGCTGAGCACAAAAAAAATCTAAGGATTATTATATATATAGGAGCTTTCTTTTTGTTTGAATTCCTTATTCATTAGTTTGTAAGCTTCAAGAGCTGAGCTAATTTATTTTTCCAGGGCATTTTCCCCTCCCTCTTTTTTTTTTTAAAGGCACCATGTATGACATCCCAACATGACAGGAACTCAGTAAATCCCCTCAGTCTCCACACCGCTGTCTCTGAATGTCTACAAAGCTACAATGCCATAATTGCAACTCGCTGGCTCATTCACAGCTTTACATTATAAAGCAAACAGTCTAGACAGCTGAATGACAGAATTACTCTCTTTTCTCTTGCATTTATAGATATGCTGTCATCTTCATTTGCTTTTCTCTACTCTGTGCATTCTGATACACTAATGATTAGCTTTCCTGTTTGGATTCCACACTGACTCCATGGCTCTAGGCTATAAATACAACCAGAGCCCAGATGACATCACATCAATAAGGTCCTGGGGGGGAAGGGTGAGAGGACTCCTGCTTGTTTCCTTCTCCTGGGTTAGCTGGTGATAACCAGCTTTTTCAAAATGGTTAACCAATGTGGCTTTACAATAGGATTTTTTCCCCACTGAGATGGAGATAGGAGAAGCCTAGTGCCTGGAACTGTCACTCTCTGCAGTGGAAAATGCTGTTCAAGTTGCACAGAAAAAGCAGCCTTCAATTATTTTAAGGTCTGTCTATACTGTAGCTGAAAGTATCTGTGCAAAAAAAAGAATGAACATGTTCTTGGGTGCCTATAAAAATGTGTACCTAACAGTCTTTATGTAAAAAAAAATTAAATAACTGAACTGTGTTCTCACCGAGAAAGAAACTTTATTCTGTAATATTCCTGGTATTTAAACTTTGGAATGATGTGTACACACATACCATGTGGTATTTCCTCAGTGCTAAAAGATAGTGAAATGATAAAAAAAGTATGCTTCCTTGCCGTCGCTGGCAGAAATCTATGCAAGCCTGATAACTTGCAACTAAGACGTGGCCAGCTCTGCTGACTTTTATGAAAAGTTTTTATTATTTGTTGCTTTTCTTAATGCTGTCATTCTGGATTGCTAGGGAATCTCTTTTTACATCTGTTCTTTTTTTTTGTTTGCTGGTTTTGTTGCCTTTTTTTTTTGCTTGTTTTGTTGCCATCTAATGTTAGAAAGTTTCTAAACTTTACAGTTGAAAAAAATCTCAAAGCCTTGACTTAAGGTCAGAAAGCTGTCATGGTAAAAGTGGGGAGAAGCCATTGCCATTCTCACTTGAAAAGCAGAGAAAATTCTACCGCCAGCACATCAGCACAGGAGGCTGAACAGTGGGCCACAGCTTTTACCAGAGCTGGGACAATACCAACACTTCAAAACATCACATTATGGGCCATCAGAAACTGTTCACTGGGGAATATTTTACCTATGAGCATGAAGAGTTTTGTGGGTCACTGGGTGCAATTGTATTCACAGCCAATATAAATGATGGCTTGAGGCCTGTACCAATGGGAATTTTGCCTGTTCTCTGTGAGTCATGACCCACTTTTACTCTCTGCGATCAGGGACAGCTGGAAAAACAACTGATCCCTTCTTGCTTGGAACTCTATAAATCTAAAGTCTCGCCTGGAATATCTGTGGTTGTTTTGTGGTTTTTTTTCTTGAGTACCCTTGCCATTAAAACATACTGATTAGAAAAACTTTTAATTTGTGTCTCTAAGAACAATAATGACAGCAAAATTTCAGTAATTTATACCACTGGCAGAGTTCTGATTGAAAATATGGAGTTTAATGAACTATGGAGCAGGGAGCTAGTGGAAAAAAACAGAACTGAAGGCTGTGTAGAGACTCTGAAAGTGAAGTCTTAATTCTCTGCACACTCCAAGAAGGAAGATCCAAGGGGGGTCCCACAGAAGGGCTGCATGATTGCTATTCCCAGGAATGATACAGTGCTATTGGCCACAACCTTGTGCCCTCCAGAAACTACAGATGAGATTTCATAACAACTCTGCAGCTTCCCTGGGCTTTCTAGTTATGAGGCGATGATTTAAATAGTTGCCACTAAAATAAGTCTATAAATCAGCTTGATATAAATTATTTTTTCATTTTCTTGACAAAATGCTTTGCCTTCCTTCCAGAATTGGCCTAACCTGGAACTCAACTTGGAGAATACTGAGTCTATAGACTGATACTGATTTTTCTCTCAATAGCTTATCCCCTGACTTCAAAGTTTGACATAGAGCATCCCTGTGTTGCTAGCAAAAAGCCACTCTATTCCATGGCATTTCCAGCTTTCCAGAGAAACACTGGTCCCACTTACAGCCATAAAGTGGAAATCTCCTTTGGTTTCTTCAATGATCTTATATGTACTGGTACAGAAAAGGTTCTTAACTGTGAACCCTGGCTTTCTGATTATTACAGTGCCATGGTAATAACACTGAAAGCAAGCATCTAAGTGCACTGTATAAAGTAACAAATACGCAAATGCAGGGATTGATATTAAACATAGGGCAACACAGCCTTTTTAATACACTGCCCCTTGAAACGCGAGGTCACTTTACTTACCTCTTGAGGCTCTTGACATTGAGATGCTAACACCAGGAAAGATCTCTGCGCTTGGAAAGCAGCACGTACCATCTCTGCCTGTAACAAAAGGAGGAATATAAATTAAACCTTAGCCTGTAACCTCCAATACCTCTTCTTGGCAGCTCAAAGTCAAGTGTGACAGCTCAAATCTTTCTTGCTGCTTCTCATCTAAATCACAGCAACACTGACTGAAGAAATGTATTACACTACTGGCTTAGCTATAAATTTTTTTGAAATCTAAGGTTAAGTTCCCTATCTTTTTCAGATAGGAAATAAAATGAGTTGATATGCAGTCTTTTGGTTATCATTTATAAGATTAGTCACAGGAGGACTTAATTTTAAAACTTCAGAGAATGTCTAGGCATTTTAATGGTGATGTTTATACTCACATGCATGATAACAACTTACTACTGCTGAGAATGGCAACCCACAAACTTTCTGTTGAACTGTAACTAGGGTGTAGTGATGTTTAAGACGAGTTGAGCTTGGCATATTTGCTGAGGGACTATGCTGTAATTTATTCCTTGCCTGTCCTCTGTGAGCAGACCCTAAGATTGATGGCTATGAGGGATGGTGTCTGAAGATTTTTCAGCAATTTCCGCTCCCCCACCTCGAATTCTAGAATTTGGGTTAAAGCTGCATCTGACAGCATGTTTACATGCTAACAGTGTGGATGGGAGGTAAATCTCTATACTCCTTGGTGTTCCCTACTGTTGAAAGTTCTGGTCTTTTTTGGGTTTTTTTGAACACTACACATTTTCTGTATATTATGAATGATGTACATTGATTAGAATCTAATCCCTATTTCAGTATCACCTCTACCTCATTCAAGTGAATGAGCAGTGACTAGGAGAAAGCATTATTGGTATAGAAAAGAACTATTCATAACTAGTATATATTGCTAAATAAAAACTAAACCAAACCAAATGCTGTTAAGTTAATCTAATATGAACAGGTACATTTATAATCACTTTGTGAAAGGGTGGGGAAGTTCATGCTGTTTTTCCTTGGGGTTTCTTCAATCTAAAAAGAAAACAAGGAAATTTTATATACAGGCCTATGTGGATGCAACTTAAAATACTTAAAAGTCAGGAAATTTGAAGTTATAGCAAAGTAAAACAGCCAAATTGTGTTTATTCATCTTAAAATGTGATGGCATGAATAAAACATAATCTGCCAGGATGAAACTCACTGCAAGGAAGATGGTAAAAGAGGCACAATTTGGACATTTGGGGAGAAGGGGATATTGTGGTCTGACAGGCTGAGATTTGGAAGAGGGTAATCATCTCTATAAATAGATAAAGAAATAAATAATAAGGGAAATTGTACGAGCCTAGGAAACTTACATTTTCCAGACATAGACATAAATACCATCAGTAATAGCAAGGTTTAGATATTCTTAGACATTTCAGAGGACTGACTTTTTGGTACAGAAATTCATAAAACAACAAAGTGTGTGCTATTTTAAACTTGGGTTTTTTTGTGTGAGGAGGATCTTGCAGAACATCTGACCAAAAACTAATGTTCTAGGAGGAAGTTATTATGAATGGATTCAGTTCTTCTAAAATCGTAAGACAGACAAAAATAAATCTATAGTGAAGGCTTCATATTATAGAATGGCAAACTTTTAGAAAATAGAAAAATCAGTGGATGAAGATGACTGGCCTGAGGAACTTCAATATTTGAATGCAGGAAAGGATAGATTTACATTAAGAACAGAAATAATCTATGAGTGCTGAGGAGGAGGGAGAAATTGTAGAAAAGGGCTAGAGTCTCTCAATGAATAAATAACTAAAGCAAGATGTTAAGATTAGGTATAAAACCCTCAAAGAGGAAGAAGAGGCCTTGATTATCGAGGAGAACTTTTTCTCAGGCACTATAAAATACAGAAGCAAAGGAATCAGAATGATGGATAAAGGCCTCATTGAACTATATCTTGCACAGAAGAGTAAAATGAAACTGTGGTTTTTTTAGCTACGGGAACCATAAAGTAATAAAGTGATGAAGTGAGGCCATAGCAGTGACCTGAAGGATAATTTGGGCATGCCTACATTATTCTTGATGTTATATTTTACCTGTTGTTGAATAAATGCCTTTCCCCAATTTCAAGGAAGTTTATGTACGTGAAGACATTGAAAGGATAGCTAAGGAGAATGATGATAAGTGAGTGGGAATTACATCATTTGAAAGGGAAGTCAAATATATGTAGCTTAGTGTGACAAAATCATTGGGTTTATATTATCTTCATTCTAGAGTACTGAAGACACTGGCAGATGGAAGTACAAGTAGAAAAGATTTTAAATATATATAATTTGGAGATAGTATCAGATGACAGAAGTATGCAATCATGGATTGGGCAAATATGCCCAAGAAGAGGGGGAAAAAGTATGTCAAGTGATTTCATGGCTGTTGGTGTGCACAACTTCAGCACCGTGCACATTTAGAATGGACTTGAAACGAGTGTTTAAAAACACATATAAAAATTAAAAATGGGAGAAATTAGAATGGGATTACCTGTGGTTTAAATCATTACTTTGAGGGATTGTTTAAAGTTTCCAGTTTCTTAGACAAGGATAATGTGTTAGATCTGGTATATTTAGATATTATATAAAATGCTTGTTGTACATCCTCATAGGAAACTCATACTTTTAAGTGGAAGTGATGCAAATTAGTGTAAAAACTCTTTAAGTTGGATAAGAAGCTGGATGAAAGGGGACAACAAAAGGGTTTAGTACAGGTGGTGTTATTTGAGAGGAGGAAAGTTCCTAGTTCTGTTTCTCAGGCATTAGTTTTAGGAACCATTATTATGTTTATTAGTGTCCTAACAGCAAGAATTAGGAATGCACTCACAAAATTCATGGGCAACACAAAGTTAGGAGGTTTTAATATTGTCGAGATGGATTCCCTCATCACTTGAGAAGAGCAAGACAACTTTGTTGGCGCAGGTAATACAAATAGGATAAAATGTAGCAGTTCTCCCCCGCCTCTTTAAAACAATGCATAATTTTGGGTGTAAACATAGAAATGATTAACTGGAAATGCTGAAGACTGGAAAACGCTGGTATAAAAGCCAGGAAGGTGGCTTTGTGAAAAGAGGTTATGCGGTTCTACAATGAACGTGGCAAAATATTTTTAGTAGAGCTACAGATTTGTTATTATGATTGGAGAGGACCTTCTCTGGAATTCTGTGTAAAGCAGCAGTCATTTGTGTTAAATAAAGATGAGCTTAAATCAGAATTGATGCAGAGAAAACCTATTTGGATATTTAGAGCAATGAGTATCTGTCATACAAAGATAAAATTTAAAAGTTGCACTTGCTTTGCTTAGCAACACAGTGGCTGAGGAATAGGATTTTTTTCTCATATGGCATGTAAATAACAGAGAAGGAAGAAAATGGTAGTGTCAGCATATGAACACAGGACTGTAAACTGGGTCATGAGTAATTACAGTCTCAAATATAAAAGATTTCCAACTATCCAAAAAAGTGAAGTTCAGGAGGGATCTTCCAAATGCCTACACAGAACCAGCATTGTTTTAAGACAGAGCTTTAAGTGCTGATAGAACGAGTCATAAAACATGATCAAAGTGCTCTTAGATATAGAAAATTAAGATTGTTTTGTGAGTTCTTGACCATATACTGAGCTGGTAGTATTAATGAGGTTTGAAAAATGTGTCTGGCACTTTGTTAACACTGTATTAAATTCATGCTTTTGAGTTCCCACTGGTCACTCATGGAGGCCGAGGAGGACATTCTTCTTCACTCAGAGTACAAAGTAACAAGTAGTTTCTTGTCTGATTTTTCACCTCTTTCTGCTGAAGCACTGGAATTTGGTCAGAGCTGGAGACAGACTGTTGGATGAAGTACACTGATGTTCCTAAAAGACTGACGTTCCTTGAGTATGCCTCATACATGTGCCTTGCTCGTCTGACCAATGTTAAAACTATTGCTGGATGTGGAATCAGGATGTACTTCTCTTCCAGACATGTATTACTCTTCTATGTTTATAACTCCTCCTCCTCTACTGCAGAGTGTAGCCAAGGCCAGTTCCTCAAAATGTCTGGGAGCTGTCTTTAAGGAATCTTCTGCTATGGAGGGCACCCAAGACATTGGTAACACTCTTTGAGTTACCTCTGGTGCATTAAAAGTGTGGCTTTTTGCATTTTCTTATTATCCTAAATTTATTATAGGATGTTGGAAACGTTCAGTGGTCAGTGGACTAGATATTGATTGCAAGTCTTGTGCTGTATGCCCAAAATTTACCCAGCCCTAAAAGCTTTTAGCTGTGTAGGGATCAGAGCACTCACATCTCTCACCTTTCAATTTAAATCTTAATCAAAGGATTGTGCTAACACAGGTTTTGCATTTTACAAGCAGAATTTTATAAGATTTCTGCCATAGTTACTTCCTTCTTTCTCCAACAGCATTAAAAATGGCTTTCTGAGTTTTACTATTTTCGAGCATGAGGTACTTTTTCCATGCATCCCATCAAAGTAATAGAAGAGCTTCTTCTCATTAAGAATGCATTAGTTCAGTCTATCACCATTCCAGTTCTTTCTTGGAGTCTTTGAAATGTGACACTTCATTGCTACCTCCTTCTACTTCGCAGACAGGCTGTGTAAGTAAGCAGACAGCACTGGGGAGACGATTCTTCCATTAGACCCCCCTATCCAGTGAAGACTAATGAGTGAAAATGGACCGGGGGGGTTGGGAATTTTTCTCAACAACTTGTGAGACTCAGCCAAAAGATTGCCACAGAACAAATGAGCTGAAACTCTTTCGGTTATAATGGATGATAGTAATGACGCCTGAGTGTCAAAAATGCATAGGAATCATGAGTAAATTTGTCAGAGCAGACTAGACCACAAACTTGCATACATCCATCTGCAGATGGAAATGGGCATATTTTAGAGCAACAGATAATTGACATCTAAAAACTTTGGCTAATCCTTTCGGCATTCTTAGGATTACGCATGGACATAGGAATCATCAGACAGATTCCTCAGCTGAGGTTAATATTTTGAAGGAAGCAAGTTCCTCAAAGCATTTCCTACTTTGCTTTTAGCATTTTGTTCTAGAGGCTGGAGGAGATGGCTGTGACTGTGGACCTGAATGCCAGGACCGTGTGGTGTTCTGTTCACCACTTCAGTTTCCCCCTCAGTAAAGTGTGGAATAAGGTGTCTTAATCCTTTACCTCAGGTGTGTTTGATAGCTGATTTAGGTGACTGATATGGTTGGAGGAGTCGAAGTCTGACATGTATGTAAAGTTGGCCCAACTTCATGCCTGTTGAAACCCGTGGCTGGCTACAGTACGCAACCTCTCTGTCACCATCGCACTAACAGCATAGAGAGGGCTCTTTACAGTTAAGCCTGCAGAATTTAATGGAGGAATTATACGTATTTAGAAATTATCTTTTTAATAGCAACTGGCTTAACCTTCTCTGTCACAATACAATGCCAACTTTTGATATTTCCCAGAAGCCACTGCTTGAAAAATTGCTAGAGGCTCTGTGAGATGCCTAATGGTGACAATGCTTCTGACCTGTTTGAAGTAGAGTGTGGATTCCACCCAAACTTGCACTATTCCAGACTGAGTGGACATAGATGCACTGAACCTGATGCGCAAACTACCAGTTTGCTTTAGTAAAGTTCAGTTCTCCAGAGCAGATGTGATATTAGGATTTATCTTTTTCTCATTTAAAATGTTTTATTTAATCTATGTTGCTCCTCACTCTGGTATCCAAGCACTAATAAATATAAATGTTATTTATGTGACAACAGTTTGGCAAACTACAAGAAGAAATAGGCACATGAATTCAGATCTCAAGTTATAAGTAAATTCAGTCTCTGAAAAAAACCACAAACCTAAATAGAAGAGAAACAAACAAAGGATTTCCTAATGAAATTTAGTCAAGAAAATTACCCTATTGACCTGATAATATTAAATTTGTCAAATGTTATTATATTTAATAACATATTTCCTCAGAGTCAAAACACTGAAAAGCATAATGTAAATGTCAGAATGCACTGGACTTCTGTTGTTAGAGAATAATACACATCTGCATATAGATACATGCAAACATTAACAATGATCATTTGCAAATCAAAATACAGCTCTATGTACATTTTGGATTTCTAAAATATACTTAATGACTTTATTCTGGAACAAAATAGTAAAGAGGACACGAGGGAAAATAATTAGGATTTAGTGGTCCAGAGTTCTCATCATAGTTTCTACAGAAATAATTTTGGGTCCTTTGCGTTTAGCAAAAGACACGATGACTGACAGCAAATGACAACTACAGATGGAGCTTCACTGTTAGGAGCGAAGACCCCAGCCTTCTCTAAAAGGGCCAGTGCTGCCACAGGAAGAGAAACAGTTTGTCTTCTACGTTCTGCTTTCAAGAGCCTCTTCAAAGTGAAGTGGTGAAGTGGCTGGTGGCTTGAAGGGAGAAGCAAGAGATGGAAAAAGAATGAAGTTTAGATTAAGTATGAGGCTGCCATAGAAACTATCCAGGCCAGCTGAAGAGACAGTATTTATTTTGTACAGCTAATTGGCTGATAGAGATTTTTTTAAAACTAGGCCAAATGCTGAAGAGTCAGTGGCAGTTCTCCAACCAGAGCACTTTATACTGGAAAAGGAAAAGTAAAGAAAGCAAAAAACCGTCACCTTTCTCTTACTGGTTCATGCAGAAAACAGGGTTGAAATTCTAGTAAAAATTGAAGTCAAGAGGAGATTTACCATTGATTTTGATGGAGCCAGACACTACCCCAGATACTCTCTTTTCTATTTTCAGATAGATGCGTTTGACTACCACCAATCAGCTGTCCTCTATTAGTGTGTTTTTTTAGTGTTTTTCAGCCTCCATGGCTATGTCTATATTAGGGAATTTTTGCTAAAATTTCTCAGCATTGCTACTGCCTGTCCTGTACCAGTCTAAGGGTACATTAGTGCTGGTCTTTCTAGCTGTTTATATCTGCCAGTATATTAAACACTGTGTCATGTAACTGCACAGTGCTAGCCAGTATTACTTATTTGTTGTTTCATAGTAGCATCTGTATCTAGCTTCATTAACTTTACCTTTTAGTAAACCGGACTGTGACTTAAACCACCCAGAGCTCTTACCTCTGGTGGAGCTCAAACCATACTGCACTTAAAGATCTTTCAGTGCTAATGACGTAAGACAGATGGATAGACTTGTTTGGAGTAAATCATTGCTGCCATTTTATGTCTCCATATGAAACACGAGCTATACAGATGTACTGGACTAAAAGGGTATTTAAAGCCACGGCAGTTGCTTTTACATTAATTACAAAATTATTGCCTTGGATAAAGAATATACAGGTTTTGAAGTTTTGAGTGACACGAATTGTTTTGATTGATCTCAAGGGATTGTTAATTTAAAAACCTAATGAATACTACTTAAATGTCAGCTTTGATAAATAATTAATTATTAATCTTGGTAGCAGAAGCAGTCAGTTATTTTGTTCATTTGTCACTGTTTCAAACAGATATAAATATTTGGCTGCAGGGCCACCGCAGCTACTGATTACTGCTAAGGGAAGCAGGAGGAGATCATATTCTCCCAAAACTTCTCTAATAAACTCCACCCACCAAAGAAGAGCAATTCCAGACCAAAGCTCTTGAATAGCCAATGGTCTCCTAAAGTTCAGGCAGCTTTTGTATCTTCCAGATTCACGAATTCTTCACGAATCTCTTTTACAACAGCCAAATATCCGCAACTCTCTTGACCTCTGTTCATTTCAACATTTACATGGGAAGTTCCAAAACCAGATGTACTGCATTGATAGGGATTCCAGAAGATTCAGCATAGAAAAATACTGAGAATTGTGTGCAAAAATAAATAGTCCACACATTACTGAAGATGTGGTCTCTTTAGAGACTAAAGGGGTTTTTTGTTTCATTTTCAATATCCTTCTTTTCTGAACAGTTTTGAAAATGTTCAAGTTTGCCATTTACATTCTGCAAAGAGTTAGTCACCTCCTGGAGATTTCGAAGCTGTCTCATTGCACAGAATACAGTCATGGATCTACATTTAAAGGCCTCCATATCAGTAGAAATAAAAGATGCTATTGGCTCATTGCAATACCTGATCTTCCTTCTGGTCCTTGCTGCTTATCTGTAGACTGGACCTCCCCCAAATTGATTGTCAGCTCTGCAGAATTTGTGTTGTCATGTTCTGCCTTTATAATATGTAATTAGTGATAATCATAGAAACAAACAGCTGATAAAAACAGCCAAACATTTTAAGAACAAACATAAAAACATCATGAGAACAAAAGGCTGCTCTACAGTGCAAAGAATACATCACTAAAATCTATGTGACAACATTGTTCATTGGCGCTCCTAATGACCAAAGACTGTCATAGTGTATTTTATGAGCTTCAAAATATGAGCAACAGCAAATAGTGGTCAGTTGCTTTTGATCTGTCCCCAGTTTGTCCCCAGGACTCCTGAGGTGAAAGGTTAACACTGTAAAATGACAACTGAGGAAAGTATGCAATTTTCCAAGGGGAGTTAATTTAACTAATGATATTACGGGAATATCTTTTGTATCATACATCAAAGGTTATGCCATGACAAAGTTGTAATTTTTTTTTAATCAGTATTAGGGAGAGTAGACAGAAAGCACCCCAACCTGCACAGGCACTTAGAGAAGTTAGCCACAGTTTTCCTGAGAGAGCTCTTATAGCTCCTCATCCTGACTAGCCTGCAAAAGCAAGCAGGTCTCTCAAAGGGAGATGGGAAAGGAAAACCAGCCCACTTCAGGATTTCAATAAAGACCAGAAACTGTGGTGCATTGAAGTTTCACAGACTTCCAAAGCTTCTATTTTATTGTATTACTTGGAGCTACATTGTGTATTTCTGAAAATGTGCATTAGTTCCTTAAATAAATAGGAATCACATACGATGTACTGGATAGATGAAGTCCAAACTTTGGCTATTATCAAGATCAACCGTTTTTTAAATTCAGTTCCTTTTTTTTTCCCCATGGACATCTGAGTACAGAATTCTTTGTAGGGCACAGTTGCCTGTGTCGAGGAATTGTGAAGAGACCTCATTTCCCTGAAGAAAGGCAAACCTACATTTCCTACATGGAACAGATGCTGTAAACCAGCACATCAGACAACCACAGAGATCTGAGAGACCTGCAGGTCTCATTGTCATCTGTACAAACGTGCTTTTGCCTCCACTGGCTGCAGGCACTCCAGTTACTTCTCTGATGGGCTGGTTTGCCCTTGAGGTCTGCGGCTAAGCAGTTCCATTCTCTATCCCCAGCTATTCTCTCAGAAGCACTTTTCACTGAAGGTCCAAATCCATCCTGAGGACATTCAGAAAAGGCTTTATGATGTCACAGGTTTAGGATGTCATTCATGTGTCGCTGATTTAACAAATAAAATTCTAGGAACTTCAGATGCTAATATCTGTAAATTAAAAAGATTACAGTACTTGTTGAGGTATCACTTCATAAATATTCTTTTGGCAGTGTTCACTGGGCACCCTCCTGAGGAGCTGGTTTCTTGACTTTGTCTTGTCTGTTCTTGTCTGACAAATACCAACTTCTCTGATATAAAGACTGGAGAACCATCCATTTCTAAGAAATTGCACTGTCTTTAGAGAGAGAGTATGGATAAACAGGTTCTTATATTGAAATGCTATTGTGTATGTTCTGTCTCTCACACACTTCAGGACAACTGGTGACATTGTCCACCTCATCCTGTAAGTAGTCCCACTGAGCTCCCTGAAAGCAACTCAAAGGCTAAAAGTGCCAGAATCTGTCTCTTTGTAACTACACTTCCACTTTTATCACCTTGAAAGAATCCCAGACCCTGATCAAAATGTGCTAACATGGAAGGAAGTTAAAAGCTTAAAGCTGACACATCTATAATTACAATTAAGGTTTCTTCCTACCTGAACCACGCTTTCCTTTTCAGAATTGCTAAATACCAAACCCCTGCATTTACTTGGAGAGGAGGCCTCAGCCTCTCTGAAAGGCAAGGTAGTTATCTACATGCAGTGATGTGATTGATTGAAAAACTGGTCTGACCTAAGGTGTTTTTTTAAACAGAATATGTATTAAAGCAACAAGAAATAAGTATTTCAGGCTCAAAGATCTCCTTCAAGATCCTAAACCAATCTTTTTATTATAGCTTTGGCATTTAGAATAAAACATACAATTAAGCTTGTAAAACAAAATAGCAAAAATTAAACTGCTTTGCAGTTCAGATTAATCATGGAAATATATAGTTCAATTTATGGATGTCAATAGACTAACAGAAGTTAGCAGTGACATGGTTTAATCTATCCTAATGGACTCTTCAATATTCAGAAATCTGTCCATATTGATCATGCAATTCATACTGGATAAAAAGAGGCAACACACATTTGTGGCCACATTCTACCCTCATCACTCCTGACAGCACTCCCAGCTTATTTAAAACAACATTCAAACTGCACATTGGTTTCCCTTGTGGCTTAATTCTCATTATTCACTGAACTCCTTTTTACTAGAAACTGACTGAAGAGCCAGATTCTGAGCTCATTGTTTGTTTTTTTGCTGACTACAATGAACAGCCTTCTCGGTTTCCAAGCCCAGCATTTCTATACACTCAGAACAGTTGCAACCACCAACTAGCAAAATAAAAGCAGGTCAGGGATGGGGAGGCAGGATGAGTGAAAAGACTGTGCACGTGCTTTTCAGAAAGAATGAGACTGAAAATTAATAAAAGACTTGCTCATAGCCTGTAGCAACAAATGACATCAATCAAGCATGGGAGATGTATGTCCCAAAAGAGAAAAAAATGTAAAACCGAAAAAAGAACATTTGTGGATGTGTATTTCTCAGCTTGAAGTAAATGGGCTTAAATAATGTTACTACTCCAACTTGAAAAATACTTATTTGCAAGAGAATAAGAACTATAAGTGCTGATGCCAGTAAAGAGAGTTTTCATGCCGATGACAAAAGCAGGCATACTGTCTCTCTGCTCCTCGGTCTTGATTTTCCTGATGGATCAAAGCAGTTTAATTTGCCAGTGGTTCACTGGAAATTACTGCTGTGAGAACCACAGACTGTTCCAAGGTTGAGTGCCTGAGATGACTGGCACCTATGCCCTCCCAGTCCTGGACTGCTTTGAATCAGACAGAAGAGTAAAAGACTGATTACCTTATCAAGGCTTCCTCATGGACCTTGGATCTCTGCCAACTCCATGTCTCCAATCTTCCGTAATGAGTTTCTCCCGACTTTATACTGGCAAGTGTCCTATGCCATGACTTTGTAACAGACTCATTGGGACACTCTCACACTCTATTTGTGGCTGCAAGTGCAGCTGGTCTGCACACTGTAGCTACCCATCATTTAGCTAATTTAGCCATGTAATTTTATCACCTTATGATTCTCACTTAAGATGATGCAGTGGTTTTCAACCTGTGGGGCACTTATGCCTCTAGGTCTATACGCTACTTCTCCTGGAAAACCACCAAGAAACACAGGTTTCCTGTCAGTAGGCTCAAATTTGCTCTTAAAGGATTTAAATGAAAAAATTTTAGAGGATAGCAAGATTAGCATGAGCTAGAGCATATGATCAGTTCTGACTTAGACTTCAAACGGCTGAAAATTGAAGCCTTGATTAATTGCTCCAATCATTAATTAAATTAATTGTTAAAACATGGACCTTAAATCTAGTCTGAACACTGGATGTTATTCTGAATTAATCTGGTTGATTAAAGAGCCCTTTACTATTGGATTTGTTTTCATATGAGCAAGTTTATTTTCTTGGGCAAACATGATAGCGTTTTCCTTGGTTTCCCATTGCATATAAGGTTTCCCACTCAAATAATTCAGATACCTTTTTCCTCGCATCCTTTGGAGATCAGAAAGTCCCATTGTACTGGGTAACCACATGTAGCTTTTAGAGGCTAACAGTTTTAGATCCTTACCCAAAAAATGGTCCCTGATCAACTGCACTACTTTGAAATCAACAGAGCTACTTATGGGTTTAGTTAGGAACCACTCCATATGCAAAGAAGCCCCATAAAAACAGGTTATAAAGAACTGCTGACAGCCTTGACTGTTTGTGTTTCTGATTTCTTATGTTTCTGAGTGAGGGAATGCCATATGGGATGTTCTCATTATATATTCCCACCACCACCACCCCAAATCTACAGGTGCATGTTTCTCGTGCCAGCAATACACAACTAGATGCCCAGAATTGGCCATCATGGCATGTTTTTTTCAATAGAGTCTGTTCGACTTTTGTCTCTGCCTTGCCTTTTTAAATAAAAAGAAAAGCAAGTGGTATTTACTGCAATGTCAGTGTCAAGAAACTGACAGCCTGATCCAGCTCCCATCAACATGAATGGAAAAACTCCCACTTTTTCAGAGGGTGCTGGATTAGACTCGCAATGGACAGGTTCTTCATCCTCAGGAGCCATCTTTACTCCCAACCAGATGTCTTACAGTCAGACAGGTGCAACCCCATCTGCACATCACCGCATCTCACCCAATAAATCCTGCTTGTTTTGAAAGCCAGATCCAATCCCTGAGCCACAAGTGAAGTCATCCTTTGGAACAGAGAAATAAAAAACTGTAAAGCTCCTAAAATTGATACTTTTTCTGGATTAGCCACTTGGTTAAATTGTGAATCCTGCATTCCCATCTTTCTTATACTGAAGTGAACATTTCTTAATGCTTATGAAATGGAGTATCTTGTCGTACACATACAGGGTGAGAAATATAGCTGAATTAGCATTACAAAATCAACTCTAGTATTGACAGTTTTCCAAGGTTGCTTTTTTTGGTTGATGATTATTTTTTTTTTCATTTTTGGTGGATAGCAGTATTGTTTTCTACACTTAAGTCTCTTTCTTTCAGCTGAGTGCATTTTGTATGCGGTAAAAAATGTTTGTCTTTTTACTCTTTTTTATGTATTCTGTTTTTCCCAGTCCTGTAGTAGCTACCTGGTTTGGTGTTTATTTCATGTAGCAGAAAATACCTATCACAGAAATGCAAAGGCAGCCTGACAGCAAGCTTCTCTTTGGGCATGTTGACATCATCCTCCTCTCTGAGCTCCAATTCAACTTTCAACACAATGCCTAAAACCGCACAGCCTCTGGGCACAAAAGATGAACACGAGAGTACACTTGTGCATTCTGTTGCCCTGTAAGCAAATTGCCTTGTTAATGAGGAATCAGTCAAATAATGGGTTTGATAGTCTGTGTTTAGATTAGGTAAGAAAAAGTGCAAAAGTGTTTTTCGGTGTATCACAGACCGCAGCACATCCTGTTCAAAGTTCAGGGCTATGAAAGTCATTGACTAATTCTTCAACATCTCTCAAAAGAAAAGACAAAGTACAGCTTTTTCATGTGTAATAGCTACTCTTTGGAAAAAATGACGAAGCAAGGATTTTTTGACTTCACTGATAGGCCAAACCAGAGCTGCACTTTGCAAAGTGCATATATACCTCATAAAAGATAACTCCTGCTTTCAGTTGCCTGTCTATATTTACATGAAGTATGCCTGGAAGGAACAGAGGAGAATGCCATTGCTTTCATATAATAGATAAGGAATAGAAACTCTGTGGGTATGTATGTGCACACAACCAGCGTTTCTGGGGTGAACACTGCTTCCCCTGTGCATGCTGATAACAAATCAGTGCATGCACACAGGGACCCCCTGCAGATCAGGTAATGTGCTGTGAATTGCCGCTTCATGCTGTCTTGTTCGTGTAGTCATACATGTAATGAACTGTATCTAAAGCCTCTTCCAATAAGGAGCAAGCTAACCACCAGCCTTTTTATTTCTGATTGCTCCAAGTTGGTTGTCTGGCTGAGCTCTGCATTTCAGCAGCCAGAACTTGATGGAAGAGAGGAGGGAAAAGGCATCCATGTTTCTATAGTTTTCCTTTCCAAGCTAAATAGCTTGGACAAGAGAAGAGGGAACATGACTGAATCACTCAGACAATCTGTTCTCTCAACCAGTAGAGTTGGGAGGGTAGAAGATTTTTACAAATAAACAATGAAAAAAACAGGCAAGTATTAGTTTATGTGTTTGACAGGAAGGCTGTAATTCTGCTTCGCTCTGTACCACATAACATCCTAAAATATGGAAATTTTACGTTATCTGCCCTTTTCTTGTAGAACTAGTACATTCTCTTCTTATCATCATGTCTCATCTGGTACGTTATTCAAACTCAAAGCCAAACCACAACAGTATCCCACCACTTGAGATATCACATAAACAAAAACAATATGAAGAAGCTCATAATAAACACATCACAGAAACCTGCATCTTGATCTTCTAAAATCTTGCTTGCTTTGCTTTGACAGGGCAAAGAGTTCATCGAACCTGCCTGATCAGCTTCCTTACTGGGACACAATCTGAAGATAGACCGTATCTTCCACAGGCATCTCTTTGTCATCCTCAGCAAATTTTCTGCAGTGGTGGATGTATCTGGGCAAACAGTGATGGGCCTCATGTCTCTGTGATCCAGCCATCAGCCAGTGCTATCCTATCTCCTGGGCGTAAGAGAACTGCCTACGCTGTAGAACCATAGTCTGTTTTACACTGCTTTTGAATTTCCCTCATTCTGACAGAAGAATGGTTCAGTGTTGGCACACGTAGTGACTCAGCTTCAGGGCTGTTAGAACCTGTAATAGCTGGTGACAGCCTCCAAGACACTGATAAGTCAGGCCAAAGACAGCTGGTTGGCGCCAGTCCTGGCCATACTCACTCTTTCACCGACTTCACATGCTCTATAGTTATGACATGGACAGCGGAAAGTGTTTTCATAAAATATCTGCCTGAAGGGACTTCGTATTTCATAGAAATAGTCATATAATCACCAGATTTTTATTCCACAGTGACAGGGCAGGAAAAGGACCTCATCTTAGCTGTTTAGGATAATTTGTTTTAAATAGACTAAGTAAAAACCCTAGCCATTCTCTCTGCCTGTCTTTTTAAAAGTGGTTAGTTTTTTTAATGCAGTTGACCTCAGAGATTCACCCCTGCATGCACTGTAATTTGAATGAGAAATATGCTGCTCTCAAGATTAAGTCTAAGCAGAACTCTTCTTTGATAAACTAATCTTTGTAAAATCTACCATGCTGCTGTATTTAACAGAGCCAGGAGCTAGCTATCAGTTCTCTTTTTTATTTTGTTCTCTTTCAATAGACTATTTAGAGTACAGCATGCTGAAAAAATAGGAATGGGGCTCCCCAACAGATATTAGTTATGGCTGTATTCTTCCTTTCACCAGAAACACAAACCACACAATCCTTACAGCAATCAGCACGAAACACATCATGTTAAATCCCTCATTTCTTTAGCATAATACGAAGACTTGCTTTCTCTCATATTACCATTCTGTTCAGTCAGGTATGTGAGGTTTTTCTAGGCAACAGGTGTTTTTTGAAATAAAATACAACCTTCCCTTCAGCTCATTATGTGAAAGAGACAGCAGCTGCAAGTATAATGCTGAGGACACATGGTCTATAAGACACCCAGAAGAAAAATACTCCTTGTTCCACTTGTTAAGGTAAAGCACAGATGTTGCTTCAGTGATAAGCATGAGCATAAGGCAACCACAGTCTGCTTCATGTTGTAAATTCAGAATCTAGGATTTCAGAATATTTAATAGGCTGCAATCAGAATCACCAGTTTCTTTATGTAAGGGAAAGTTGTTTATATCTAATCTCACAGTCCTAACAAATACCCCTTATCACAGTTTGCATTACACTATCATCAACAATATACTAGGGACTATCCACAGACTTGGCAGATAAATTATTAATAGTCTTTTATATGGACTCAATTACGAGTATCAAATAGTGACAAATGCTTAAATTAATACACTTATTGATTTAAACATTTTCAGATAGCATATATTAAAAAGGTTTTAGTCATTTAGAATATTAAATGCCATTTTTTCCCCTGCTTAGTGTTGGTAGGAAGGCTATTTCTGTATCTCTCAGATCTAGACTGTTGAGAAATCAACTGCAAAATAATGGTGTCTAATGAATGTAATGACCACAGCTAGAACAGATCCTTTCCAGGGAGCAATTCTCTGCTTAGTGAGGTGGATAATTCCCCCACACACACACTCCAGCCCCCAGTTTATGAATTTTTTCCTAATTTCTTTTAAGAACAAAGTACACATATAGTAGCGGATAGTATAACTGTTAAGGTGAAAAGGTTTCTTCAAGTAAAAAGAAAGTTCAGCATCTCCTCAGGAACACAAAGATCCTCTAGAATCGCCTGTTCTCCTTACTCCCTCCAGTTTTCTAGGCCTAACTAGGTGAGAAATTCTACCTTACCAACAAGAACATATACCACCACAGAGAGAACACAGTTCACAGAATAATCCCAGAGCTCTTCCTCTGTTAGTAGACTGGTTACTTTGACTGTCTTGCAAAATATTTATGCTGGCCTTGCAGCATAAATCCCAGTAGCTTGTAGGACCACATGTTCTTCTGGCTACAGTGTTTGTTATGTAGAACAGCAGCTGCAATGAATTGGGAAATGTACACATGGAGAAAGGCCCAATGGCATGGATCTACTAGGAAAAGCCAAAAGCTTCACACTCCTTCAGATCCGCTCAAACTGACCCTGGATCTTTTGTGTGTGGTTTATTTTCCGAAAATCTACATTGGTAAGCTGTTGGTGAGTCCATCCTTTGCCATTCTATCTTTTATAGGAGACAGGCTTAAAAAATAAAATGAATCAAACAAGCTCTGATCACAAGATATTATAAGGTGACAAACTAATTTCTTCAACTTTTGGTTCTGTAGAAGAGGAGCAGTCTCTTCTTATGAATCCATACAGCCTTTTGCCCTTCCTGAGCCAACTGTCCTCAGTGTGTTATGCCAGGTTATCACTACTGCAAGAACTAATAATTCAGAGAACTGGTATTAAGATTCTCCTCTACTCAGCAATCAAAGATGATCACACAGATTCCAAGACTTGTACGCTTTTATCATGGTGAGAAAATTTGAGCAAATACTCACATGTGTCTTCACATCACCTTCAAGAATCTTGCTATACCTGAGAAACTCAGCAACGCTTCCATTCAGCAGCCTATCAAAGGCTTCAACATACGGTGCGATGCCTATAGAAGAAGATAATTCCATTATAATGGGTTCATAAAGTACATAATGCATAGGTTATTCCT
Source organism: Limnodromus scolopaceus (assembly GCA_028565335.1). Lineage (NCBI taxonomy): Eukaryota > Metazoa > Chordata > Aves > Charadriiformes > Scolopacidae > Limnodromus > Limnodromus scolopaceus. The sequence continues at coordinate 66,855,191 of JAOXNO010000013.1, read as the reverse complement.
TTGTAGCAGATGGAGGAGAAATACCACAGAAACAGGGGAAATTGCTGTAGCTTAATTTCTGCCATACTCATTGATTTGTGAAATCAGTGAAAAGAGATGTATAATGATTTTTTTTTCTAGCTAGAAAGAAAAAAACCCTGCTCTTGGTAGAACTTGCCTAGAAACATGAAGAGAATTTACTCTGTATAATGTAGTGGAAGCCTCTTTTGTCTTAAAATAACAGGTGCTAAAATAAACATTTCTCAGCCCTTCAAAGACCTAGTGGCCTGATAAGCATGATTGTCTTAACAAAATTCTACTGTTGTACATAAAACAATTATCCCCTAAAAAGAATCTGCACTATACTGAAAAACTATTTTTACACCACCCACCCTTTCCTGAAGATCTTTGTATTATTTAGTGTTTTTTCATAGCAAGCATTTCAATTTCCAGTAAGACAGTCTATAGAATCTGTTGACAGTGGATTTATGCAGTGAGATGTGGCTTTGTAATCTTATTTTGTTGTCTGACCTTCCAAAACTGTCACTGGATAAAGAAAGCTCAAACGAGTCTTCTAGATGACACATCCCATTGACTATATATAAGCTACACATTCTAACAGAGGAATAAAAATGCTATTTTCTATATGGGCAGTTTCCTGTTAAAATGGACAATCAGGAAATTCAGATGAGACTCAGTTTCTTATGCACCTGGTTTCTAAATGGCTTTACGTGATACCTTTTAAGAATGCAGAAGTAATCTTTCCTTGGATGCTTTCAGGCCCTCCCTTTACTCCCTGATATATCCTCATGTCTTGTCTACACCTCAGAACCTTTGCCAGGTCCAGCATGAGCGATGCACATGTGAATTTATGGCATCTGTAGGATCTGAGAGACCAAGATTAAAATTCTTCCCAGCCTCTCTTCCTCATTAATGAAGCCTGAAGATTGCTCTGAAGAGGTACCAGGCTTTCCCCAGAGAGTTTGCTTTAACCTTTTGGCTCTATATGACAATTGTGTCCAAATTCATAATCTTGAAAGCCCTCTTTATTCCACAAGAGTCATCTGGCTCCTTGACAGAAAAAAGAAGGGCTCTGGCAATGGGAGTTTGCAATAGCCTGTGTGAAAAAAAAAAAAGTAGTTAGTCAGCCAGGCGGGATTTCAAGGCTCCTTTTGTTCTCTTGATGTCACTCACCTTTAATTCTGAGGAATTTCTGGGCTTTCTTCCATATAAAGTGTTTGTGTGTAAACCCCTCAAATAACCTAGTGTACAAAAGGTTTTAGTTGTGGAGATGCTTTCCAAAGCCCATTTATGTTCTTTGTCAAAATCTATGTATGTCTCCAAGAGAATCATTGTAACCTTTTACTTTAGAGCAGAGTTTTAAATAGCAGTTCACCAAATGGCAATTGTCCTATGCAAAACTAGAAAGCAACTATGCTATTTTTTACCATTCAATACAGCAAACTCCCAGGAGCATTTACTAGAATTTGCTGTGGGCCATGCAGAGCAATAGAATGATTTGTTTGCAATCCTGCTGTTGTAATGCCATTTAAGAAAACAGTAAAGGTACAGTTCTCTCATCCTCCACATTATTTTGTTGTCTCTGAAAAAGTATTAACTGAAAAGTCAAGGCTATTTTTTGTAATAGCTCTAATTGTGTAATGGTCTTTTAAGGGAGGGGTCACGGTAGAAGAAAGCAATATATCTACATTTCTGCTAGAGACTTATAAAAGGTCATACTCTGGCTGAGTGTCAGTTTTAAAGGAGAAAAAAAAAAAAAGAGACCTGTTCTGCAGTTGCTGTGGAGGTTAGGTGAACCTCTACAGAAACACAGTAACGCAGGCAAACAGAATGATGTTTGTGGCACGATATGGGTATCAATCACCCAAACTGAAGAACTGGTACAGTCCTTCTTAACTGTACCAGCAAAAACTAATTCCTGCATCCCCGTGTGAGACAGCTCCGCCTGGAGATGTGATGCAGGCTGGCAACTGCCCCGTGGTGCCACTCGTCTCAGCTTCTTACTGCAGCCTCCCACTGGCTGAGTATTTTATAATCTTGCTCCACAACAAGCTTTGTCAGTTGGTCTCTTCTAGAGATCTGCTGGGGTTTTAATGCTCTGCTTCCCCGGGGATGAATCTTTTCACCTGGCTGAGCTCTTAGGTTAGGCCAAGGGTATAGCGATTTTCATGGAAGTGCCTCACATGGCGAGTTCATCTCCTGTTCTGAAAGTTCTGCAATAGTGAGCTCTGGATTAATATAGACATTCACCCAAATGGATTCATTATAGGATTGAAGCCTGTATTTTTTGAAAATGTAGATTTCCTAGTAGTGATTGATTTATTTGTCAGTTTGTACAGGGATCGTGTTTCTCCATGACTTTGCCAGGATTTACTAGCTCTCTAGGTTTGCTTCGGACTGCGGGCATTGCATTACTGAAGGGTACTCTGACGGGCTAACTCGCCTGCTCTGGAAGCCTGCTGGAAGGTGCTCCCTTCCTGCCGTAGAAACACGCTGCTTTCAGTCTGATGCTCCACAGCAGCTGCCAGCGTGTAAGCCCACGGCACACATGACTGTGGGGAAGGTCCCTCGCATGTGTTGTTGGGTAAGGGCTGGCATAGAGGGACAATGAAGCAGCTGACACACACTGTCGGGCTTCTGTGTCAGTAAGGAAGCTGCCTGCAACTTTCTGCTTGTTCTGCAGCTTCTGCACGGCAGCTGAGCTCATGCTGGGATGTGCTCTGCTCTGGAGAATGCACAAAAGGGCCAAGGAACACAGAAGGCCAAGGAACACAGAAGGCCAAGGACAAGAAGCTAATAAAGGGATATATGTTGGGGTTCTGGGTGAAAGAACAAGCTCTGGAGAAAGGAAAGGGCACGTCTATTCAATCATCATTAGAACTGCCACGTTTACGAGACTATTTACCCTGGAACCTTCAGGAACAACAAAAAAATTAAGGAGTGAAAAAATACGATTTGGTGATGTGATGTGAATAATGGAAGACAGACTTTTTTGGCATATTCTCCCATGTAGTGCTTTGGAAAACCACTTGAGAAGGGAGAGCTATAGAGATAACAAAAGGTAGCTGTGGATGTGTGGCAGCTCTTAGTGATCAAATGCTTATGAACAAACTCGTATTTGATTAAGGATATTAAACAACTAAATGAAGTAGGTCTGCGCTGTGAAATTCAGAAAGCTGGCAAATAAACTCAGTGTTTATATTGCTGACTTCTTTAGGAATATTTATGCTGTAAATCTTGGGGCCATCTCATTTTTTCTGCTAATTGGGCTCAAGCAGACATTTTCAACTGGTGAGTTATCTGCAACAATATAAATGCCAAAATCGAAAAAAGGATAAAGCTTGAAATACGGATAGTATATTTAAGAGATTAGTCAAATGATTCAACTAGTCTTGAATCTTCTAGACCATATTAATTTAGAATTATGCATACAACTAAGCTTGTCACGTGACATTTCTAAATTCACTTTTTAAAATACTTCCTTTTGATATAGAATTCAGAAGGGGTGGGATGTCGCTCCCTCTTGGAAGACAAACACATGCAATTTTTTAATAACAGAGAGATGATGCTTCAAAAAACCAGACTTACTTCCATTGACTCCATTGATGCCATCACACTCCATTCCACCAGATCTGTGTGAATCTGAAAACAATGATTCAAGTCGAGTCACTGCTTTCTCCAGTCTCTCCATCAAACCATGAGTCTCTGCCATCCTGGAAAAAATCATTAAGAACAGAAAGTGTTACCTCTCTGAGTGAAGCCCATGCTTTACTTCATGTTACAGTTCTGTTCATCTTGTGGCTTTATCTTTTATCAGCTTTTACAGTAAAACTTGTGTTTTTAAAGTATTGTCTTTCTGGTATATAAGCAGTTGCAGGGGAGCAGCTGACATTCGGTAACTTGCTTTGGTGTCATCGGGGAATATGCTCAGTGTTCAGCCCTGGTTTTTCATTGTAAGCAGCAGATTCAAGCCACTGCTAGCGTAGCTTTGGACAGTCTATATGTGGATACTTTATGGCAAATATATGTGTATGCTCCCAATCAGATATTGAGATGACTGAAATATGTATAAATTTAATTGGTAAAAACTTACGCCTACAATGATGTGCATCAGCTATTTACAGAGGGAAAAATACAGACGCAATTACTATTCGACTGAAAGCCCGTCTTTGTATGTATACCTCCTGATTTTTGACAAGGTATGTTCTGACATTTGCCTCAGTCTTTTATGCTTTGTAATAAGCTTCAGCCACTATTGAAGACTCCACAAGAAGTCATGAAGGTCTTCTGTTTGTTCTTCTGATATGATTTCCCATCACTTAATTTTTTTCTTATGAAAGTACCCAATGTGAATCAGTATTCCCAAGCTTTTTAAATCAAGCACTAATTATTCTTTGGAAAGAAAAAAATAAAAATTCCAGAGGCCTGCTTATACAGTACCACTACAGTGTTTTTGATTTAAAATGAAACAGAAATTAGGTTAAACTTTTAACAACTTGCACTGTCCTTTCTTTCCCCGCAATGTGATTATCTGATTTCTTACATGTGAGGAAGTGTAGGCATTGACATGTTTGAATAGTGGCCAGTGTCTCAGGGAACACAGTGCTATATACACCTCAGGCTGAGAAACGGTTATATAAGCAAAGACAAAGTGATGTTTAAATCTCGTATCATTTCATATAACAAGTTTAATGTACACGTTCCTCACTTAAGGTTGTGAGTGTTTTATTCTGCTAAGTGACACACAGCAAGGGGAGTGTGGAGGGGGATGTATGGCTCTCAAATAACATGATCTTTGTGAACAGCTCAGCTCCCAGACTAGGACTACATCCCCTGCCCAGCACTGGGGTGTGCAGAAGCAGGGACAGCGGGGGAACTCGTGTCCCCAGCCGGGGGAAGGAGGCAATCAGCGGCTCCCTGGGGTCCCTACCCTATGGCAGGCACTCTGCCACAAAGGCACTGATTGCTGTATGGCTTGTAGACTAGAAAGGTTAGGCACACCTGGAAAGTATACGTAAATGTATTAGTTCCTAGTGAACAGCCTGCTAAAAGTGCGAGTATTTTAGAGACATCAAAGCATAATAGTAGATTCCAATAAACTGTGCAATACTACCCAACACCAGCAAACAAAACAAACAATGCTGCTTTGGTGTCCCCATACCCAAACAAAAGTGCCTAAATATTATAAGATAAAAAGTAAAGTAACATGAGAAGAAGGGGTTTGGTTTACAAATTAGCATTAATAATTCTTAAGAATAAAAATAATAATAGTGTTTTTATTTTTAAAATTTAAGCATGAGAAAATACTAGCTACTAGGACTGCGGAGACACATGCAGAGCTCTTGTGCTGAGTCATGTTGCCTGTCAAACAAGGTGGGACCTTCAGACTTTACCCTATAAATATAATGAGGTTTGTGTTTGACCTAAAAGTGAAGCAGAAGATTTTACAGTGAGAAACCCTTGGGAGAACCATTCTCATGAGAAAGTTTTGTCTGGAGTTTATGGGTTTTTCCTATTTATATTAAATAAAAGAGCAACCCCCCAAAAAAGGATGACAGTAGATAGTGTGCATATAAACACTGTCAAAATTCAGAGGGGCTCTCTTTGCTTACACTGAAAATGCACACTATTCTGTTTGAAAAATCAAGGAATTTTTTAAAAAACACATTAACTTTTTGTAAGGTTACAAGTATCTTGGCAGGAATGAGATGAAGGTATCAGGGGAGCTTCTGAAATGCGCAAACATTTGTAAGAATATTAAACCTTTTCTTAAAACAACGCACTGTTAACCATCAAAAATATTATGGACATATTCTTTTCACATTTTACCCTGCTACATAAAAGCCTAAAATGGTGTCTGGTTTAAAATTTATGTTTTAAACCAGTCCAAAGTCAGGCTGGTCTAAGCATACTAACAGCCAACTCATTTCATCAGTATTTCAAAGTATATTTCCAGTATAGTTCCTGTTTGTCTTTATTTGAAGATACAGTCTGATAGGGTTTGGTTTTTTTCATCTGCCTTAAAATTTTTCTTGATGATATGTAAAAATTTCTTTGGAAGACCTGTTACTTTTGGCCTCTTGGATGGACACTATGCTACAAACCTGCACACACTTGGAGGTCTGAGGAATCTCATAAATGAACAAGAGGTGGATCAGACTTGTAATGTGCTACCCAACAAACTGCCCTCTGTAAAATGCTAAGAATATGGATTACTGTGTCAGAAGCTCAACAGAATAACCCGACTCAATAACCCTGTGGACATTTTAATGCAATACTTTCCGACTGCAATGTAGTCTTTTGCTCACTATATCCTTCACAGCTTTATTCTGTTCCCATTAGCTGGAGAACTGCAATGTTGTTCTTCCAAAAGAAATGACCAGCGAGGCAATCACAGAATAATATGTTGCTATAGTCTTTTTAGACAGAAGTAGGAACCATTTTTTCCATAAAATTAGGGATGCAGGTTTTCATTGTTTTCATAAGGAATGTTACACTTCAGAACTTCTCAATCATTATGTTTACACTGAACCTACCTTTTTATCTGTTTACTTATATATTCATGACTATATGGTACTTGTATCTGTATTTTTATATATATATATCTGCATGCGCGTAAGTATACATACAGGTATCCCTGTCATGTATGAATAAAGCACAAGTTTACTTTTGCCATTACTGTATGTAACACTACAAGAACAGATCAGTTGTACATATACTAACCTTACATTTACACTTTGCTTTACCATCAGCTGACTAGGTATCTATCTTACAAACAAGAGTAGAATTAATGTTAGTGTTCTGAAGTGAAGACTCCACTAAGCAATGGACAACTCTCTTCATCTGTTCTCAATCTAAACATTGATATCTTTGCTCTTATTTAGGGATTCACGTATTTGACTCATATTATGACAACATTCAGCATCTTCTTGGCCTATATGCAGCTGTTCATCTGATTACTTATCATTCCACACTGCATTCTGCATGGTCAAACCAACACCACAAAGCCACACCTCAAAAGGAGTCAGAACACAAACGGTACAGCTTGATTCTGAAGATAATGTCTGTGTGATACAGCATCAGAGCTTATATTATAAATAAATAATGACCGATCTACTTACAGTGCCAAACAAAATCTTTGCATGTCAATGGAAAGTAATGAAGATGTAAATATGTTTATGGGATGCTTCCACTCCCTTAAAGCACATTTTTACATCAAGACAGATTTTCTATCTCATCTCTACTACTTAATTAAAGCTTTGATCTTGAAGTGGATTATAGGGTTAATCATATATCTTTTCCTGGATCTGATGCTGACCACCTATAAGGACTTAAAAACAACAGTGCTTCAACTCCCATGTAATCCTGTATCTAGTTGCTCTCTTGGTGGAGAAGTACACGGTCCTTCATTGAAAATAAGGTCAACTAAGAGCCAGGAAAGGTGTTAACCCACATCTACTGACAAGCATTTAAATGTTGACATTGTAAACTGTCTCTTGTGTGCAAAAAATAAGAGAGAGGATCCACAGATCTGCCCTGATTACTGTTAGTGGTATCTTTTTTGGGAGTGCTAAAGGCACGTGGTAATACTACCATCTGTCGTTTCTTCCCCAAAAGAAGTCAAAACCAGGTAGAACACGTCATGCTGAAGACCAAAAAAGCAGATCTCCTTTTATAGACAGGTCTTGGGAGATCACTGCTTTTCTCCCCAATTTAACAGCTGTCTCAAAGCACCATTTATCTATTATTAAGGGAAAAAAACTTGTCTGTACGCTAAAATTCCCTGATATACTCATCTCAAACAGCATTCAAACCGAAATCCAAAAACCACAGGTACTAATCCTGTTATCATTGTATGTGACTTATGACAGAGGACCATATTGCTCTATCTAAAGAAGAAACAACCTCTAACAAGCCCACAAGGATAAGCAGTATAGTAGCGTAAGGGGAAAATAATAAACATACAATGACTTATCAGGCATGTTAAAATGGCAGGTTTGAACATAGGAATTGTGCCACCCTGTAAAGTATATTATTCTGACAAACATCAGCAAGAAATAAAGTTCCACAGTTTGTTTTACTTCCTAGCACTTTTAATTTAGAAGGAAAAGAGGAGACTTGGTCTTTTTTCCCTAAGTACCAGTCCTTCCAAATCCACTTAACATCTGAAAAATTAAGCGAGGTCTCATTCATACTCATCATCTGTGACGCTACAGGTCAGATTTTGCTTTTTCTCTTTGTCAAAAAAGGGCACATGCCAAAAACAGAATACAGGCAGCAATGTGGCATTTTAATTGTATCTAACATTCCTACACACTGATTGGAAAATCACAATCTTATTGCAAGTATAGCAGCCTGCCCGTGTGCTTTCTCTCATAGTCTTTTAATAAATTGCTACTGAGATATGAAATAAAATACAGAAAAACCTAGACTGCCAGCTGGTACTATCAGAGAGCCAGTCACAAGTGTTTTATAGATCCAAAGTACTGTGTCCTCTAAGAGTTCTTCTGTACAATATATATCAATATATTACAAGGGAGGGGAAAAGCATACGCGTTCCTGAACATCCCCTCCAATTACAAAAGCATCTTATGGCACCTCATTTCTGAAAGACGACACAGACAGCTTAAGCCTGAAATGGCTGGCTTTCCTGCACCGCCGCACAAACCTATGTACCAACTCCAGCCTGTGCTGAGTGGCCAGTCTTTTTGCCACCTTTGGCGTCAGACCCAAATTCCCGCTGCACCCCATTCTGGCCCAGACAATGAAAACCCACTGCTGTGGGGCCTCGGGGGCTGCTCATTCCCAGGCAGAGCTCAGAAGCAGCCGGGTGCTAGCTGAGTGGCGAACAAGGAGCCCCTGGAGCTATTTGGGTTACTACCATAAAAGATTTTGGGTGGAGAGTGCAAAGCAAGGGAGTATTGGTTAGAGGAAAGTGTGTGTTGGTAGACAGACAGAAACATTACCTTGTATGGTTTGTGTTTTGTTTCCCATTAGCTGTATGGAAGGAATGTAAACAGAAGCTTGTCAAAGTGTTGTCAAGTTGGATTAAACCAGAAGATCTCTCAGTAAAGCCCTGTGCGAGGAGAATGATCCAGGGTTGAAGTCAAGAGCCTTTGGTGACCTTTTTTTCTTGTTTTGCCCCTAGATCTGCCACAAGCTCCTTTGGAAGCAATGGTCTTCTGAGAAAAAATATCTTTTTTTTTTAATCCTAGTAAAAGATACAGTCTTGTATATCTAACAGTATTGGAATTTTGACAACTTTTTGTTGTTGTTGTTGTTAAAATGGACAAGTGTTATACCTGGAATAGCAAAAAAGACAAAAATGTCTGTATGACCTCTGATTTTTGTGGATGTGTGTGCCCCTTCAACTGATAAGGTGAAGTCTTGTCTGGCTCCAGTGCACTCATCACAAAACATTTCTGTCTGTAGCTCCACATGTGTGTTAAAACCACTGATACGCTACAAATGAGTCCTCTGTTGCTGTGAATGAGAGTGTGCTACCAAAATTATCTTGTCTGTGGACTTCTCTCTTTGGCATACTCTCTGTGTTTTTAAAGGGTTATTTTTTATAAGAAAAAAATATTTTTGTGTAGAAGAGGAAAAAGCAGGTTCCAGTTGCATCTCATCCATTTAATCTAAGTTTTTTCCTTTGCCTGGCTTTATGCTGTTGGTATCACAAAGCATACTTTTCTGTTCACATTCTGGCTCTTCCTCTGCTTCTCTCCCTCTCCCAGTGATCAGGCTGCTGTCTACAAAAACATGCAGGAAAGGAATGGAGGCATTTTTGCATCCCATTTATTAGAGATAGATTTTTCTCTCTTTTAAAAAAAAGAAATTTAAAAATATTACAAAACCGCTTTGTAAAACAATCCCTATTTTGACAATTACCCCTAAGACTGTTGACGCATTTTAGATTTCTTATCACATCCCAGTTTAGTCCCATAATTATGGGTAAGCAACTGCACATATCAAGCTGTGTGTTTACAAGTCAATGTAATAATAGGATGGACTGTGGTTAGGCCTCTGATAACTAAATATGAATTCTTTAAGATATGTCATGTGTTCATGTATATGATTAGTATCTCCTGGAATATCAGTTCATTTTCTAATTATATGTAAGTTCTATGAAGAGCTCCTATCCCTTGCTGAATAATTTTGACTATCTTATCAATTTTGAGATCACAAAGAACAAGTTCATTATGTAATGATACGCTGAAGCAGTCAAGACTTGACAGTCTGTGTAAGCATGATTGACTTAAAATAACCAAGGCAACGCAGTTTCTAAGCACATTCTCCTATTCTTTTTATGCTCCCTTTTTATGTCACCACTGCTCATAGTCTTTTGTCTTGGTTTTATTTTCTCCTCTCCCTCCAATGAAGTGTAAGAGTTTTAGTATCTCTCCAATCAACAGAAACACAATGTTCTTAGCCACCTCATTTACTATGTATTAGTGTGGTGCTTTTCATGTAATCAAGCATCCTAAAGGCCTTACAAGCCATTTAATTACCTGCCACAAGTCCAATTACTGTATGTAAGCAGGCTGCCTTGCTGAACCAAGAAAATACTGCATGCAGGCATTGATTTTATTAAAGTGTTTCAGTTCAGTTCATAATAACTGAAGAGTAAGATTCCTTATGCTACGGTTCCAACCAAATTGAATTTGCACTGTCCGAAAGCGTGAACTCCACAAAGTACAAACACTTACGGGTTGTTTCAGTGCTTCTGGAATGTGAGACAAGCAAAGGAGGAAAGTTAAAACTAAACAGATAGTGTTGGAAGCTCTAAAAACACAGATTATGAAATGACTTCTGCAGAAAAGATGAAACTGTAGAGTTATTCAGTACCAAGGTTAGTAACGGGTTTGTTTGCTGTGAGGGTGGCCTCTCACAGCACCTCCACACCCTGGCTCTCATGCATATCCCCATTATACCAAAGCCTGAATAGTTGGGCTTGATTTCAGCCAAGTTAGCTCACACTCTTGCTTTTACCAGAACATCCCGCTGCAATTACAGTCTCAGCACTCTGTGACTGATGGTCTCAGGCTCATCGTTGCTGCCCCACTCAGCCTGCAGCCCCTGGCCCTGCTTCCAGCGTGGCAGCAGCCAGGAGGGCTGAAGCAAACTTTTTCCCATTTGAGTACTCCCTTTGCTCTGCAGCTCATTTGTGATCTTTATTGATCACAAAATCCCAAGGCCTTCGCCCACCTCCCATCCACTGATTCTGCAATACTGCTGGCATTGCAATGGGTTGTGCCTTTGCTTCTCATTCAGGATGAAATGGGCCACCTGCTACTAAAAAAGACCTTTCTATTTCCTGCTATAACCTGGTTACTACTTAGAGGTCCTGAGTTTTAATGATAATCCACGCAACCCTGCTCACTTACAAGATCTGAGACATTCGGCTACTTATCCCTCTGTTTCAGTGTGAGCTATCATGAAGCCCAGAAAGATCAAACTGGACCCATGCTAGATGCTTGTAAAGTTAGCATCTGAGATGCTAAGAATAGCAACCTCTTCTATGATGGTTGCTTTAGAGGACCCAGAGCTGTTAGGTGAATTATTCTGCTGTTTCTTCTCTCTAAACAAAGACAGGTTACACACAGAAATGTAAATCATTCTTTGCATTCCTTCCAAAAAGCAATTAATTAAGTATTTAAAGTAATATAAAACATAACTTTAATGCATAAGATCTGAGCACATCTTCTTGGAAAAATACACCACCATTCAATTATATACTTGAACATTTACCTTGGTCTTTTATATATGCTACAAAAGCATTAAGCCGTTGATTCCCAGGATACTACTGCTGGTATTTTGGATTTTACAAGCAATTTCTTTAGCCTGCTATTCTCTGAAAAATTGTGGGTCAGACACAGCAATTTCCATTAGCACATACTCCAGAAAGTAGTCTCAATGGGACTTTTTTCTGTAACAAAAAGTCCCTGAAATCTGACACAGTCAGAATACCTTACATACACAGGTGAAATGAAAACAACAGTAGCCAGTATGTGTATGAACTAAGGCCGTGTCTATGCTATAAAGTCTTGCCAACGTGGCGAAAAAGATCACAGAGGTTTAAGGAACCCCAACCTCATACCCTTGCTGAACTAGCTGAATCAGCACAATCTCTGCCACAGATGCAGCTGTGCTTACGTGTGCTTTTGTCATTTCAGTGTACACTGCTCAGTAAAGGTGCTGATATTCTGCTATAGTTCTAGCAGTGGCACATTCTCAAAGAATAGCTGAGCCTTCAGAGCTCAAAGCACTTCTTATTTGAAAAGCCACTGCCAAATTACTCAATTTTCAAAAATATGTGAGCCACTGGAACTGACTCTGTACCTCAGAAAAATGACAAGTTCCCAACCGGTCCCCCTACTGCAAAAGATGCGCTTAAACTTTTAGATAAAGGAATGAAAATTATTTTTTTTAATATAAAAATAGTCAAGCAAAATATTTTAACCAGTTCATAATAAAACAGCTGTCTGCATAACTGCAGTAATTTATACCTGCTTTATTGTAGGTATTTCTTTGCTTTTGCCCCAATCAGCATGATAAGTGAAGAACGTTCTCTTTCATGTAGTCAGATGCTCTAGTAGGCAGCCACTGCAACTACTGAGTTCGCTGCTGTTGCACATGATGTTAAAACTTGTGCAGAACGACAAAGAATACTTCTTTAACATATATGGCAGTTCACCATTTTTCTCACTAGGGTTCAAACCTCTTGCAGTGTTATTGTCACTGACAAGCCACCGATTGAAACATGGAAAATTTATCTGCCTTGCCCCAGGTCATGTTGCAAGTCAATATCAAGCCCAGAAGATGAACAGAATTCATCTGGTTTCTGGCCCTCCTTGCTGCCTTCTGCCTCTTTTCCAATACCTACTAATTCAGATTCTCATTAATTTTAGTCCTGAGGGAATTAGAATTATTTTTTTTAATTTTTCCTTAATTTAGGGTCCTCAATGTATTTTAAATGGTTAATAAAAATTATACACTGGGATTAGAAAAACTAATGATGGGGGAGTTTTAATATCTGTAATCTTAGTACCCTTGCTCCTCATGGTATATCAAGGAGCCCTTTTGTCCACTGAAGTGAGCACCATGGCTGACAAAGAACAAAACATGTCATAGGTTGGTTCTACCATAATAGTAAATAAAGCACATCCTCTTCATTTGTATTGAATTGAGAGAACATATTTTATTTATTATATCTGGAGTTGTGCCTGTCCACCTGCTACATCTGAGCGGCATTCATTTGAGGGGGAAGATGCAAATTAATCATAAGGCTATTCTGAAGCCTAACATTTTGGTTATACCCAAGACCTAAAAGAACCATATTGTTGTACGTGCCTGGCTTTGCTGCAGAAGGTGGGCTGCCTGTGTTCTTGTGCAAACTCACTCCAAATAGAATCAGTGTTATGAAATCCCTCAGTTGAAAATGTATAGAATCAGAAAAAAAGTTTATTATCATTTACATAATAAGTAATTAAAAGGAAATGCTAGGAAAAAAATTGAATAAAATTGGGATATCCAACTCACAGTAATGTCTTAAAAGGCCAGCCTTGAGACTACTGTTCTGAGTTTCAACTCATTCTATCTAGCACCTTCCTATTCTAAATAATTCCTAAAGTTACATTTCTGAAGCAGGACTAGTTTCCTGACTACAGTTTCATAGAACAATGAAACATGGTAGTTCATGAACCACTGCCACTTTTGCCTGGCTTAGAAATAAACTAATGAAAACATGCAGTATTGATCCCACCCCGCCCCCCTGTTAAACAGACTCCTTCCAACTATTTCCTAATGGACTGGCCTCCATGTAGGGTTTTTTTCTGAAAACATTCTCCATCATTGGAAAACAACCACATAAAGGTAATGCATATAAAGAAAGCTTTCTTCCCCAGATGGCCTTTGTTTTTAAGACTGCCCCTACGCGTTATGAAATCTGAATTTCACTTGATAAAAATCCTCACTGTTGATCCTGTGATGCCAAGATACAGATCTATAGCAGTGCTGGCAGCAAAGGACAGATTTCACATTTTCAGGTGGGGTCGTGACAAGTTCTCCTTGGCTTTGTGCTGGCTGTCTCTCTGGGGAGTGTTCCTTTCAGATGTCAAGTTATTGCAAAATGCAGCATCTCAGCTTCGCAGTTCTTCATCTCTGCCTTCTCCCTGCCCCCTCCGAACGCTGCCTTCTATTTGCAGAATCCCTTACGTATTTTTATAGAAAGGTACACATTCTGTCTTCAGATCCAGCATCCTAGGATGCCATTTAAACTCTTTCCTCTGGGCTAAACCCGTGGGCCATTTAGTCACCCCCCACCGCATACACCCCCCCTTGCTCGGAGGGCGGGGGGAGCCCGGGACCCGGCGCCCAGCTCCCCTACGGCTGCCTGCCTCAAAATTAGATCATCTTACGCTGATTAAGACAAGAGTTCAAGACTGGCATCGCTTGACCGAGTCAGTTCTGCATAATAAACACGCGGAGGGCGTTTTTAATAACCTGTGTGGAAGCTGGGCCGCTGGGATGCGGGTGGGGGGGCCGGGGCACAGCCGAAATCCAACACACACCCCCCCCCCAACCCGGGAGTCAGTCACGGCGCTGACCGGGGGCTCGGCGGAGGAGCTCCGCGTTCGGCCCCACAGAGGATCCCTCACCCGCTGTGGTATTTTGCTGGGGTTTTCTCCCCACTTCTTCTCCGATTACTTCCCCCCCCCCTCCCACCGCCGCGGCTCTCTGCACATATCACCCGGGGGAGGGAGGCTCTCCGTGGGCAGCCCGCCCCAGGTGACAGGCGGGCAGCTGAACCGGGCTGCGGGCCCTCACCGCGGCCGCGCCCGCGGGGGCCCTGACCCAGATAGCGCCCGGGGCGCTGCCCGCTCAACCAACAGAGCCCGCAGACCCCGGCCCGAGCCCGAGGGCGTCCCCTCATCGCTGTCCCGCTGTCCCCCCATCCCTCCCCAAGATGTCCCCTCCGCGCCACCCCCAGCCGGGAGCGCACCCACGGCCCCGGCCGCGCCGGGCCCGCCCCAGCCCGCCTGGGGCCCGGGGAGGGGGGGGCAGGAGGGGGTGTCGGACGGCTCCCCGCATCCCGCCCCTCCCGCCGCTGCCTGCTCTTGAGTTACCTGTTTTGATGACCCGTGTAGCCTCTTTTTTTTTTTTTTTTTTTTTTTTTTTGCCCCGCCGC
>JAOXNO010000013.1:66792511-66839901 GCA_028565335.1 Limnodromus scolopaceus | reverse complement strand
TCAAATCCGTATCTCTCCAATTTGGCAAGCAGGATGTCATGGGGGACCGTGTCAAAGGCCTTACAGAAGTCCAGATATAATCCAGAATGTAATTAAAATAATTAAACAAAACATAAATTTAACAAACTTCCTGAAATGAATTTCACTTCTCTACCAGCCTTAAATTCAGGAATGCCAGGTGCACGATTTTGCAGGTGTGGAAATGTGTTTTACTCCATGTAGTTAGGTAGCCTCACATTTTCTGCCAAATGGTGCATTCTGTCTGGAAAGACTATGTGCCGTCGGGTCTTTCTAGTTACAGGAGAACAAAAGAATCATCTGAGAGAAGTTCACTTGCAGCTTTAAATTGAACTTTTTTTTTTTCCTCCATAACTTGTTTCTTCTTAAGATTTTCCTCTCTCTGAGATTGCGTGTAGAATCACAGAACAGTTGAGGTTGGCAGGGACCTCTGGAGATCATCTAGTCCAACATGCCTGCTAAAAGCAGGGTCAACTACAGCAGGAATTTATACAGTTGGGTTTTGAGTATCTCCAAGGCTGGAGAGTCCACAGCTTCTCTGGGCAACTGTTCCAGTGTTTGATCACCATTAAATTAAAATAAATAAATCTTAAAATTAAAGGGAACTTTTGGTGTTTCAATTTGTGCCCACTGACTCTTGGTGTTTCATTGGATACTACTGAACGTTGTCTGACTCGGTCTTTGCACCTTCCCATCAGGTATTTATATGCATATATGAGATTCCCTCTTGGACTACTTGAATTTTGTAGCTCTGAAATGCTTTTTATACAAAGCTGGTGGGGAAGCAAATGAGTTGATTTCTTTCACTTGTGTATGATGTGGTAAGAAACAATTCCTGCTGTGGGAGATGTAACTTTCCAAATAAAATTTGCTTTGTAGGTTGCATTAAGTATGCTACCCTCCTTTTACTTAAGTGTTGACTGTTTTTTGTAAATGGCTTATGGTAATTTAGGACTGCCCACATGGTCCCTGCTACCCTTTATTAGTAATCGTTTGTTTTATTTCTTGTATTGGACATTTCACCGATTTTTATTTTTATTTTTATTTTTTTTTGCACCATGTCTTCCTATTTGCAGCAGGAGGATTCTCTGTTTGCCACCATGCCACCTCTTTGTCCTATTGGGAGTCATTCCAAGGTACAAAGCCCCAAATCGGTCACTGGAGGACTTGGAGCTTTTACAAAGGTATTCCTCTTGGCTTTTGTGCTGGGTTAAGACGTGCAGTAATGCTATTTCGTGCTGTTTTGTGCCACAAACCATGTAACTTCCAGTGCATGTAGAACTGTTACTGGCACCAATATGTCTTGCTGCCGAGAGCTCTCTAGCACCTCTCAAAAAATGTCTCTTGTTTTCTTTTCTTTTCCCATGGCTTTACTGTTCCTGTGACCTTTCTTTCTGTCTTTTCTTTAAGCCTTTCTTGTTTTTCTTTGAATCGCTGTTGTATTGACGCTGGTGTTTTTAACGCTATTTTTGGTGGGATGCAGTAAAAGTAAGCTGGGGTGGATTTGTCAGCAGTTTCTTAAAAAATGCTCTAGTGATTTCTGAATGTCAGATGTTGCAGCTTATGAGTACATTTCCTTAAAAGTTACCATCCAGAATTTACAGTTGTTTCTGGCAATATTAGGGTGATCCAAGTAAAAGATGGAAGAACAACACCTCCTAGCAGTTACAGTACCTACAGCAACCTAACGCAAAAATATCCCAGTCTTTCCTGAGTCACTGTTCATAAGGATTAGATTTAGGGCCTGTCCCATTGAAACATAAAGAATTAACACCTCAGAACAATATCAGCTGTAATAATTTACAGTATCTATAGCTAGAATATTGTTTATAATTTTGCAGGATAGAAAAAATATTGAAGTTTAGAATGTGTGCTCAGCAGGAAGGTGCCTAGAAATTGGAAACCTTAAGGTGTTGTGGCTCCTTTCTGAGATGCGGGGCCTGAAGAAGTCAGGTCTGGCCATGTCCATCATTACTATGGCTACTAATTGTAATGTTACTAGCGATTTCTGTTACTCTGTGATTTCTATGAGCACCTCTCAAATTTGGAATAGTTTGTAAATGCAGCCACCCCCCTCACACACTTGTGTTGGGAGTAGCTGAATTAGTGTGCCCCTGGTGCTGTGTAAGAGGCACAACTGAGTTCACTGACTGTTGCCTGCCCTATCACGGAATCACGTAATTGTTGGAGTTGAAAGGGACCTTCTAGAGATCATCTAGTCCGACTCCCCTGCCAAAGCAGGATTGCCTATAGCAGATTACCCACAATTGCATCCAGGCAGGTCTTGCAGACAGGCTGTTCCAGAAATGCTCCCCAGTTATTTAAAGGTGTTTGCTACATTTATTTATTTATTTATGCCTATTTAAAAGGTGATAATTAAGCAGGAGCCGGGAGAGCTGCCCCAGCAGCCCCAACTACCAACGACGGGGACAACCACGCAGACATCTGTGCAGCAGTATGTCACTGTAAAAGGGAGCCACATGTTAGCCTTGTCACCGCAGAAGCCAGTCGTGAGCACAGGCGAGGGGACGGTGCAGTCTAAGGTATGAGGGAGTCACTTGGGCACCTTTGGAGTGGCGTTAGGCTGCCTTTCTTGTGGTTTCATTGCAGCAACTCGTGCTTCTCTCAGTGGAGCAGGGTTGCTTCTGTCTCAGACCCAGGCAGCAACGCCGTGATTGGTTTCCCCATGTGCACAGCCTGTCTCACGTCATGCTCGCCTGTAGTCCCCAAAAAGGGAGCAGGGTGAGGAGACACTATTGCATTTGGTTGTGTACAGGGAACATCTCCCACTTTGTTTAACCTGTTGCAACAGTGGGGTGGGGGTATTTTTGAACTGGAGCCTGTCAACCCAGAAAGTTGGCTGCCATCATCAGCTCTTGCCTGAAACTCATCCAGGTCTTTCTGCAAGAGGAGGCAAATTCTTTCTTTGGGCAACAGGCCTGCAATGAAAAAGAACAGGACAAATAGGGAGTGGGGTGGAGGCTGAGCCAGAACTAACATGAGGTAGAAGGAGTCCTACTTGAGTGACAACTCAAGTGTTTTATTGTAGGAGTCTGTGCCAATGCAATGCTGCTATGACAGGAGTGACGCAGCTTCTGAGAAGGCACGGTAACTGTGCAGTGACAAGATGACAGATGTGTCAGAAATTGTCTCCATTCTTGCCCGTTTCCATTGTGGATAGAGTCAAATCATGTGCCAGGCACAGGAGACTGCATATGGAGCTTTCGCTTTTGCATAAATAAATATGTATTTGCATTTGCAACAGTTCATTGTCCTTTTTACTGCCTTATTTGCCTGTTTGAGCAGGTATGCAAACTTGTGTTTGCCTGCAGTTATTGTCAACGCATAAAATTGAAGCACTCTGTGGATTCTGCTTTGAGGCCGTAGTGTTCCCAGGGAGTCTGTTCCCATGAACGTATTGAAACTAATTTTCTGGATCTCTGTGCTTTGCCAAGACAAGATTTATCTGCAGCTGGAATTAAGCCATTGCTATCAGGAAAAAAATGGAAGTGCCCTGTAATTTGAATGTACTTAAGCTTTTGTGGGAACTCTGCAATCGCGGTTGTGTTTACCAGTTTATCTTTTTACTTGGGATTGGCCTCTTGCCAAGTTAATTTTGGTTTGGGATGAATAGCTTTTATATGTGACTAGACACGTATAAAGTGTCCTGAATTGTCTAGAGGTGGAGGAAGGGTACCAGTTAGAATTCACATGGTAGCTCTTGCCAGCAGCACATCACCCAATACTTATTTGTTGCAGGTTGTTGGCGTTCCAGTTGGTTCTGCTTTACAGTCGACAGTGAAACAAGCGGTGGCTATCAGTGGTGGCCAGATACTTGTGGCAAAATCTAGCTCTTCGGTAGCAAAGGCTGTTGGTCCGAAGCAGGTTGTGACTCAAGGTGTAGCCAAAGCCATCGTGAGTGGAGGTGGAGGGACAATTGTTGCTCAGCCTGTGCAGACTATAACAAAGGCGCAAGTTTCTTCCACAGGTGCTCAGAAAAGTACATCTCAAGGCTCAGGTAGGGTAATTTTGCACCTTGTTAATAGCTCTTGATGGGTAGACTTTGGGGCTCTATGGTGATTTCTTCAACTGCAAAATAGCTATGTGTGATTGAAAAAACTTCAAAATGAATAGAGAGGTCTGTAGGGAAATTCAGGCTGAGATGAGCAATAAAGAAAATGTTAACTCATTATCTGTAAAGGGGGAAGAGGGAGCACAAGTACTTTAAAACATGCTGTGTTCTGTGAGTGGAGATGAGACAGATATGCTGGGAAATGTGCTAGAGACCTAGTAAGACTTTCCTGGAGCCAGATCTCACATTTTTGCCCAGCATTGTGGTCCTTAAATGGTCAAAGGGCTCTATGTAAATCCAGCCAAGAAGATCCAAGTGGTCCTGATTGCACCTTCACATCTTCCCCAGTGCTTACAGTTACGGGGGTTTGGGCAGAAGCATCTAGCCTGCTTCTCCACGCAGCTGGCCTTAGCTGAGCATCTTACCTTGGGCCCTGAGCTGCTTGAAAGGTGCTGGGTGGCCTGTAGACCCAAGTAAGCCTGTAGACCCCATGGTTCTGCTGCTTTGGCCTGCAGCTCTAAGTGGCACTGCACGCAGAAAGGGTTTTTTCAGACCTATTCAACGTGCCTGTGCATCACTGGTGGAGTTAATCTGCAGTTTGGCCAGCTAAGAATGGATTATCAAAGGCTAGCTGCCTGTCACCCCTAGTACTTTCATCCTGCGCAGATTTCAGCGTGTACTACTTTCTGCAAGCAGTAATTTTTATTTTTTTATTTATTCTTTCTTTCTAGTGATGGCTACACTGCAGTTACCAGCCACCAACCTGGCAAACTTGGCAAACTTACCACCAGGCACCAAACTGTACCTCACCACCAACAGCAAGAATCCTTCTGGGAAAGGAAAACTGCTTCTGATACCCCAAGGAGCCATACTGCGAGCCACAAATAATGCTAGTTAGTCTTGCAGGGAAATCTAATGAGTTAAATAATGTAATCACTGCATAATTAATATGTTTGGCATTTTTGCTATAAAGCATCCTGGTACTGTGGAAGTCAGTAATGGGATGGGGTTTCTTTGTTCGCAACAAATGTGGTATGTGGTGCTTTTTAAGACAAATCTCACGTGTCGTCTGTTTTAGATGAAACTGCTTTTCACAGAGTGCTTTGAGTGTCTTTCTCTCTGTTCTGAAAGCAGACAGTGTAATTTTCCTCAAAATTCATCAAAGGGTTGTCTTTAACTCTTTGTGGTGATCTGTAGGAAGAGGCAGCTGTGTTTTTGTGATGCAGAATGGAGATGGATTTGGATGTAGTTGTGAAAGCTATTAATAAGTCATGGATTGACACCCTGGAGAAACTAGAAACATAAGAGATTGACTTGAAAAGGAAAAGATACTGTATCTGGAATGAGGGAAAGAAATGGTTTTGAATATTGATACAAGGTTTGTCCCCAAGCTGTTGAGATCAGCAGAAACACTGCGTGGTTTATGGGCTTGTGAATCAAACTTGCTGTGAAATACCTGGAGAATATCATTGCTAAAATGGTTCTGATGGACGATACTTTTTGTAGTGTGCTATTGCTGTAGGAAAAGAATACTGCAAGTTTTGGACTCTGTAGAGGAAGAGTTTTGATGTGAGCCTTCTCCAGAATGCTCCTTTTGAGGCTGGGGGTTGGGATGGGACATGGATTTGACGTAAACTTTTTGGTCTCAGTTCTGATACCGGCAGGGAAGAAAAGGTATTATTCAGTTTAATATACAAGGCTTTAAATACCAGCAACATAGCAATAAAGTATGCGTCACTGAAAAGTAGTGAAAATATCTTCTTGGTGAAGGTGTCTTTGGGCTGTAAAACTGGTGATGGGAGCCCCATTGCTTGAGATTTAGAGAGGCAGCTGGGGTAGTCCAACCCTGAGAAGGAAGTAATCTCACAGGCCTCAAGGAAGAGCAAATACTTGTGATTTTTATGACAGACCCATAAGTGTGGGTTTTTTACCCTTGTTTCTTAATGAGAGACTGCAAAAAGTTAGTGTTCTGCGCGTTCCTTCTGGAGGGAGAGAAATATCAGTGTCGCTGCAAATTACCACTGCTTGCTATTGATGATCTAATACTCTGGTAACAAAATTGCTTTGGAACAGCCAACAAAAGTAAAATTAAGAAGCCAGTGGGATTGAGTGGTTTTAGGGCTTTTGCTGCATATTCATAACTTGTAGAAGACTGATGAAAAGACTGTTCATCTGTTGAACGGCATCTTCTTTTGAGAGAAAATTCAGAACAGCCTGAAATGAGGTTTGCTTGCCCAACAGTCCTCCCTATTTCCCCCATAACCACTTTTGTTCGTGGCATTTGCTGAGCTGTAGGAGAGCCCAGCAGCACATCTGAACTGTGCTGTGCTGGGTAATGGTGTTATTTAGCTGCAAAACGTGGCAGCAAGCATCTTGCAAAGTGTATATACAGGGATGCTTTAGACAGTGTCTGGTTACCAAAGGGTCAAGCCTTTTCTTCTGGTTACAGGTCTCCAATCTGGTTCTTCCACGAATAGTGGAGGAGGAGGAACCCAAAGCACAAGCAGTAACTTGTCACAGCACCTCACCTATACATCCTATATCCTGAAGCAGACGCCCCAGGTCAGTGGTGTGAGCATCTTAACTGAAGCAGATGGACGTTTCAGGCTGCAGTGGTGATATGTAGATATCCTGGGGTTCTGTACTACATGAAACATTCTGGGACTGTGGGATCTAGATCCTCTCTTAACAGCCCTTGCCTCTCTTTGCTTTATCACTCACGGTTGCTATTGGCACATCTCTGCCCCTTGCCTCCCCTTGCAAGGTGGTCCCCTCGTGGCTCCTTGCAGGCTAAGAAAGCAGCACCAAGTAAGACCAGGGCGAGCAGTGGGTGCAGAAGAGACAGAGGTCTCCAAAGAGTCTCCAAAACCAAAGAGGTCATATGACAGAGATGAAGAGTTATCCTACACAGTAGGATGTGTAAGAGTTGGAGGAAAGTACAGTAGAGATAGGACAATAAAGGAGAGTTATGGAGAGAAACAGCAAGGCTGAGTAAGGAAGAAAAATGAGAAAACAGAAGATTGTGTGAAGGGATCCATGTGTGATAGTGGGTGAATGGAGCTTCTGAAGGGTAGCAACTGAATACTGATAAGAAGCAGGAAGGGTGGCAAGGTCTCAGCTGTTAGGTTATTAGAGCACACACCTCTGGTTGTCACTGCATGCTGAGCTCGGAATACATTTTTGAAGTGAGAAGGTGACAGAATGTCTTGATTCCTCTTTTTTTTTTTTTTTTTTTTTTTTGTTCCCCCTCCTCTCGGCAATGAAAATCCGTGGCCGGTCACTCGCTCCCCCCCTCCCTCGCCTCGCCGCTGCTCTCCCTCCTCCTCCTCTTCCTTCTCCTCCTCCTCCTCAGCGGGAGCCGGTGTCAGTCAGTCAGTCAGTCAGTCAGTCAGTCACATCAGCTGCCCGGGCAGGCAGGGAGAGAAATGCCCAGCAGCTTCCGGGAGTGCCAAATAAAGACAAGTCCAGAAAGAGAGAGGGAGAACGGTGGCAGAGATGGAGAAAGAAAGCAAAAAGTGGGTGGAGTGTGAAAATGGAGAGAGAGAGGCAGAGGGAGAGGTGTCTCTCGGCGGCGGTGGCGGCGCGGCGGCTGGGAGCCTGAGAGGAAATGGCAGTGGTGGAGCATCAGGGAGCAGCAGGGGAGAGCCAAGGCACCCAGGGTAGGGGCACCCAGGGTAAAAGGGGCACCCACGGCCACAGGCATGGCAGCCCCGCTTGCCCATCATCGGGCACAGCTCGGGTGAGAGGGAAGCGAGCACCTCAGCGCCAGGCTGGGAAAGGAGAGCGGGGCTGGTGTGGAGACGGGCAGATCCCTTGCATGGGAGGGGAGGCTGGGGACAGCCTCACCTATGCCAAAATAGTTCATTGTCTACTTCGAGTTGGACTAGTCTGTACTGGCCCGGCCACCGCGATAGCTGGGCCCGCAGTGGGGTTGCTGCTTTCCTTCAGTTCATCCACAAAATCAGGACTTCTCCCAGGAGGCAAGCTCTCATGCCTGGGCCTCCTTTGTCAGGCTCTGTGGGCTTCACACCGGGCCGTGCCCCTGGCCAAACAGGAGCACACCAGTTTTACAGTTATGCGGTGCTTGTCACCACGTGGTCCCAAGGGGCATCTGGTCATCCACCTGAAACCAGCTTCACCTCCAATTATCAGATGAGTTGGCTTTCTGCACAGAAGGCTTGGGAGAGGACCATGAATTCACAGTCTTTAAAGGCATGGTTTGCTCTTGGATGGAAAAATAATTCATTAGTTAGTGATAATACAAAAGACCACGTATATTTTTCAAGTCAACCTTGTGGTTATGCGAGAATAGTAGCACTTTCCCTATCCCCCTATTTCCCTAAATATAGCTTATTTTAGAAGACTGCAAGTTTCATTTCTGATGGTTTGACAACAACATTGTAAAATATGGAACACAAGAATTTGTTTTAAATGTGCAGCAGTTAAATGGGAGCTGAGGAAAGTCATATTTTAACAAGGATGCCATAGATAACAGCAGCTCCCAGACCTCACATGCCTAAAGACAACAATAAGCAGAAGCAAGCTGACTGCAAGGATCAGTCTGGGGTACAAACTCACATGTGCTGACAATGTAATTGGCATCAGAAATTGTAAAAAAACAGTACTGCAGCTTCCTGTATGCAGTGAAAAGAACTGCTTCTCCTTGGCATGTATAAACAGCCAGATGACATCAACAAAACAGCACAGTTTTTAAACCAACCTTTCCCTTTTGCCAGACCTTCCAAAAGGGAAAAGAGGTAGTGTGGGAATGAAGACAGTGCAAAAATGCACAGAACACAAAAACTACTTAAGAGAAGTGAGAAACAAGCCCAGAAGATCTCTTTCTGGAGGGAAAACTCAAAAGAATTAAGAAACTGTGAAACCACAACATTTAGATTAAAGCTCAAGGTCCATATTCCATAAAAGTCAGAGAGAAAAGAAATCCCAACATCTGTGCAGTGTCGGGGTGATAAGTGGAAAGTTTAGGATGATAAATGCAATTGAATTTCTGTACAATATCACTTCAATTTGAGAAAAAATAATGTAATGTAGTTAACTTACAAAAGGTTCTACAGGCTCTTAACTAAGAGCACAGTCAAGCACTCCACATCATCCTTTTAAATCACAGGTAGGCAGAAAAGAGATCATTGGGTGTTCCATTTCTCTGGAAAGACTTACGAGGCTACCAAACTGGCAGATGCCCTACCTGCCTAAAACAGGTTCCCTGTAACACAGCTTTGCTCCTGACTTCCAGTGCTTTCTTAACAAAACAAACAAGTTCTTTTTTCTCTTCCGCGGGAGAATGTTGCAAGCTTAAAAGGCTAAGACTAAGGTAAAGGGAAGAACAAGAAGTAGTAAATTTAGTAAGAAGGGGGAAAAGGGAGATTCAGTAATTGTAAAGTGACCTTGTAATAAAGAGGAAACCCAGTGGCAAGCAAAGATGTAGCACCTGGAAACATTAGAGAGCCTTGCAGTTTTTATATAAAGGTAATCTTAAAAGGCAGCACTATAAAGAACTTTGTAGTTATTAACTCGGGTCAAGCAACAGCCCCTAAAAAGGAAAAAGGAATGAGAGATGTGCAAATTTTGGACTTTGCAAAATATTGCATGTGCGAAAATGTCAAATAGATGATATGCTGTTGTTTCATCCCATCAAGGAAAAAGAAGGCTTGGACAGCAATCAAAAGTATGTTTTGAAGCTGCTTGGCGCTGACATCAAGCAAAACACTGAGCAAGGAGTGACTAGAAGATCAGACTTTGGGGCTGAGTACTTTGCCCTCAGTCTAACAATACATTCATATAATGGCTTAGATTTATATGCAGAAACTGCATTGATGCCAGGCAACATTAAATGTTAAAAGTTTTTATTGTATACTTTTTTTTAGTGGGGACAGGGTCACCAACTTCAGGATCAAAACATTCAAAAAACCCTTACAATTCTAATTTATGCTATAGTCCTCCTGAAATTATGAGGAGCTCTTCTTATGCAAGAAATGCAGTAATAGCCCTCTTGCGGGAAGTTACCCAATTAAAATGTAGTAGCTCATGGAGCATTGTGTATGGCACTTAATATAATTTTTTTTTTTTTTTTTTCCTTTTTGACTTTGCTGCTGCAGACAATCTGTGCCAAGGCTGGCATGTTTTATTCCCTTTTATAGAAGAATGTATTTCTAAAGTTGTGCAGGGATCCCAAAGTACACGTCAGAGGCTGTAGAGATAGGCTATCAAAATCTCTATAGATTGACAGCATTATAACCTACTTAGAAGAAAATACTCTGGTGGATCTTTTATTTGCATACATGTTTTTTTCACAGAAGAAAACTGTTGAAAATGCTAATGCTTACCTTCCCAGTATTTGTTGAAAATGGACTTTCAATGTATGCCATTGTAAAATTTCCCTATTGATACAAGTTGCAACTAAATGATTCATAGATGAGTTTGGAGAAAACGCCATATATTGTCGCTCATCTCCTTGATTTCATTAACTCTATCTTTGCTGGGGCAATGCAGAAAATATTAATATGAGTTAAAATTGCACAAGCACTTATTGATGTGAAAATAAATTGGAATATCATATGAAAATCTTGGTAGTGGGACTTGCTAGATCTGCTTAAATAATATTGGAGTGTGCTCAGGAGATGTCAAGATGCCTTTTGCTTACCAAATCTGCTGTTTAGTCTACAGAATTTGAAAAACAGCATATAGCTAATTAACTAAATGGATTTGTGAAGAGCACTTTGTGGATATTTTGTACAGATCAAGTGTCAAGACACGCAGGAAAAAAAGGGAAGATTCTGACAAAGACATGGACTACTTCTCCTCTTTCAAACTAATATGAAATAAGGCTGAATCTATCATCCGTCAATCTGATCACCTGTAATAGAAGATTAAGGCAGATTTAAATAATATTTAGTTTCACAGATGTCACTACTGCTTTTTTATCTCTTCTCTGTATTCTCTTTTATGCAGTAAACTCTGGGGGTGTGGACTCTCCTTTCGTAATTGTGCATTAATTAGTTGTATGCTTCTCTTTAGGCATGGCAACATAAAAAGTTAAACAATAAGCACATGCTTATCATTAACTATGTGAGTAATGGCATCCCTGTGTAGCATAGCACTTAGGATTCCAGTTGTATTTAAACAGCTTGTCACATAGGGGTGGAATTACTCACTTGCTTATAATTCAGTATATGTTTAAGGACTTTGCTGAATCCAAGGGGAAAACGTCCTAATCTCACAAATACTAATCATTGTGACTACTTTTATTAATGTTAGTTTTGCAGTTTAATTCAGTTCTGGTGGAGCTGTTCTGTTGGGAAGGCTAGTCAGTGAATATTGTAGGCTTGGACCCCAGTTCTGCTAAGTATTTATGTTGCCGTATCTATTTATTATCAGGAGGTACAGGCTTCTGTTGTATTTTTGCTAAAAAATATGTTTTATACAGTACTGGGTTTTGATGTGAATTTTGAGTGAAGTTTCATGTTTTTCGTTTAATTACAGGCAGAAATTTGCAAGGAACTTTTTGTGAGGATGATGTAACTGGGAATCAAAGGAAGACAGGCAAATTTTTCAAGTGTGTGAGTGTAATGTTGTCATGTCACCTTGAACTACTCTTTTGCTATATGCGAAACCCGTGGAAGCACTAGTCAAAAGGAAATGACAAAGTCTTACTCATTGGTCAATGTTAGTTTGCCTGTTCTAGAAGTGTTAGCGTTTCTGTTTGAGCTTCTTAGTTCTGATATTTCTTCCAACCTCGGCTGCAGGCAAAGGGACTAGCAATGTCCTTGAGTTACGGATCGGTGCAACCAAACAAACTGAGGTACTGCTTCCAGTGTAGTAGTTGAATAAAAAGTCCTGCTTTGACAGAGCTTTTCCATGATGCTGGGCCACTCTTCCAGCCCCAGATGTGAGCTGTGAAGCATCTGAGTAGGATAATTGCAGCTGGTTAAATGTCTGTGCTCTTGACCTTGTCATTGTCAATGCTCTGTAATCCAGCTGTGTCTGAGGAAAATGCAGGCATACCCAAATACTGCTTGAAAGTCAAAAGCTGCTAAAAACGTTTTGTGATCTTCTTCATGTCGCAGCTTCTTTGGCTCATTCAAAATGTCCCTGCATCCTTAGGAGCTCCGGCCACCTTCAGAATGCGTGAATGGGTCAGGCATGAAATTCTGGTGGTTTAATCTGTGGTTTTTTGTGGCTGCAGTTTTCTTTTACTAGATGATGCTCTTTTCATTGTTGCCTGCTGCTATATTTCTTTCATTGCCATGTGTACGATGGCATCAATATCATGATCAGACCTTGTCGAGACTTGCTGTGTCTACGTCATCAGTAAAATGCATCAGTGTTTTTGTGTATTCATTTTCATGGACTAATGGTTGAAGTCCGTCGTCTAGTGTTTGGTAGGAGCCATTTCTGCTTATTGCTGACAAAGTTCTGCCGTGGCTTACTTTTTTCCCAGTAAATCCAGATTGCAAATATTTTCTTTTCAGCCCCTAGAGGTAGAAAGCATAGAGCCAGCTCTAAACTTTTTCCTGGGATGACTTACTAATGATTCCCTGAGATCGATGTTCTTGTTGCATAGGAAAGCCCAGACAGCTGGTGCAGCAGAAGTACTGAAAAATCCAGACACAATGAAAATATTAGTCTTTTTTTTTCTAAAAAGCTGGGGATATTTGAGATTCTTTTTGTTGCTCTTTCTGAAATTTTGGGGAATAATCAAGCAGTGAATTCAAGGTTTGCTATACAACCTACTGGGCTAGAAACTTAATTGTTGTTCAAAATAGTTACAAAATCACATGATTATCAGAAATTATGCTTAAGGAAAGCACCAAATTGTGCAAAATTTGTGGTAAAATCACATTAATTAATAACTTGGTGACATAATTTTTTACAGAGAGAACACTGTGTAGCATATAATCAAATAACAATGTGGGCAGATAACCAATGTGCATTCTGATAATTAGGTATTTAGTATTGTTCCGAGCACTTAACTGGACTGTGCCCTTATTCAGACAGTGGTTCATAAGTAGCATTACCTCAGCTGCAGTTATTGCAGGCCAAGTAAGTCAAAGAAGCTCCCTTAAAGACAGAATTCTTCTGTTCTTTCACAACAGTTAATTTGCTAATGAGTGACATCTGCTTACCCACTTCTGCTGATGCTGTACCTAGCTGGTTTTGCTCATCTCCAAGCTCTTTGCACTGGGTGGGTGAGGGGAAAGTCTCTGTTAGATCAGTCACTCAGGTAGAAAATAAAGACCTTTACTTCGCCATATTCACCGTGCTTGGGCTTGTCCTGTAATTGACAGATATTTTCTGTAAATATATTTACTACCCTAATATAGAATAGAGGGGGAAAGACCATGAGTTCTGAATGTGAGTCTTTGAAATCTTTTACTTAGTTATTGAAAGAGACTGAGGTGATTTATGCTTTTCCAATACAGAACTGGAATGCCAGGAGGGACAGCAGCGTGAATTTCCTTCTGCTCCTTCACCTCTCCTGAGTGAGGATACCTCAGTTTTATATCCTTCTGCGAAATGAGACTGCTGGCAAGGATCCCTAGGTACATTACATTACATTACTTATATTAATATGCAGTTTTGTCAGCCTAAATTATTATTTTACAAATGATGACTACCTAGATTAGGTACAAGGAGCTGATCAGGACAGCAGCACAGAACCTGTCATATTTTCCACGTCAAATGGAGTTGCATATTTTTATTCAGCAATATTCTGAGAGCTTTCTAAGACCAGCCCCCTTTTCTGAAATCTTTTCTTCTCAATGTACATTTTTCCCATACAGCTGTGGCAGAAGGATTTCCTCTGTTGAGTAAAGAGGGGTTTGTTTTTTCATAAGAATCTTGTAAGCATAAAACCAAAAAAGATTTTAGGATAAATCAAGTACTGGAGTAGTCAGATTATCTTCCTGTCGTCTTTTTTTTTTTTTTTTCCAAAAAGGGAAGGAGGAGAAATTAAAAGGAACAAAACATTTTTAAATTTAATGCCTAAAATGGACTAGAAGGAACTATAAATATTTCACACTGATGGGGTAAAATCGTGGTTCCCCTCAAGTCAATGAGTATTTTGTCACTGACTAACAGGGTCAGCACTTCACAATACATTTTTGGATTAATGTTTCACTTGAATAAATGTAGGTCGATGATTTGGGTATCAGAAATAATCTTTTTGTTTCAAAACTAGTCATTTATTTCATTCTTATTTTCTTGCTTTCCTGTATTTACACAGGCTCTGTACATACTGCACTGTATTTCTAAAAGCTATCATTTTCTTTAGAAAAGAATATTGTTTGCTCTCCTGAATAATTCATCTTGCAGTTCTCTTTTAATCCCCCATCAAATGTGCCATTCGTGTATCTTCATAAAGGAAAAGAAAGGAAAACAACACTCTAAGGCTGATTTATGAATTAGACCATGAACATTAAAAATAGATAAAGTGTTGGTATAAATAAGAACTTCAGTTTAGATTCTGGTTCAGTTATATCAGTACCTCTGAAACAACACTATTGGTTATATACAGATTTCCACTAAGGTAACTGATTTATCACAGAGTATGAAAAACGGAGCATAAGAGAGAAATATGATGAAGGTTTTATATTTAGCCATGAACTAATATGGCTAATGATGTATGTAGGATTTGAAAGAAAGGAGAAATGCTTAGAGTACAATATAAATTCAACAGTAAATAGAATGCAATTTATAATATTTGTTAAACAACAAACTAATAGTTGATAAAACAGCTTTTTATCCAAATTCCTGTATATGCTATTAGGTTAAAATATCAATATTTTAGATGGGAAGGAACCCAGAAGCACGTTCATAGAGAATCTATGAACCACAAGCACTTGTAAGGTCTTTGATTAGAATACTGTTACTGATTTGATGTATATGTCAGATTAGCAAGAGACCTTTCAGCACCCCAGTGAGGTTCATCTCCATATTGTCCCTCTGATCTGTAGGAGGTCATCTGCCTCTACCGCCCAGCTGCTGAGCTGGGATATCTCCGTATCTTTGTTGTAAGCAGCTCCAACTCATTTTCCCTATATAAGATAGACTTTGGCATTGCAGTTCCTATAAAGTGTTGTTTCAAAGCTGTGTTTCTTGTGTTGTTTATAAAACACTAAATGGTAATAACCCAAATAGTTATGTAGCACCATGAAGAATGTATTTACAAAGTCAAACCAGTATTAAAGGTGCACGTCTATGCCACAGTGTATAAATGGTTGTTGCTTGTAGCTGAGCAGACCAATCTTGAAATGTGTCAGCCTCTTCCAGCCCGTAATAATCAGGAAAACCTGTTTTGCTTACCTGTGCTTGGCTGCCCCAGCATGGCTGAGTGGTTTGTCTATGGCTTCCGTGATCTCCTGCGTACAAACCTTAGTGGCAAGCAAAATTAGGGGTTACCTCGGGGCACCTCAGGACCTTGCATTTCAGCAGCAGCAAGGAATGAATTGTTCAGAGTTCTTTTGTATAGCACTTAATAAAAGGAAAATAAAATGTGTTAGAGGAACAATGGAGTGAAATCTTTCAGGGAAACTAAAGAGAAGAGGGTCCCCATATTAACACTCTTGGAACCACAGGCTGACCTATATCATCGGTTCTGGTGAGCAACACATAGAATGCCCTCTTCCTGAGTCATCCATCAGATTTATAATGGTTCACCAGTGTTAATGTGATAATATTTAAGAAGTTGAAATATTTCTGAAGTGTAGCTTTCCCAGGAATCCTCATGGTATTCATAGCAGATCGTTCTTAAAACCTTTTCTTGGTGTTACTGAACAAATTTGGTAGAGAACCTGATGTGCTCTATATATAGGAGTTGTTTGACGTTGATTTGTTCATTGGTTGTCCTGATTTTTGTGTGATACAGGTCCCCAGCCAAAAGGTTGTATGGCCATTTACTGTTCGATTAATAAATCAGAAGAGAAGGGGCCATTACTTGTTTGCTTTTACTAGTTATTTTTATATTTGTTACTACCTTTTTCCTCTTCTGTTTTCCTTTTGGATGTCAGTTCTAGGACATTAATCACAACCTTTTTAATGTCTTCATTTTCCGAAATGCAAATTTTCATATTCAGGAGTACAACCAACCTAGATTCAAAGTTACCATGTCACATTTCTGACTGTTCGCTGGATGCCAACAAATGACAAGCATTAGAACAAATATTTTCATGTATGAGTAAAAATACACACATATATGTATTCAGGTTTCCTAATACTGGCCAGGAAGAGGATGATGAGCAAAGGTTCAGATCCTCAGAGGTGTTTACTTCTCTTACAAAAATACCTTTCAGTATAGGCAGTAAATAGAAGGTGGGCAGTGCCAATATGCATCTGTATGTGTCCTCGGGCTGTTTTTAGCAATGGGAAGTTCATACAGGAGCCTTTCAGTGCAAAACACCTGCTGATTTTAGTCCGGTTTTGTTTGAGGGAGAGCCTCAGGTTTAAAGGTCTGTTTGTTCCAGATGATTGAAGCCACCACAAGTTTAGCCCTTGATTTGAAAGAGCAGGTGGCAGCCTTTAGGGGTCCGCTCCTGTTCCAGCTGGTCAACTGAGTCGTTAACTTTATTTAGTAGGAGGTAGCTGTAATTCAGCAAATAATTAGCAAAAATGTCAGTAAAAATGTCCTTAAACCTTTGTACAGCTGAATCAGCTCACCTTTGAAGAAAGCTTGTCTCCTTCAGATGTTGTAGCTATTGACAGGAACAGCAGTGGCAGCTGCTGTGTGGGTGTGTGTGTGTCTTGCCCGGCAACCTCATTCCCTGACTGGGGATTTCACCTCCCACACTCCACCTGCACAGCGCATGATTACTCAGTTTCTGTACAACAGCAGTAGATTCTGCCCAGTGTTAGTACTTGGTTGAAAAGCAATCGCGGTCTTTCTTTTTTAAAATCTTTGGATGCTCAGAATGCGCTTCCAGCCCCCCCCTTACAGTGTTCATGAACTTCAGAATAGCTGGAAAAGTGTGATTCCATTGATAAGTACGTATGAATCAGGGTTATACTACGACCGGTATATATGTACACAGACGAATGATCTATTTTATTTAAGGAATTCCAGTACTACTGGTTGTAACAGTTTCTTCTCTGTTGTCATTATACACATTGAATTGGAGAGTGTTCCATTAAAATACCTGATCAAGAATGTAGAAATACCCCTTTTTCTCTCTTACTATTTTTCTTTGCTAATACTTTTTTAGTTTGTAGTTTTATTTAAAGAAAATAATCAGATTAGCTTTTCTTTATTTACATGGTATATAGAATATATCATATACAATCTATAATAATTATATAATGGATAGTATATATTACATAATATGTGGTATATAGGATATGTTATATAATATATAACACAGAAGATACATAAATACCTATCAGAGAATCACAGAATTGTTCATGTTGGAAGGGACCTCTTGAGGTCACCTAGTGCTCCCCTCCAAAATTATTTTTCATTTCAGCAAGAGGGTCATTTCATGCATTTTCTTCTCCTTATTTAAACCACTTTATGATGTACCCTGAAAAAAATGAAACCAAAGGTAAATAGATAAAATATATAAACTATATAAAATAAATGCACTTTTAAGAAAATTTTAAATCATTTCATCCAGAAGAATTCATCCAGAAAGTTCAGCAGCGTAAGTAGCTATCAGTCCTTTGGAATTAATAATATGATGATGTTTCATAGCATCTACAACTTTGTATCTGAGTCATTTTATGATCCTTTAAAATCATCACTCTAATTATGTTTTTTTTTTCCTCTTTAAAAACTGGGTTGATCATTCCATGTGTGAGCCACACCCTGAAAAAACGAGAGGCTTTGCACACCTAATTTAAGATTTAACCTAGTATCAGCGCTAAGCCTGTTTCAGTCTGTCATTCTCTTGCTTAAAATGTGGTGAAACTCAAGGGTTTCTCTTTGCTTCTATAGTAAATCAAGTTTTTATAATCTGCCATGGTGTAGAACTCGATTCCTGCAGTCCAAGTTGTATAGTACACTTTTCTTCCCCTAAAAATAATTGGGAAAAAAAATCTCACTGACTTTTTTTTCTTTTAAGTGCATTGAATGTAACAGAAAGAGCCAGCTTGATAGCCCTGTAAGCTAAACTCTCGTAATTGTGCTCAGAGCAGACAACAGTCAGACCTCCTCACATAAACCCAGAAACCTTCAGCCTTTCACTTATGTGCAGCTGGTTTTGTGCAATCTTGCTGAGGTTTTCAGCAACGGTCACAGTTGCTGATCAACAAGAACTGGATTGGTACCACCCCTGATTGCTCCTAGACTTCTGAAAAGGTTTTGTGGGAAGGAAAAAAATGGCTTCTTAATTCATCTTGCTTTAGGCTATCATGATGCTGCAGTCTAAAAGATCCCTAGCTTTAGAGCTGCAGAATCCCTGGGAAGTTCAGGAACCTGACTCCGCGGTGACCTTTTCTGAAAAAAAGGTCAGCATGCCACAGCCAGACTTGCCAAGTCAACTGCTTTTCCCTCTAGACTAAAGCTTTGTGGTCTTATCCGCAGATCTGTTAGGAAACTTGGCCAAGCTACTGCTTTTTGTTGTTTCAGGCACAATTTGTGTGTTGAATGGAGTTTCATATTAAGTGAGAGTGATTTCAGTACAATGGGAGTAATCTTAGCATCCTGTGGCTCCCTCTACATTATCTCCAAATTTTTAAGATTTTAATGCAGATTTCCTAGATTCATTCATAGGATTTGGTTCATTACAAGTATCACTCTCCCATTTTTATGCTTGTTCTTTTGCTCTCTCAAAGTGGAGAAGGGGGACAACTTATTTGGTACATTACGGAATGATCTCTCAACAGTTTGAATTGGCTTAGGATAAAAAAATAACCTCATTACTGCTCCCTCATTACTTCCTATGCCAAAGAACTTTTAAGCACAGGGTTTTTCCTTTATTTTAGGGGAGCCTTTTTGGGGTACAAAATCTGGACAGGCTGTTACCAGTTGTTTTAAACACAGTCATAGAAATGTTTTGACAGTCAGGGATGGCTTGGGGTGGCAGTTTTGCTTTGACAGTAGCTTGGGGCTTTTTAGTTTTAACTGAAAATTAAATTTGGGCCAGAACAAGTGTGTGCTCTTCCCATCCTCTTCCTTCAAACTTCTCTTTGTAAGATAAGTAGACGTTCATACTGAAAAGACTGCAGAAGCTGAAGATTTTGTTGTATTAAACCTCTGGTATTTTCCCCTACTTTCCTTTATCTCTGGTCGTTTGCATCTTAGATCAGGGTACCTGTTTAGGGCAAGAACTGTGTCTTTAGGTGATATTAATCAGCTGATGTGTCTTTGGAGACAATTTTGGGAATTTTTCTGTTAATATTTTAGAAGTAGACTCTTACCTCTAACAGTTCTTTTTACCTATTGAATGTTTCAGGTCAGATTCTCAGGTCCTCTAAGTCTCCAGACCCATACTGAAAGCTGCAGGGATCTACTGATTTGTAGCCACTGCGCGTCTGACCCAGAGTTCATGCAGTTATTTCACTGACATATAATCTGAAACTAGGAATGTGTATGCTGCGAATTACTTAAAACTTTATTTACGTGACTGCTGTAGCAAAAATATGTGCCATTCGCCAGTGGCTTCTATATTGAATATTGTCAGGTCATTGTCCAGTCATGCCCACACAGACTCCCTCATAGACACAGAATTCAGACTCTGGACACAGATGGAACATTGGAAAGTGGGAGCTCTGAGGCTGGACTTACAGGGATCGGTGAATCATGGACTGATCCGAGTCAAAGATGTTAGCTCTCTTAATTTTTCATCAGCCACAAAGGAAGCCTCAACCAAGGTACTTACAGCAGAGTGAAGCATGAATATGCCAAATTCCTATGTGAGTCACAGACCAAATGCTGTGGATCAAAAGCTCGGTGGCTGAATTTAGTGCTGGGCTTTGTAAGAAACAATTGCACTTGAGAGTCTCAGTGATACCTGTCACTGGGGCTGATTCTGTGCTCAGATGGCTCTCCAGTGTTGCAGCTCAGCACAAATATATTCACCTAGAATGTGTTATGTGCTCTAAAGAATAACTTGTCATCAAACCTGCATATCAGTAACTACGTATATAATGAGCAAAGATAGATTGTTCTTTTCCATGGCAAAAAAAATGTTCATGTTCATGTTCAGTTTTTTTGTGATTCAGTTGGCTCAATTGACTCAAATCAAGTTTTATGGTACAGCTGGCTTTTCAGTTGCTTTGTGATGCTTTTCCCATTTAGTTCTGTCTGTTTCAAAAGGGTGACAGCTGAATTTGTCGGACTCCTGTCCTTTGGTGTTATCAGAAGGACATAGTGAGATATTTTGAGTCTGGCAGCACCACTGGCTGTTTTGGCTGGTGTTGCACAGAATGAGGGGGGATTGGCCGTTCCCAGCTCCATGCATGTGTTGTAGCAGCAAACACTCGGTTGTCTCTATGGGTTGTATCTACTGACAGGACATTTGTGGTGCTGTCCAAAAAAGAGGAAGGAGACTAGTGGTGATGCATAACATAATGCTCAAATGTATAATTGCTGTGCTTCGATAATTGAGGGAATGTTGGATTTTACAGCATGATCCTTGATCAGCTGTGAAATTCTGGTGGAGCTTTATGAAGAACTGAAACTTTCTAGCAATCTTTTTGCTTATATGCCACAACTTTTTACACCTTTTCACAGCCTCTTAATTACCCCATCTTTGAAAATTATGGATTTGCTATCACTACTCATTCATAAAAAGCCTGCTAGCTTCTGTTGTCTGAAAGGAAGCTGTTTAACAAACAGACATTCTGTATTGATCCACTGTCTTGGCCAGGTAAAAATGGCCATTAAAACCACAATAATTTCCACTCAAGTATTTTGAAAGAACTTGTATAATCCATTCCTCTCCTTCTAATGTGAAAAAAAAAAGGTCTGTATTTCTCTAGCAGGTTTTCTTTTGAAGAACAGCCACAACAGAATGTCACAAACCAAACTCAATGCAAGCTGCACAAGGGTAAAACCTTGCCCACTGACATCGGGTTTATTTGAAACTCCACTCCTGCAGGCAGTGATCTGAGGCGTTTGGGTTTGCAGCTTTGGGCTACCACACCTGTGCTAGTTACCTGGCGAGCACATCTTTCACATTCCATGCGTTGCCTGGCTCTCAATCCACACGCAGATGTGTGCACGTATACGTTCACACCACAGTGAGCAAAAGTGATCAAACAGAACTGACGTACTGAGCAACAAAACACCGTAGAGATGTTGAGGAAAAGACTACGTAGAAAAGACTTTTAGACAAGTGTGTTCATCAATGCATGTCTCTAAGTAAAAACTGGCAACTTTGACTCAACATTAAAGAATTTGTTGGTTAAAAGATAACCAATATGCGAAAGATACGTGTTGTATGCATAAAATGAATGTGTTACATACATGTTTGGTATTCCATAGCATATGTGAGATAAAATTCAATATGCAGTTATGTGAAATTGTTTACTATATTTGGTTAATTCTTCCCATTCTTTCATACCTTAGTATCGGATGATAGGGATTCAAGTCTGTGACATCTGTTCTTGACTTACAGTCTGTGGCTTTTAGAGAGTCACAAATGTTCATTTGCAAAAGCTACATGGAAATATGTATCACATGTACCATAAACGTTGTACAGCATCCAGGCTGTGTCAGCTCTGTTAACTAGATGCTGACACTAGATTTATTGGAAGATGAGACTTGAAAATTCACACAAATGAAAATATAGTCCTCCTCTCCAAGCACTTAGAGGTTCTTGTTCACCTCTATTCACCCTCATAAAAGAACATTTAAATAGACTACATACTTACAGAATTTTTGGTATAATGATTTTTTCCAGAGAAAACTTTGTTTCAAACAATGAAAAATGGGGTGGAATACGTTCTTTCCATTTTTCATTTATTCTTAGACAGTTTTTTCTTCTTTAATGAACTATTTACTGGACATGCCACTTTTTGCAATGCAAATTTTCACAAAATCATCTTGATTTTTGTAAAATTGAAACCAGTTGAAGTATATCATGAACATTTTCCTCCAGTGTTCTCAAATGCTCTGTCTAAACACAGGCTGTGCTCGGTATTATTCCTTAGTGCCAGTATTTGATATCATAGTTAAGGTTGTATCTTTCAGGCTGATAGTGATTGTTCTGTGAGTTAGCAGCAGAGTATCATTGCTGTTTATACAATACATTCATAATTTATTGTGTTGATATATTGCTTTTATGATCGTCTCTATGAACTATCTTCAGGACTTATTTCAGTTTTAATCAGAGAGGCAAAGCTAGGCAACCCCTGCCTTACATTTATATTTGAAAAACAAAAAATCAGCAGAAAACATTTTACATAGAAGAAAATAAAACTGGGTGAAGAATCTACAGAAGCAAGCTTTACCTTAGGTGAGCTCGTTGCCCTTGTGTCCTTTTGCAAGCAGCAGAAAGAGGCTCCTTCTGACAGTAATTCAGAGGATCTATGTGTCTCTTGACCACAGGGCAAGACCAGGGAGATTAATTTTCCTAGAGTGAAGTTAGGCCTGTGGAAATGACTTACAATTTTCTCTACTAGAAACAAGTTCTGGTTTGCACCAGGGTACAGTATTCAGTGCTGGTAAAATGCAAGATACAGAAGGTGCAAGGTACAGAAGATGTGTTTAGCATCATCAGACAGTGCTTGTTTAATTCATTGCAGGAAGGGGATGACATATATCCTATTGTCTTTTTTTTTTTTTTTTTTGAGGAGGGAAAGTACTTGAACCCATTCGTGCCATTTAACTTGATGCAACCCTAGATATAGAAAGTGATTCTGTATTTTGAATATATAATCCCATTCTCATTTCTCACTGTCAAAGATATCTGGTGATCTCATGTGGAAAATTCAGAGTGCTGTGTCACGGTCAGCATATTTGGTTTCTTTGGAACTAGGCAACCCCAGCTTAGTCTATTCCAAATAACAACATTTCTTATTAATAGGGTATTTTTTTTAGAGTATTGATAGTACTTGGCAGGTATGGAGAACTGTGTGTGCTAGATGATGGCCTAGTTAATTGTGGAATTTGATTCTCCTTTATTTCATGAGCTGACTTGAAAATTCTTTCTCTTTTTATCAGAGAAGCTTTTTACAAGCACCAGAAACCAAACTGAGGAGGAACCTATGATTTTTATTCTCAGATCTGGTAACAATCTCATGTGTTGCAAAGATCCCACAGCTATCCTGACTTTAGGAGTGTTTGAAAACATCTGTTAATGCACTTTATTAAAACCATGTAGTCTAAAGGCAGGACCATAAGAACTGACCTAGAGTTCTCTGAAGGTGTCTGGAGAGCTTTCAATGATTTCATTGTGCTGTGGAGAAGGCCACTAGACTCCTGGAGAGGGAAACAGGTTTCAGTCAGTATGAAAATGTCTGTGATTCTGTTTAAAACCTCTCTTCCAGCCTCTCCTGTACTTTATCTTGCCAATTCTATGCTCACTTCTTTCATGACCACTGTAGGGACCAAATTAGTTCTTAAACTGAAATTGCAAGCTGCTCTTGGTGTTTTTCAAAGCCTCAGGATACAGTTCCTTTCTCCTTCTAACAATTTCAGAATGAGCAGGCAGATCCACATGTCCCTCTTCCTCTCCCAGTGCCAGGAGTTTCAGAGAGGACAAGAGAAGAGGATGATCAGAGGAGCCTTCCTCCACAGGGGTAGAGGAGGGTTCCTTTCTCAGGCACTTCCAAACATGTGCCCCATTCTGCAGCCTGGCGCGACATTTATAAATGGATTTTCTGAGTTCATGACCTATTTCAAAGCAAGTGCTGGATGCCAACATGTTTTGCAATGGCTTGTCTGTGCACACTGGGCACCTGTTGCAGAGAAGGTTCTTCCCCTAGGCCTCTCCAGTGGGTGAATCTAAGCTTCTAATCTGGATAAGAAAAGATCTTGAATAAAAAGAAACAGCCCTGGGGGAATCAGACAGAAACTTAGACGATAGGCAGATGAAATCTTTGGGTGTTGGTTTTTTTTTAAATTATTATTATTTTCTGAACCTTCAAGCATGTTTATTCAAGTGACATTGTTAAAAGGCAGCTTATAGAAAACCCTGTTAGGCTTCCATAACTTTTAAGTGCCTCACATGGTCAGATTTCATTTTACTTTTGCCAGAATATGGAAAAAGGAAGGCCAATAGCTTTGAAATTTAATTTTGAGTACATTTAATTAGAAGGCAATTATATTATCCTATAGCCATACAGGTTTGGGGCAAAATTTTACAAAGCCAACATAATATGAAAGCATTACTTGCCTCTTAAAGGGGGAAAGAGTGCATGAGAATAACTACCAGGTGTGTGTCTAAACTGTCACTTACACAGTTAAGAGGAATCTGTGTATAAATTTTTTTTCTTGACCATGAAAGTCAAAGGATTGACATATACCAAAGTATGTTTCTTAAAAATACATACAGCCTTTTCCATGCCAGTTCCAGAGGCTGAAGTCTGCAAGAGTAGAGTAAGGATCAGGGACACTGCTGGGAAGCTTACTTCCAAATTGTAAGCTGAAATTAGCTGAAATTTCTTCTAAATTTCAGAGAGATGCACACAATGTGGGAGATTGGGCCGTACTTAAGAGAACAGAGAACAAGGCACATGAGATCTGTGAAACAGCAAGAGATGAGATTTGATTATCTGATCATGGATCACTGGATTTTTACCACCTTGGTGATTTCGCACCATGCTCTCCTCTTCCTATCATCTTCCCAGCATTCACAAAGAGCCAAACAAAATTTTCAGTTTGGTGCAGGGAAATCTTGAAAGGACTTGGATTAAATTCCTATTAGGGCAGAAAGAGGCTTTGGAAATCTGCTGTCATCCTATCAGCCCACAGAAACAGTCCAAAATACGATATTCTGGGGGAGAGAATGGAAAGTATCTAGCCCACCAAATGTGGCAGCTGGAAGCGATTTAAAAAAATACACAAGATGGGTTGGCCAGTCATGTTGTGAGGGGTAAGCGAGGCAGCTGGGGGATTTAAAAGGAAAAGCCTGAGAGCAGCTGAGAGATGCCAGCAGTCTGTTAGCGAGAGTGTCTGAGAGCTAAGTGGCTGTGTGTGACGAGAAAACACACCAAAATGATATGAAAAACAGCTGGAGAAAAACAGAATTTCAAAGCCTCTGAAACAGGGATGCATATGCAAATTCTGCTAACACTATTGAATGACTAAATGAATTACTTTTTTTTTTTCTCCTCTCTGCTTTCGTAAGTTCCTCTTTTTTTCAACAATTGGCCTCTTTCTGCAGAATCTATAAGAGTCCTTTTCTGCTGCCTCCTCCTTCTCTTGATCTTCTGGGTTTTGGTTATTTCTCCACAAAAAATAGGTATCTCTGAACAATACTGTTCACTTGTTAGTAGTCTCTTAAACCAGTATTTTAACTGTTTATTTTTCTGTTTCCTGACCTTATCAAGACTTTCCCTGCTTATCATTCTGAACGTTAAAACACCTCGGTGGAATACCGTTCTCTGTGAAGGAAATGTGCTGGTAGCTGTTGATTTTAATAGTTCCAAATCTCTTTCTGCATAGGACCTATGAGATTTAGATGGCTTTGCGGTCCAGAGGGCTAGCTAGGGGACTTGGC
This sequence comes from Limnodromus scolopaceus, assembly GCA_028565335.1. Taxonomy (NCBI): domain Eukaryota; kingdom Metazoa; phylum Chordata; class Aves; order Charadriiformes; family Scolopacidae; genus Limnodromus; species Limnodromus scolopaceus. The sequence goes on along the minus strand of JAOXNO010000013.1, from coordinate 66,814,197 downwards.
AGCCTTAAAGAGTCTGATGAAAAGTCACTAGAATTTGGCAGGGTCTAAAGCAAGCTTCTAATAAGAACGTGGTGACTTTGGAAAGTAAACTATAAAAATGCACAGTGGGGCAGATTTTCAAGGCTTTATGCATTATGACTGCACCTGTATTTTTGCATATATTTTATTATACATACAGCTTATAATTTACTTGGATCTGAACACATTTTTGAATCTAGTCTGGGTGCGTGCACCAGCAATATAAAGACATCTGCCAATATAATAGAATCATAGAATGGTTGGAGTCAGAAGGTACCTTAAAGATCATCCGGTTCCAACTCCCCTGCCATGGGCAGGGACACCTCCCACCAGACCAGGTTGCTCAAAGCCCAGTCCAGCCTGGTCTTGAACACTTCCAGGGATGGGGCACCCACAACTTCCCTGGGAAACCTGTTCCAGTGTCTCACTACCCTTACAATCAAGAATTTCTTCCTAATATCTAATCCAAATGTCCCTTCTTTCAGTTTAAAACTGTTACCCCTCATCCTATCGCTACATTCCCTAATAAAGTCCCTCTCCACCTTTTCTGTAGGCCACCTTTAAGTACTGAAAGGCTGCTATAAGACCTACTTGGAGCCTTCTCTTTGCGAGGCTCAACAACTGTAACTCTCTCATCCTGTCTTCATAGGAGAGGTGCTCCAGCCCTCTAATCATCTGTGTAGCCCTCCTCTGGACTCATTCCAACTTTTGCATCTCCTTCTCATGTTGGAGGCTCTAGAGCTGCACACAGTACTCCAGGAGGGGTCTTACCAGAGCGGAGTAGAGGAGCAGAATCACCTCCCTTGACCTGCTGGCCACACTGCTTTTGACGCAGCCCAGGACGTTGTTGGCTTTCTGGACTGTGAGCACACATTGCCATCTCATGTTGAGCTTCTCATCAACCAACACCCCCGAGTCCTTCTCAGGGCTGCTCTCAATCCATTCTTTGCCCAGCGTGTATTTGTGCTTGGGATTGCCCCAACCCACTTGCAGGACCTTGCACTTGGTCTGGCTGAACTTCATGAGGTTTGCATGGCCCACCTCTCAAGCCTGTCCAGGTCCCTCTGGATGGCATCCCTTCCCTCCAGCATGCCAACCACTCCACACAGCTTGGTGGTGTTGGCAAACTTGCTGAGGGTGTGCTCAGTCCCACCATCCATGTCGCCAACATGGATGTTAAAGATGTTAAATAGGACTGGTCCCAGCACCAACCCCTAAGCAATGGCCACTTGTTGTTGCTTGCCACTTGGACATCGAGCCACTGACCAGAACTCTTTGAGTGTGACCATCCAGCCAATTCCTTATCTACTCAGTGGTCCATCCACCAAATCCATGTCTCTCCATTTTAGAGACAAAGATGCCATGTGGGACACTGTCAAATGCCTTGCACAAGTCCAGGTAGATGATGTCAGTTGTTCTTCCCTTATCCACTGATGCTGTAAACCCATCATAGAAGGCCACCAGATTTGTCAGGCATGACATCTACGTTTACAAGTATCTAAAGGGTGGGTTGAAGGATGATGGAGCCAGACTCTTTTCAGTGGTTTCCAGCGATAGGACGAGGGGCAGCAGGCACAAGCTGGAACAAAGGAAGTTCCATTCAAATATGAGGAAGAACTTCTTTACGGTGAGGGTGACAGAGCCCTGGAAGAGGCTGCCCAGGGAGGTTGTGGAGTCCCCTTCTCTGGAGATTTTCAAGACCTGCCTTGATGCAGTCCTGAGTAATGTGCTCTAGGCAATCCTGCTTTAGCAGGGGATTTGGACTAGATGATCTCTAGAGGTCCCTTCCAACTCTGACAATTCCATGATTCCATGACTTGCCCTTGGTGAAGCCATGTTGGCTGTCACCAATCACTTCCTTACTTTCCATGTGCCTTAGCAGTGATTCCAGGATGTATACAATAGCATGTTCTTTACCTTTGAAGTTATGGCTCTGCTGTTCTTCAGCTGTGAAAGCAAGACACAGTATGTGTGTACTTTTTTTTTCCATAGATCGTAAGGAACAAAGAGCTTGTGTGAAAAGAAGAGTACAGGAGATCTTAATAGATACTGTCCCATCAAAAACTGAAATGCAGCAACATGAAAAGAGCAAACATGCTGTCTAGCTTCTCTGAAGCTGTTTGCTAATGACCTCCAATGAACTAGAAAATGCTAGAGAGCGTAGCCTCAGCTTAAAGCCTGCAAGAAGAAAAAATAGCAGGCAGAGAGAACGATGCAAAGAAAGTGAAAGAGAGAATGGAGATAGTCAACATTTATTTTTCAACAACAATAAAACCCTAATCAGGCAGCAAATTCTTGATAGCTTGCATGCTGCCTGGCCTACACTGTTATGTCCAGGAAGAGCAGCATCAGTTTTGAACGGCATGAAAGTAGACTCACAGAACAATAAAATAATAGAGCAAATTGAAAGCAGGAGAAAGTATAAAAATGCAGATTAAAATATGTTAGATTGAGCATTTTGTGAAAGACACCTGAATATTACAACTTATTATTGGTGAAATGTAACTCATTATGTGGCATATACCAACTATTTTAACTAAAGAAAATAATAGGGTCAGATCAAATGATTTACAATCCAATCTGATAAAATATGAAATGAGACAGAGAGCTAGAACATGTGCAAGGGAAAGTTATGCATGTCTGGCATAGGGAAAAAGACCTGGACTGAGTGAGAAGAAATGTTCATGGTGCAAATTAATTGTTTTTAAAGTAAACATTTACATTAACTTTTCAGACACCTGTATTTTAAAAGAAGATCTTTTGTTTTGGAAGTGCTTGACATTATATTCCCCTAACAGGAACAATTAACCAAAAGCATAAACTTACAAGAAATTTTACATTTAAGATTTAGTGTTGCACTTTTTATGCTTAAGTAAATTTCTCTCTTGGAATAAGAAATTTCAGCTTCCCTTCATCATTTTTCCATGATTAGCAGCAGACTAGGCAATTTATTGTTCTACATTCCAGTGTAAATATAGATGGCCTCTGTTTTGTTTTGTTTTCTTTTAAAAAAAAAATGAGTTTATGAGAAATGAATGCAGGTGCACATATCTGGAAAGAAGTAAGATAGTGGATTTGAGAAATAATGGGGGAGGTACTGTACAACTGTTTTTTCAATGCATTGCTTTTGATAGTTGAAATAGCTCTGCCTTCTACAGGTCCTTCTTTCCAGAAGATCTTTGCCAGTTGCTTTGCACCACCTTGTGACTTGAGAGAATTTCCCCCCAAGAAAGTTGTCCAGGTTCATGTAGCCATAGACCTTGAAAAAGAAGAATTTCAGTTGCAGAAGGAAGAACCGTTTGGTCTGTTACATTTTTAATTAAAATGAGGCAGTGGTAGAGAGACTGACTTTGCAGGACCTCCTACAACAGGAGCATGAACTTGTAAATCCAGACAAGCTGCTATGAAGTCTACAAACTACTGATATGCCTAGGTGTTGCATAGGCATTTGCACCCATTTAAATGGAGTGCAATACTTCAGTTTCGCAGTTGTCATGGTTCCCCCATGTGCTGCACTTTGAGTGATCTTACTCCATTCTGTTTCTCAAAAAATCCCGGGGTGGGGTGCTTCCTACCGCTTCTCAAGAATGAGAGTGGCATGAGAGATTTCACTACTGATGATTTTTTTCAGACTCTGGGGAACACACTGAGCATCACTAATATTTCTTTTTCCCCTCCTCTCCTCTACACCATGTCATTATCAGAAGAGGACCCAAAGTTCATCACAAATGCGAACATATACCCTTTTCTTCTTTCTAGCACATCACATTGAACAACAAAATTATCCTTCCACTAAACACACACACAGGTGTTGGTGTGTGTTCCCATACTACAAACTTCAGAGCAAGTCAATGCCCAGTAGAGCAAAGTGCTGTTTGGAGGGTTTACATGCAGCTCGCTCTGCTCAACAGCGAGGCCTTCGTGAGTTGTTCTCTGGGGTAGCCAAATGTTCTTGCAAACACAGGTAACCCTCTAAATATCAGGATCTGTGAAAAGTGCAGTAAAACAGTCCTTTTCTTGAGATCATTGCTGGTGTAGGAATTAAATCAGTTGGTATAATTAAATCTTTTATCTGTATGACTGACAGAACTTGAGAGTTTGAAGGTAACCCTGCCTAGATTTAATAACATCCCAGTGAGAAAAAATTCTGTTTTAATGTCGGCATATTTATGACTTTGTCCTTGGGAGTCACCAAGTGGGCAATAACTACCCTCATTCTTAGCCAGTTAAGACCTGGAAGATCTGCTCTTAGTTGTTAAACTCCAAACAATCATACCATCCTTGTAAGTGCATGAAATACCACTGTAAATGTCAAGAATCCATGAAAATCTTTTGATGTTTGCAAGTAGTAGCACTTTCATCACCACTGTCAAGCAGACTGTACTTCTGACCCCTTTAGAGTAAACCTCTCTGGCCTCCAGAAATTCTCCCAGGGTATATTCATGCAGATCTTCTGTTTTCAGTCTGGGCCCTGGCTCCAGTCCCTCGGTATTGAGCTCATCTTGATTGTGCCCAAATCTTGCTGTTCTGTTCTCTCTGCAGCAAGGGCTGTGGCAGTCAGCAGCCACGCTCTCCTGCTCAAACAAAATATCATTAATACAGTGCAGCCGCATTTCAAATAAACCGTATCTCAAATGCAATAAAAGACAGAGTAGAGACAGTGCCTGCTTCTCCCTAATGGTGCCATTCCCTGAGTTTAGGGGAAGCCAGATTCCTTGAGGCTCCTCCACACACTCTGTTTGTATCTCTGCCAACCTGTGTTCTTAGAGAACTGCTGGCAAGCACTGCTGCCATTGTCGGGATCAGACCAAGGCGCTCCATACGGTTTGCATTATATTGAAAACAAAATACAAGATCTTTGAAGCCAGCTTCGTTCTTTGAAGTTGCAGTGGGCACCAAGACTTTCTTCCCCAGAAAGACACTGCAGTGCTGCTTTGTTTGCCCTTTGCCTCGCCTTTAGCCAAACCGGTGCATTCACACAGGAAAGCCTTTCCGCTGCAGTGTGCCCTCCTCAGGCCCTCGCTCAGCTAAGCTACGGCAGCCACCTCAGGGCTGACACAAGCCCTCTGAAGGCTGATGGGCACACTTCTGTTTTCACACTCAGCTGCTGCTCTCAAAGCTTTACATTAGACTCTAATTTCTGTTGGCAAGATCCCAGGTGTTGCTAGAGTAGAAAGGAAAAGTGCTTTCTTGATAAGGTCGGAGGAAAACCAGTTTCAAGGTACAGTCCTGTATGTGGAACTGGTGACATTTACAGAAGAATAAAGCCCGGAGATCTTTGTACTCTCTCTTACATGAAAATTATGATGGCACTCAGGTTAGTGAAAGGATGCACTTTACAGAAAATGAGAAAAGAGTTTACTTGATAAAATGATTCTGTAATGGAAAAAAATCCAGTATCAGTGAAAATCAGGAAAGAACAATGCATAAACTTGCATACTAAGACTTGGTTTATGAAGACCACATTTTCCTTAAATAGTGTTCATAACATATACTCATGCCGAGGAATGCACACTACTCCGTAACTGCATATTGAAAAAGAAATCATAGACTTTCCTTGTCACACTAATGTGCTACTTACCATCTTGCAAGGCTAGGAAGGGAACATACTGGACAAAAGAGAGCAGCCCACTGTTAAGGTCCTTTGTCGTTAGTGTGATGAAAAAATTACATTAAAATTGAGACTGACCAGCACTTAAAAAAGTTTTGGACATACCTTGAAAAAAACTGCTTGTGCTTCACCTTGGTTATGCTTAGGTTGTTCCTCTTGCCTGTGGGTATATGTCTGCATAAAACATTCCCAAATTGTCTGACTGTCCTTAGTGAAAACAGTATTTGCCTCTAGACTTTAATTACTTCTGTCTTCATTGAGAAATATTGCTAGTGAACAAATTAGGAGATGAATTCCAGCAGTTTGAACAAATAGCCAGGGAATCCCAATTTTTGGCAACGGTATGGTATCCACAGCCTTGAGCAAGTAATCAGTCCTCCTTTTGAAGCAGCTGGAAAGTGCACTGATGCGTTTCTGTTGAAAACCATTCAGTTGTAGTGGTTTTTTTCAGGAAAAAATCAGAACATTCTACTCTCATACGTTCTAAGTGCAGGGATATGTATTTTTTTAAAATCAATTTATGATTTGTTAAATAGTTTTTTTAAATGATCAAAACAAAAAATGTTTTAAAAATTACCTGATTTTTTTTCTGGAAGGGAATTTTTTTTACTGCAGTATTTTAAACTTCAGCTTATTTTTGTCATCACTACAAATCTAGACCAAAAAAACCCCCCCAAACAGTAAAAGGTTTTCACAGGATGGCAAAATCCCTTATCAGCAGTGCTGGATAAAAACAGTTCCTGTTCTTCAAGTGTGTGGTAAAGATTGATTCGTGTCCTTCGCAAGTGCAGTGACAAAACTCTTTTAACAGCTGAATGACAGATGATGGATTCACTGAGCTTTGCTTATGATCTGCCTCTGTCAGTTTTGGGTTTTTGACATCTTTTGCTCTGGTTCAAATGGAATCAGTGAATTCAGAAGAAAGTGAGCTGTGGATAGGAAGAGCTCTTTTGTAAATGTTTTTCCAGATTTCATAAAGTTCCGGTAAGTTTGATGTGAAAGGCTGTGGGGTTTTCTTAACGTAACTAAACATTTTAGCCAGTTTAAGTCTTAGGTAGGAAGTGAGTGGGCACCTGCAAGAGCCCTTGCCCTGTATGTAAGTGGGGAGCACAACATCCATACTAGCCACATCTAGACAGGGTGGAAAAAGGAGCACCTGTGAAGTCTGGTCCCAAGATTAATGTGAGGGTACTGAGCTAAAGAGTATATATAGATATATCTCAGAGACCTCTCACCAATTAATTTGGAGAGCATCTTTTGACTTTCAGATCCTTGGTGATGAAACACTCTTTGATGGGTTCCTCCCATTTCCCAGACTGTTTAGGTCAAAAATAATGATAATGTGAGCTAATCCAAATTCATGGCTTATCTCAACAAAGTTGGCACATGGAACTGGGAAACGTTGCAGAGCTAATTTTCTTTGTGTTGAGAAAAGCTGATAGTTGTTCTGTGTGCACATCTGCATGTTTGAACAGAGTCATGATTGTAATTTTCTCCTTACTCTTTGACATTATGTCAAGCTTATTTTTTCTTATAATTTTGGAGATAAAAAAGAATCTGCAGAGAAGCCCCCAAAGTCCCAATGATCAGTCATAGTAAGCATTTTGTAAATTCCCACATAACCATGCTATTTTCAAAGTCCTTAAAAATCTTTAGTTGCTGCTACTGTAAGGTGTTTTCTTGGTTTCTCTAAATGAAGTATATAACAATATAATTAATCTGTTCTTTGGGATATTTATGCCCAATAATATGGTGGCATGAAACTTAAAGCTTAAAAGAGCATTTCCCCATTGTTCTCAGGGCTATACAAAGAACAGCTGGAAGTAAACTTCTAGCATGCATCTTGTAAGATAGTCTTGCTAACCAACAAGCTGTAATATGTAGTAATATTAAATGCATTGCAAGGCTGAGTGGTTTTCCTTTTCTTGCATTATCCTGTTCTTGCCATTCTTTTTACTGTAACCCATTCACAGCATTGTATATTTTGGTGAAATTTGCAAGGCCAAATTCCATCATAATTGTTGGTTTTTACTTGCTCATAATTTTTTCATAAAAAAATTCCTATGGGCTTGAGCTTTTTACAGTTAGACTTTGCCCAGAGCTTGTTTTATTGCCAGTTTGAGGAAGTATAACCTAATAGTTTGAAGTTCAAGCACATGGGAAAACACAAAACAGAAGTTACGTACTTTGCAATCTGAATACACTGCTTACATTTATTTATACCAAAAACCTAGAAAATAAATTAAAATTGAACCGAAGACAATTTAAATCATATGTGCAGGCTCTTTAGAACTGAAACATAAGTTCAGAAGAGAATGCTTTTTCTCACAAAGTTTTGAGCATAACTAAGGAATTGCTCAGTTTGAAACGGTTCAGCATCAGATGAACAAGACTAAGAGGTGCTTTGAGTGGTTGCATCATTATTTTAATCCTAATGCAGTGCTTTCTTGTGTTTGAAAAATCCAATAAAAATAGATACAATGAACTCCAGTAATACCAAGTTATGTCCAAGAGTTAATAGGAAAATACAAATATTACGAAAAACTACAATTCTAGCAGCCAGGTCAACAATGTACGCGTTCAAGGTATTACACCTTTTTTAATCTACACATTCCTTTGCATTGGTTCCTAGTTTCAACTTCTCCCTCCTCTAATCCGTCTGCAAGGAGCTCGGCACTGATCACTTTTCAGTGTAAAATCTCTTTGAAGGTTTTGGAAATGCAACTGGAAATTGTATTGCATGCAATTTCTTGCTTCTTACATATATGCCATCTCTCACATGAAATGCTAACACGGTGTTCACATATTTCACAATTAAGCGCAGCTATTTCTTGGTTATTTTATTTTGGTCATGGTAATATGAACTATTTGCACTTCAAGTATGTAAGGTGTTACTGAGGTGTATTTTATGTACAAAGGTCTCTTCAGCTGCTTGTTTAGCAAAAAACAAGCTAATGTTCATGTTGTATGCCCAAAGCTAGGTTTGCTCCTGAAACTTACACATTTACATTGTCAAGTTATAGAGCCAGCATGCAACTGACCTTTATAAACTGCAATCATAAACTTTTATTATGCTCCTGTTGTGGCTTACCAGAACGCAGTCCCCCTCCGGGGGCGGGAAGCATTCCCCTTCACACCTGACCCTGGGGTGTCTGTCACCTCCAGATGGAGGCAGAGGAAGGCCCAAGGACATTGTCAGAGGTGTATATAAGTAGGGCAAAGATGCTTTCTTCATCCTATATCAATTAATAGGTTATTGTGCCACACAGTTTCCTGAGTCATCAATATCCTCTGTCTTCCACTAAGAAGGACTTTCGGTTTTGGTATTCTACTTGATACCATGTCTTGTAGGCACACCCTCTCTCGGGAAGACCAGGGCGGGGTAATGGGAGAACAGAGTAGAAAATGGCATTTATTGTTTCCTACTCACCTCTCTGCAGGGCGTTTACATGCTTCTTAGCAGAAAGAACACTACATTGTGCTTTGCGAGGTTGCAGACCTTAAGGTCAGATGGTTGCAAGAGACAGTTCAGCAACACTTCTCAGCAGCCAGGATATAAGCAGGTGTTAAGACCAGAACATGATAGCTTCAGCCCAGGATGTTAGTGAGTGTACCAGTTCCAGACATCTCAGTCTCATAATCCTCCATAGTGAAATTAATCTGACCCCAAGACTAGGAAAAGTCTTTTCTATCGTGTCAATATAGCTTCTGTCCTCTTTTGTAGAAGAGAAAGACCACCTTTGTGGATGAAAGAACAGCTCAAATTCTGCAGTCAAGCCTGTGCTTCTGCTGAAGTCACTAAAAGAGTGACAGCTGCAGTAATGAATTTCAATATGAAGATTATATGGACATCCCCCCCATTCCTCAAAGAACTGGCCAAGACTATAATGCATTTCATATAGGCTTCTTTCAGGCATGAGGTAGCAACTGCTTTTAGTTGCTTCAACTGATATTGAAATGTTGAGTATTCCTAAAGATTACAAATCCATCATCAACTGGATCCAAGCAGCTACATCAATGCTTCCCAGTTCAAGTACTGTATGCAAAAAGGTGCCTTAGTCTTGAGGTTTTTAATAACACCACTTTGTTCTTACAAGAAGAGATCAAGGACAAAAGAAACTGCCAGGTGTGGAAGGGGATTGATTCAGGGACCTCTTAAGGAATCTCAATCCATGGTAAGTCCATGGGACCGGATGGGCTGCACCCAATGGTAGTAAGAGGACTGTTGTCATTGTGAGACTGCTCACGAAAGGTCATAGAGTTTGGGGAGGTCTTCTGTGGCTGGAGAAAGACAGATGATACACTCATCTTCAGAAAGGGCAAGAAGGACAATCTAGGGAACTACAGAACAATCATGGAGTGAGAAATCTTGGAAGTCATTTCTGTACATATGAAGGAGGTGGTGGTGAATGGGAACAGCCAGCATGGATTTACTAGAGTAAATCATGCCAGACCAACCTAATTGCCTCCTGTGATGAGATGACTTCAGCTGTCGATGAGAGGAAGGGAGAGAACGTTGTCTACCTTGCGTTTAGCAAGGCTTTCCATTCCACTCGGAATCCTTGCATCCAATTTCAGATGGGCCAGTCTAGATAGGCAAAAAACTGACTGGATCACCAGTCAAAAAGCGCTTATGCTCTGTCCGGAGGCTGGTTACAATGGAGCTCCTCGGGGGTCTGTCCTGTCTGATAGCTTTATCAATGACGTGGAGGAAGAGACAGGATGCACTATTATTAGGTCTGCAGAATGATGATACTAAATGGAGGGTGTGGCTGATAGGCTGGAGATCAGGCCTGCCGTTCAGAGGGATTTACACTCGCTCAAGGAATAGGCCAACAGGAACCTCATGAAACTCAGCGAGGAAAAAAAGGGAGTCCTTTATCTCAGACAGATGAATCCCCTTGTGTACGACTGGGCACGACTGGCTTGGTAGCAGCTCTGCTAAAAAGGACATGGGAGGCTTTCGGGCAGGCTGAATAGGAGTCGGTGGTAAACTCTGCCACCAATGAAAGTACCTCAGACTGTATCAAGAGGAGCACAGATAGCAGATCAAGGGAATTGATTATTCCCTTTTACTGAGCACTCATTAAACCACAGCTGCCATAGTGGGTCCAGTCTTGAGTCTCCCAGTACATGAAAGCTGTTGATAAACTTGAACGACTCCATTGGAAGGCCAACAGAATGGCTGGAGGTTGAAGTATGAGACTTGTGAGGAGAGGCTGAGGCACTGGGGTTTGTTCAGCCTACAGAAGACAACAGCAACCTTCCAGTTCCTAAGAGGAGGTTACTGAGAAGATAGGGCTGGGCTCTCTGCCAAAGAATGGGAGACAAAGGTTTTAAATGAACAGGGTACGCTCTGGCTAGATAGAAGGGAAAAAAAAGACACTATGAGGATAATTAGGTAGTGGACTATATTACCTATGGGGTTGTGCAGCCTCCACATGGGAGGATTTTAAGACTTGACAAAGTCATAAGCAACCTGGGACCTCCCAAAGTCCCTTCTACTCTGAATTATTTTATGATACCTCTCAGGATGGATCTTCTCCATCTTCTCTGTAGAATTTCCTCCATGTAATACAGTTCATATCAGTCTATGTATTTAAATTCAATGCATATATGCTGCTATTCACCCCACAGAGCAGGAAAATTCCATAAAGGATTGCCCCCCTAGTTTTAACTAAACAAGATCTAAGACAATTATAGCAAGAACATCACTAGACAGAATGCGACAACATTTTTTTATTGTTTTAATACGAGTGAATAGATTAAGAGATCTGAAATGTTGTAAAGCAATATACATACTGAATAAATAATATGCACAGGAGAGTCATGTCTACATTATAACACTGGCTAGTATTCAGAATACTTAAAATAAATCCAGTGACATTGGATAAAGTCCATAAAAATGCTATCCTGTCTTCCCTTGTATGAAATTGTTCAAGTATAAAAAAATCCAATACAGTGTAAAATATTAAATTCCATTTCGGTCAAGAATAAAAATTGCAAGTATTGTAGTTTCACAGGACAATGTAAAGCAGCATTTTCTAGCACAGGGAAAAATAGTCAGTCTACATACAGATGAGTGAGAAAACAGCACTAATGTATTTGAGAGGTCTACATGAAAAACTAGTAGAGGGAAAAAGATTGAACTAGCAATATTTTATGTAAAAACCTAAAAAAAAGTGTTAATTTAAGAGTACCCTCATACAGTGCACATACTGAATTTAAATAAATCCAAGTCAACATCCTTAGTTAATTAGGTTAATATTTAATATGCTACATCTAAGCCTACTAAATAATTTATGCCATGAGATGAATACATAATTTTACAGTGTCACATCTAAAGTTGCTTTCTTTAGAGTGCAGCATAGTAAAACTTTCAAAATAAATATTTCTTTTTAAATAGCATAACAATTAAGGCACAGTATAAATCACATACCATTAACCCTTCAAGAACTGCAGTCTTGGTAACAAAAGTTGCCTTGTGTACTGTATGTTTGCTAATAAATATTTTAAATAGAATCCTGAAATAGGTATTAAAATTGTACAAATGGTTTCAGAAAAGAAAATTCCCTTAAAACAGTTCTTAAAGGTTTTAATTCATTAAGCTTCTTCCTGCCTTTATTCACAAGTTACGAATAGATGCAATAAATAGAAAGAGAAGGCTGTTGTAGTAAAGGGCTGATCCTATTTTAGAATCAGAATAGCTGACACCAGCAGTTAAAGTTTCCCAAAAGTGAAACAGGATGGGGCGAGGGATTAGGATGTGACAAGCTCATCACATGAGCACGAGTGATGTGTTCTGTCCAGAACTGTCTGTGTTATTGATTGTCTCTACAGCTGTTGCACCCCTTACTTCCACATCACTTGCTCCATAGTTCCACTCATCCAGAGGACAGAGAAGAAAATAACTTTGGTGCCTGTCCGCCATCTTACTAGCCGGCCATCTTCCTTGGGTTGTTCGATGCCCGTTAGTGAGACAGTGAGAAGGTACTATCTCACGAAGAGAACTTCGGAAAGCTAGAAAGGACAATCAGTGCTTTAAGTTTGTTTCCTCTTAAAATGGATAAAGGTTACATATTGCTGACTCAGTTTTTTCCCTGGTTTAAACTCTTCAAATGCCATTTTCTTACTTATAAAAGGCAGTTTTTGCTTCCCTGATACTGTAAAAGATACACCTTTGCCTTTTTTTTTGGTTCTTGTTTGTTTGTTTGTTTGAAAATATGAAGTCCCATTGCTACTCCTGCCACTCTTTCATGACAGTACAGTATTTTTTTTTTCCCCATTTTCTTCTGGCTTGATACTTGAAACTAGACATGCCGCACTACCCCTCCCCTCTAACAACACGGTTTGGATGCATACTGTATGAAGACAGTGGAATAAAAATCTTTAGTTTCGCAATAGCATCGCTTTCCTTAAAGCTCCTTAGTTAATATCAATTGTCTCTGATTATCTACTTATACTGGAAGGCTGAAAAGAGGAAGAGAAAGAGCGAGCTTCCTTCAGGAGTCCCATCTGCTATTGCATACGGTCTGTCTGCAGCTGTTGGGGCTGGTACTGGCCGAAAGCGGCAGCAGCCGCAGCGGCCGTCCCCGGGGCTGCTGCGGTGAGGGGCTGCTGCACGGCGTAGCCGTAGCCCCCCGCCGCCACGTACCCGGCGGCGGCAGCCGGCGAGGCGGCGTAAGGGTACTGCTCGTAGGCGGCAGCGGCAGCAGCAGCGGCGGCTGAGTACTGGGCATAGGCAGCTCCGGTGTAATCGATGTAGGGCGTCGTGGAAGCGGCGGCTGCCGCCGGCTGAACGTGGGGAATTACCACTCCTGGCTGGACAAAAGCCTGTGGATAGACATAGTGAGCTGGTATCCTGTTGAAAGATGGGAGAGGGAGTTAGAGTCGGGACGCGAGTCAGCGCCGAAGCGCCACATCCATACTCCGAACTAAAAACAAACTCAATTTAGTTGTTGTTATGTGCATAGGGTTGCCACAATAACGAGACTGAATAGACCAATTATCAGTTCACTGGCCCGAAGAGAAGCATCGCTCCAAAGCACAGCATTATAGCCGAGTTAAACAGGAGCGTTTAATGTTGCTTGAGGACATTATGTTTAATGCTATTAAACTCTTTAAAAGGACCAGGATTACTGATGCCAGTTTTAAGACAACTCTAAAGGAGTAAGCTTGATTATTCCATCTGGAAAATTGCAGTATTTGTTTTTCAAAACACCTGTAAGTAATTTTTATTACCCTGCTTCTCACTTAACTACTCGACTCTTAGTAAAATTATTTCCTGCAATACTTTTATTATTAGTAACTGAGCAGTTTGACAGCATTGCTATAACGAGTTTGACAATAGCCAATAAGGCACCAAAATGGTTGAACCCTGACTTTATGTAAAGTCTTCTCAGGGAGGCAGGGGAAAGTGTATTGTGGCAACCCTACTTAAGTTGCTATGCAGACTCAGCACACATTAATTTCTCTGCAACCTCAGTCACCCTTATTAAAAATAAGAAAAAAAACCAACACAGGCGACAAAGGAGTTTAAATAAAGTTCACAAGTGTGGTAAACACAGCAAGAATCACACTTTCCAAACGAACGATAGTGCAGCTCACTCCGTCACAAGAGGCCATTGAGGGGAAGCTACATAGATGCTATTAAAATCCATAACAGTGACTCCTAAGTACATGTGCATCACACTTTTATAAAGTTCGTAAGGACACAAGGGTCAAACCTGTTTGTTTATCAGGCCACTGATGTCCTGTTTTGTGCCAGCTTGTTTATTTCTATGCAAGACATACAGCATAGAGTTTTTTGGGAGATGGGCACAGGATTAAGTCTAAATAGATCTGGTACGTAACAAAGGCAAAAAAAAAAATTTACAGCTTAAGAAATAACCATTCTGAACAGTTCAGTACACTTTCCCGTCTTCTCCAAGTCACAAAAACTTGCTTCTTCAGCTTGCTTAGTTAACCCTTCAGGTTTGAAAATTGGTCATATTGTTGTCTTAGCACACAAGTGTACATACAAGTTAATCTCATAGTTGCATTTTGTCATATAATAGGATTTAAAAAAATAATATACTCATTATAATTATCATTTTACATTCATAACCCTGTCTTGCATCTGGATTCCCACAGAGAAGTCCCTCATATATGCCACTCCCTTCCAGTCAGTGAATCTTTACAAATCCATCAAAAGCTGCTTGTGCAGATTTACTATTTCATACTGAACTTTACCTTTACAGACAACTCTAAAGACTGCACCAACCTTTTAGCACACTGTAAGCTCAGATGCAAGCTGCAATGGTAAAAACTATCCTCTTTTCTCTAAATTCAAGATTTAACGGAAAGCTTTTTTTTGTTTTGTTTGCTTCATTTTTAAAATAACTTCAAGATTCACTTAAAGTAGTCAACAAGGAAACATTTCAATCAGAAGGGACACTGTCAACTAGATTCATAGCAGAACATAGTTTAAAATAAGTGATAGGTTTCCCAACAGCCTAGTTTTAAGGAAAAAAAGAGCTCAGTTGATTGAATAGGAATGTTAGCAGAGAGAAATGTTCAGTTGCCGTGTTTAAGACATGAACACCACAACCATAAAAACCCAACACATCAATGAAATTCATTTCCTTCTGTGTGAAGGGAGAAAATTAAAAAAAAGAGTGACAAATAGAGATTGGGAAGGGAAAGAAACCATAAAACAAAACCATCAGTTGGGTTTTTAACACTCACCTAATTTATGAAGTGATTAGCCAGAAGTGCATTTGAAGCATACTTAAGCTGGCTCTGTGCATTTAAATACACATCATTACCTGAGCTCTCCATCCAAAATGGATGAGCATAAACAAGCATTTTGTATTGGTCACCAATCAAGTACAATCCTAATAAATCTAACACCATGTTTTTTACGTATTAAGGGAAGACATATAAAACCAAATCTGAAGTCACCGAGAGCCTCTTCTGCATCATTAAGAGTCCATTTTAACATGACATCAAAGGAATCTTTACATACAGCATTTATGGAAGAGAGTAATTCTACCAGAAGAGAGAGTAAGCAAGTTTATCTAGATGCTTGTGTTGACTTGAATTGATGCTACTAAGATTTTCTGAAGACGTTAGGGCATTTGGCCATATCCTTGAACAAGACAGAAAGATACATGTGCTCCCACTTAAACTCTTGTGACTTGTTTTATTTAAGCCAAGAAACTAACAGGTGGTGAAGTTATGAAACATTATCTGTTTGCGACATCTTACCCTACAATAAACATAAACCCTGTGCAGGCTCCTCACCACCATGCCATTTCACACATGATGATTGACAGCATAAGCTGCAGTGGGGCTATTTTTGATCATCTGTCATGCTACAACTGTTTTGAGTCGAGTAAAATGGCTTTATATGGCCAAAGTAAATTTCTACCTACTGCACGGGCCAGCAAATGCAGGTCTCAGCCATTCAGAACCCAACTGCTTTTAATGCTCTGCCAGGTCAAAAGCTGAAAAAGCAATTCCCAGTTATGGTGGATACGCTTAGTATCCTCAATTTTCAATAAAAGCTGCTGCTTTTCATTAGAGAGTAAGAGAGTGAGAATTATACATGGTTTAAGCTTTATTTCCTGGCAGTAGTTTTTTATTTTGGAACATGTATTTATCGTTTTATGTTTCTGCAATAATGAAAAAGGGAACCACATTTAACTTCAGCAGTAACTGTAGCTTTGGGATATTCAAAATTGAATGACACACTCCTGCCACGTGCCGTAAGACTTTCATTATTGTTGTAACAGAAGATTTGTGTTTAACTAAGACCTCAAAAATAATCCTATAAGTAATAATAAAGTGAAAGCTAATTGTTTCAAAGATAGAAAGAATTTTGTAGGCTAATGCAGAGAGCTGTGGCATACAGAAATTCAGGAGTAGTAGCACATCATTGACTCTCAACATTAAATTCTTGTGAAAGTAGATATTTAACTTTGAAGTAATTTTTTTGCTTTGGCCCTTGCATGGCATCATCTGGTTTTGTAAGCATAATTAAAATTACATTTTCACCAATGCACAGCTTTCCTTGTAGCAGAAATAGGTTACATTAACATCAAGACATAGAAGACGCTTAAAATGCTTCCTTTTAAATTTGTGCCTGATAATTAAGAAGACATTTAGCATTCTGTAGGTTAATTTCTGTAGTCTAGATAGTATCAGCTAACCATTTAATAACTAACTTAACTTTGGACTTAACTCTTGTCTTACTAAAAACAACGGGAATGTTCTCATTTTTATCTAGGTATGAGTTTTAGACAGAAAATGAAGGAAAAAAATGTCTCTGCAACAGAACAAGTCATATCCTACACCAGTACCTCTGTATAAACACATATTTTCTCACCAATATTAAAGCAAAAATTACAAAAGCAAAATGAGAAAAGCTATCTTAGAAAGCAAAGTCATCTTCCCCCTCCATAAATTCCTATTGAATTCAGAGATAGTATTTTAATAAACAATCTTGAAAACAGAGCTGTATAGATAACTAGTCCTGTGATCAAACAGCTTTCTCTGAAACATACCAACAGTAAGATAGATGCTGAATGTACAGAGCAGGGAGAAATGTTGTTTGGTGGATGAACTAATCTCTGCAGCACTGAATAAAGAAAAATTCCCAGCATTTTAAATGCTCCATGCATTGAAGCTAATCTAGTTTCTGGCTCCCTCCACCACAATAACCTTGTACTTAATTAAGAATATTGTACTTCTGCATCTTCTCAGTAAAAGTAATCCAATTATTTTCAGTTTCTTGTTTGATAGGTGGGGAATCACATCAAAACACTGCTGACCATACCAGGATATGGCAGCACCTCACTAATTTGCACTCTGGTAGGAATGAAACTACAAAACATTTGGAGCTTTTGTATATGGATATTGGTATATATTGGATATTGGTAGTGAATCACTACTACAGCCCATTTTACACAGGATATTAGTAAAGTGTACTTTTTAAAAAGTGCAACTGCACAAGAGGAAGAAAGACTTTAAGGTGACCACGTATTTCAGTGCAATCCATGTAACATCCTCTAAGTGTGAACTCTTCGATGAAAATAGATTCAAGTAAGCACTGAAACAACTGCTCTTATTGTCCAGGAATATAGTGAAGGAGGATGTTCATTCATCCTAATGAATGCTGTTCTTCATCCGAACTACAGTCTTTAGAAAAGGTGCAGGTCATAGGAAATTTTGAGGAGAAGGCAGGATTAGTAATCTCCTTTCTTTGCACATAGCAAAAGAAAGGCAGAAGCCAAGGACTAAAAATGACCGATTTTCATATATACGTGACCCTGCAACCAACGTTCCTTTTCTTCAGATTTACGTACATTGCATTAGAAATAAAACCTTATTCAGCCTGCTGGAAGAATTTCCCTGACCGAAACGCAATTTACACGATCTATTGTTCGCTCTGGGTAAGGAAAGCAAGGAGGAGCCCTACATTCGCACAGTTCTTCTAGCAGAAGATTGCCACAGGTTTTCTTTTTCTGTTGTGCTCAGCAAATACTCAGTCTCTCCACGGCTGATCCCCGGGCCGTCCACTGGTTCCTCTTTGCAACAAGTGCTTTCACCAGCTACGGAGACAGTGCACTCCGCCTCCTGCCTACCTTAGCGCAGGCATCATAAACTGATGCCTGCACATCCACTGTCATCTCCTCGCACTTAAAGAAGTCGAACAAAATGCAGAAGAGGATAATCAGAAGAAAAAAAAGACCAAAAGTTTTCCACAACCTCCCCCAAGAATCAACACTCTCTTCTAAAAGTATGTAAAGTTTCTAGGAAAACTTTTTCCTACAGTTTTGAGGATAGGAACTGTTTCTTACCCTTTTAACAAATCAAACTACTGAGAAGCTATTGTTGCTTAATAACAGCTAGGTACAATATTCTAAAGCTATTCTAGTCAAATAAAATACATTTGTGACACATTTTCCCTATTTTATTGTTAGCTTGCTCATTAATTAGCAAAATGCATTATTTTGCAGGGAGTTTCTCAGTCAGTGTGCATTAGTTAAGTGACACTGTATGGAAAGTTTAAAGCAGACTTCACCTCCTAATTAAATGCCTATAAGAAGCAAGAGTTAGATCTACTTAGGAATAGTATACTCAAGTAAAGGAAAAATGCGCTACATATTAAAGACAGATTGAAGAAAAAAAATATCTCAAATTAGAAAGCCCAAATGGACGCACATTGTTAATAAGGAGCTCCACACCCCTCCCAAAAACAAACCCCCCCCAAAAAATTATGAACATGCAAGCAATACGTTGATTTACTTAAAAATCAAGAAGTCACACAATTTAGCACTCACTACAAAATATGGTTAAAAAAGTCACAGGCTACAGCTTGAAAGCAAGGAAAAAAAAAAAAAAGACCCTTTGCTCCCCATGGCAAAGTCACTCCTCAACAACAAAAACAAAATTAAAAAGACCCCCCAAAAAAACTTTCACTACAGCTCTTTCAATTAAATAAAAGCACACAGTTTAGCTATCAACACCACTTCATTACTGTAATAAATAAATAAAAAAAAAAAAGCACACGGAGGTCTATTGACTATATGAAAAAAAACATACATGCATCGTTAATCACCATTTTAGCTTGTTTGTGTTTGAGTCTACTGGTTACAGAGTTTAATTCCAAACAGAACTATTCCACCTCTTATCATCATATCCTTCTGATCAGTTATCTTAACTGTAAACGATCCCTGTCAGATTAGAAAGAGATAAATAACATTGAGTCAAGCTGAGAAAAGAGAAATGGGGCACAGCAATCTTGCATCAAGTCATACCTCCTTCTTTTTATCATAGGGTCAAACGGGACTGGACTGCTTAGGTGGAAGGGACACGTCCCACACAACTTGACTCAGCTGCAGCATTTAGAACATGACCGAGAAGGTGAGCGCGTTTACGGGTATACATTTGTAAGTCTGAGAACTTCAGCATTGCTGGTGAGTTTATAAGGCTGCTACTGCAAAAGGCCTTCAAGGATCATACTTTTTCTTTCCTTTTTTTTTTAAAAAAAAAGATTTTTTTTCCTCCCCTATTTGAGGTCCCATTGAACAGACTTACCCAAAAGGCCTCTGTATGAGAGCTGGATGA
Source organism: Limnodromus scolopaceus (assembly GCA_028565335.1). NCBI lineage: Eukaryota > Metazoa > Chordata > Aves > Charadriiformes > Scolopacidae > Limnodromus > Limnodromus scolopaceus. The sequence continues at coordinate 66,794,456 of JAOXNO010000013.1, read as the reverse complement.
AGCTGCTGGACACCAAAGGCAAAACCTATCAACAGAAACACAGCACGTTCTCTGTATGGGTGTTCTTTTGGCCACTTATTTATGCTATATACACACACACGCACACAAACGCAGAGCAACAGCCTTCACTAACAACCTCCAGTGGCAGTGTCTGAAAGGCTGCAGAACTACAAATTAGAAAGCAAAATCTATCAGTCCCTATATAAACATACACACATAAATGCAACAGAACTTAAAACCGTAAAGCACACACTTTCCTAGAGATGTTTAGAAGAGTAAGCACAAGGTTTTCATTCACATTTTGTGCTCCATTCTGGTCCCTAACTTTAGCCTCTGAAGGATTGTTTCGTACTTTCTATTCATTGGTGTATCTGTGCACTTTCTCCAGACTTAAATTTGAGCTATCTCTACTCATGAGGGCTTGGCGCGGGGGTCAAATCCTAACTTCACTTCTATTCTTCAAGCGCCCAAGCATAACCCCCTTCTTTCTTTAGTAGCCACTTCATTACTCACACAAGTGCTCCTCGGGCCGAGCACAGGGGAATTCAGAGCAGCCTCCTTCAGAGCGCACACACTCTGCGCTCCTGTCCCCCTTGCTGCAAAGCAGCATTTTGGGAAGTGGCTGGGACATCAGATTGACTCAGATGTGGTCTTGGGAAGAGCCGTTTCATTTTAAAGTCTGCGTAATAGCTCCCATCTGTTTGAGGAGTTTGCATTAAGATATTGTTTGTATTAATAAGACCGCACACATTGGAAGCGATTCATTCCTAGGCCAATCTTTCCCTGCAACGATACTGTAAATGGTCAGGGCCACCACATTCCCAGCAGCAGGAATAACCAATGGAGCGTCTGAGCTGTGGAAGTCTTCCTGGGGAACTGCAGATCTTTTCTTTCTGATTGCTTTTGGTTTTTGAATAAGGCACGTGTACAAAATAGCCGGAAAGTCACTACACGTTGCACTGAAAAAATCAAAACCAAAGCACACCCACGGGGTGAGCCCACTCCAGGAAGATGCCAGACAGCGCTACCTTTTTGGAAGTTTTACGCTTTTCAGAGACCTGAGGTGAAATTCAGTGAAATTCAGAGGTACAGGGAGAGAAAAGCCGTTGGGGACTCCTTCCTCACCTGGCTGCATGATCCGTGGCTTGGCACCCAGGTACGCCAGGTTCACGTTGGCTTTCCTGCCATCGATGATGGGGTTGGGGTCTTTACAGGCCCTTTCAGCAGCAGCTCTGTCAGCCATGGTGACCTTAACGGGGGCGATGCTGCGCATCAGATCCCTTTCCGCGGGGAAGGAAGAAGCCTGTCTCTCCCCCCCCACCCCCCCAACCCCCCCGCCCAGGGCAGCCACCCGGCTTGTGTGTCGTGTCCTACCCCCCACCCCCCCAACCCCCCGGCCCGCCGCGGGGCCGGAGCGCAGGGGGAGGGGAGCCGAGATGCGGGAGAGCGCGGGGAGCTGAGGCGGGGAGCGGCCCTGCCGGCACCGCACGGCCCGGGCGCACGGGGCTTGGCCTCTGCGGAGGAGCCGAGAGGATTCGTTCGCCTGGAGCCCTCATGTGAGACGGCGGCGAGGAGAGAGGAGGGAAAAAAAAAAAAAAGAAAAGAGAAAAAAAATAAAAAAGGGGGGGGCTCGTCCGTGACCCCCGCCCCGCTGAGGAGGCAGCACCGGCGAGGGACGGGACCGAGCTCCGCCGGGGCTGGCGTGAGCCTGCGGCGCCGCGGCCACAGACGCTTCCCGGCGCTCCCGGCCGAGGGCTCGGGGAGGTGTCCGCGCCGGGAGCCCCCGCCTGCGGAGCCACAGAGGATTATTTTTTTTCCGGGGGCGGCACTGGAGCCGGACCCGTCCCCGGGCCCGCGGCGCGGGGGGGGGCACCGCCGTTCCCGCTAGCGGCGCCGGCGGCCGGCCGGGGCGCGGAGATCCCCGCGGATCGCTCCGCAGCGGGCC
>JAOXNO010000013.1:66773354-66792239 GCA_028565335.1 Limnodromus scolopaceus | reverse complement strand
CCCCCCACGCCACCCAGTTACAATACAATTCCCTTTTGCCTTTGCAAACCCAGCTTCCTCCTCCTTCAATAGCGGAGCCCCGCAGCCTCCGGAGGTTTTGAGGTAGGTACCGGCAAAAGGAGGAGGGGAGGCCGGGCAGCAGCCAGCCTGGCGGCCGTAATGCTGGAAACGAGCAGAAGCAGCAGCTGAAAGAGGAGCGCAGGGCCCGGGCGCTAACAACTGAGTGGCCTCCCCCCCCTAAAAGCCACCGGGTCGGGCACTCTCGGTTCCTCCTCCTCCTCCTCCTCGCAGGGGCGGGGACGGCGGCGGGGCGGACCCCGCGCTCGGCCGCGGCCCAGTCGGGGCTGACACACAGCTGTTGGCAACAGCTGGATCTCCCCCCCCCCCCCAACACACACACCGTGCGGCGGGAGCCTGCCCCCGGAGCCGCCTCCAGGGAAAGGGGCTGCTTCAGAAGTGCCCCGCGGGGGGGCTGAGTGCCCTCCCAGGCAGGTTTGCCCCGGGCTTGTGCAAATGGAAGTGCCGGGAGGCAGGGTTCTTGCGGGGTCTGCGCTGCCCGGCCAGCCGGAGAGCCCGCGGGCAGAGCCGGCTCACTTGGAGCTGGCGGGCCTCAAATGTTTCCATCCCTCCCCAAAAGGCTTGTGGTGAAACCCCTGCCACCCTGGCTTACCTCTCTCCCCAGGCTAGCAATGCTACGGTGCCGCAGCACTTCCGTTATTATTGTGGTGGTGGTGGTGGTGGTGATGGTGGTTGTGGTTCTTGTTACTAGTTAGGACACAGGATGAAAAAAAACCCCAACTGGTAAAGCTGCTTCCCTTGCTTTCCTCTTTTCTTGCTGCCTCTGCCTTGTGCTGGGACTGGGAAGGGTGCAGAGGAACAAAAAGAAAGGAAGGTCTATGTGACATGCAGAGGCAGAGGACTGTGGGAGTTGGGGGGAAGGGAGACTCACAGGGAGACAGGATGGATGGCAGGAAGGTTAAAGATTGGGGAAAACAGATGTGCACATGTGTATAGACTTCTAAACCATTCCCTTGTGGTTCCAAAGTCTTGATAAGTACTGGTGTCTCTTTTTCCTCTTTCTCTTGCTTCCTCTCTCTGTCAAGACTTTTTCCTGTGAAGTCCCTTTCTCCCTTAGAAAAAAGAGCAATGCATCAGTTGCAGGAGGGACTTTCACAAAGCTCTTCAGCCCCTCTGGTACCAAAGGTTAACCATAATGACAACACTTAGCCCTAAACTTAGGTCCTCCTTGCCCTGTATCTAACATTGGCCTCATTTGTTTTTTTCAGCATTGTCCTAGTTCTAATGACCTGTACAGTAATAGGTCATGCTGTCACTAAACCCTACTTGATCCTTCAGAATCTCCAGATTAAATCATTTGGTGTAATATGTTAGGACTAACTCAGGTTGAAGCCTAGCAACCCTAGCAGGATCCAGACGTAAATGCCGCTTTTCAGCTCAACGTATGAGAAGCCCTCAACCTTGGCCTGAATCCAGTTAGGCCAGCTAACTCTGTCCCAAAATTTCTCCCAGCATGGCTCTCATGCTGGTCTGGAACATTGTGTTAAACCTGACACTCCAACTGCTTCTGTTCCAAGGGCTAATCGTAACCTTAAACTCTGGCCCAGTGACCTGACTTAAATACTAGCCCAACTAAAGGTGTCAGCGCTCAGCAGAGCACTGCAGCACACAAACTGCTTAGGAGTACTTTTAAGTTCTCAGCCCCTTGTGGACCTGAAAGATGAACTTCACCTAAAACCAAACATAGCCCATCCCATCGCATTTCCTTTCCCTTGCTGTGTCCAGCACTCCTGCGTGTCTTGTGGCATCTGCAGAAATGGTGAATTAGTCTGGTTTTGCAGTCATTACACAAACTCCTCTATAAAGGCCAGAAAAGCAACACTTGGCTATGCCAGAACTAATTGCAAGTGTATTTAGGATTTCACTTCTTTCAGCCCAAGTGGAAGATGACCAACCCGAAAACCCAGACTTTTGGTCTAACAGCAACAGCAGGTCTTTCAGGATCCAGAAATAAAACCTAACTTTCTGCATATAAATGTCCCAACAAAAGACAAACTTCCTGCACTTAGATAGGGTTCATTAGGCAGCCCTTGCTCTAGTCCGAGTCCTTCTGTCACAAATCCAAACACAACCACAATACCATCCTTAACTTGACGTCCACAATACATTTCTTTATAAAAAGACCCACATCTTATTTCCCTCAAACGTCCCTAATCTGCTTACTATTTTTGTAGCATTTACAGGTTCCTGTAATGAACAAGCTTTTTATGATCTTTCCCTCCTACGGCACAAACCTGATTCCAACCAAACATAGCCTTAAACTAAGAAAGGTAACCCCCACAGCAACAGACCTAACTTGTACTACAACATTACCTTCATGCTACAGGATACGGACCCTACAAGAACTGAAAATATACCTTCAGCCCAAATTGTTGCCCATTAGATTTCTCCATGTGCCAAACCTTATCCTATTTCAGTGGCGACTACAAAATTCACATATAATATGAGCAATCCTTGCCCTTCTTTTCCTAACCTTAAACCGAACCATAACTGTCATTGGTACCACAGCCATTGCAAAACCCAGTGGTCATTGAATCACAATTCTGTAATCTCATTTCTCTCACACCCTAATCGCAATCTTCAACCTAACCATAGTTTTAAGTTAAAAGAGGTGACGCTGCTGTCCTGTGAGTATCCTACACAATCTCACTAGTACTGTCCTCCTTGTTTGATATTCCCTAGAGGATTAAGATGGTCACACAATTCTCCATCCAGTTCTCTCTCACACCTTAACTCTGTCCCTAATTCAACTGTTTCTCAGTCTTAATCATCACTTTAACTTTAGGTTTATCAAAAGAGAGGTGACCTCTTTCATATGGAAATTATTAAAGACCATTTGAACACTTTAGTATTCAGCAATATATTGTATACTTCTCTTCTAAACCGTACGTTAGCTCCAAATTTTAGTCTAGTCTTAACCCAAAGGAGGTGACCACAAACACCCCAGGAGGGTAATTCTTTCAGATCGCACCCATTTGGGATGTGTTCTGGCCTGATTAGGGCTTGTGTCTTTGCACTAGGGCTAGGGTTCAGTACAGTGAAGCTTGATGAGCAAGGTTCATCTATGGAACCTGTACATACCACAGAAAACTGATGAAGCTGGATGAATTCCAAGTTGAGAACGCGACTAGAGTTAGCTGTTGGTTGGACGGTGATTACCTGGCTATGTTGGATGTATGACTAAGTTTGCAGTCAGACTAATGGGTTTGGAAGGTTTAAAGGCATGGACTTTACAGCATCTATTGTGCTGCAGGGAGGTCAGTGAGCAAATTCCCCGATATTGTTATCCCAATTGCTTGAGATAATAAGTATTTTGTGTTTTGGGATGGGTCAGCCAGATGATGTACTGCTAGGGATCTGGTTGTGGCTTTGGAATGCAAGTGTGGAAGAAATTTATTCCTATATCCTGCAAATCTTGCAGTAGTGATGCCACTGGTGAAAGGGGACAGTTCAGGCAGGCAGTGAGAACATGTGGAAAGAGGGGTGTATAGATAGCGCATTCCTGGGGGAGATGTGTGAAACTAAACCCATAAAGAGATTTTGAAATTGAACCTGGGTCACCCATGTTCTGGTAAGTACTACAAACTGTAGACCACTGTAAAACCTCATAGAAGTATTGGTCCTGAAAGTGGCTATTTTGGCATTATCAGGATCTCAGTTTTGAATCAAAGTAGAATGTAGGCACATAGGTCCTGCTGCACTCTTTTATATTGCTGTGAGTCTCTCCCAGCTATGTAGGTATCATTGCTGAAGGCTGTTGTAGCTGACAATTACCTTCCATGTAAAAATATATATTTGAAGCTATACATTATCCTAATGTTTCTTTTGGAATCTAGTAACATGACTTAAGAGGAGGAAGCCCCAAAAGCTATCAGTTACAATTAATTGTTTTTACTCAGAGATTTTGTGGTTTTGCTGTCAAGGTAAGATAGAATAGACAACTTCCCAGCTTACCAAATGTTGCCACTCACTAGTATCAGCGTAACTGTAATGTCATGCTTTTTATTTATTTATGAGCACCATATGCCTGTCATTTCAGAAACCAGTGGACGTTATGTGTTCATTCATTAGGTTTCTGAAAACAACAAAGACCCCTGATTATATTGCACACCAGTCGTTCTTGCTAGTGCTTTATTTCAGTAAATAATAGTGGTCTTCAGAACATTCAGTACACCATCAATTAAACGTAGTTGGAATTTCTCTATATATTTACATATACATATACATACACACATTTTATTTGCTAACACTATTATTAGAATGCCTAGGGATTGAGAGTCCATGATTTTTAGGCAAGGCTGAAAATAAAAGTAGTTATTTTTCTGTTAACCTAGTAAGACCATCAGTTTGGTCAGTGAGACTTACATTTCTGCTGAAGTTCCATAACACCATAGCTCTGTGAAAGCATTCGGCTAATAACATTAGGCATGGCTTTGTCTGCTAATCTGTGCACTTCCACCAACCACATCCCATTACAGAGAGGAGCAGAATGTCTAACCTCTGCTCTGCTCAGTGTACATTACACGGGCAATAGTTTGACTTTGTCTGGGGAAGCATGAAGTACAGTAGTAAGTCGTACACTCATGGTCTTAAACAGATCAGTGTGAAAAACTTAGAAACCTCATCATCTTGCTGATGTACAATCTTTATCTATGATTAGTTCTTGAATTGTCAGTTTTTAAAACATTCCTAACTGGGGAAGCTTCCAGCACCTTTTCTTCTGATAGTGTATTCCCATTATAACAGATTTCATCATATGATTTTTTTTCCTGAAACCTATTAATCTTACTGTTTTCCAAAGTCCCTTTTGCTGTTGCTGAATGCTCATCCACATAATCTTTGACTATTGTAACCTCCTTATTCCCAGTTAAATTACCAAAAGTAGACCTCCAAGGGTAGTTTCTGTTAGGAATGTTCTTCCCTTTAAAGGGCTGTTGGAGGAGGTGACACAGAATTTCAGTCATTCAGCAAACAAAACTCAAAGCTTGTGAAACTGTGGATGCAACACATACTGCCTATATATAGGAGAGTAATAGGTATGTCAGGTGAAGCAGGGGTGAATGATTATTGTACCCAGAAGGCTGAATGCATTCATAAAGGTTACAATGAGCACATGATGTTGGTAGGGGAACACATGGAAAAGAGTGGTAGGAAAAAAAAACAAGGGGAAGGGTTTATGAATACCAAATCATGAGTGCTATACTGAATAGTGCTTCCCAGTGCTAGAACAGGTCAGAAGGTAGAACGAGGCTAGTGCCTGGCATGAACTGAAGTTGTCCTATGATGCTGTAATGGAGGGAGGGCTGACACCAGAGGCCGAACCTGCAAAATAACAAAGCTCCCATGCCCACTGTGTGACACACTGAGAGTCAGGAGAACGATTCCTAATGCCAACCTCAAGCAAGGCAGCTGTGCAGGGGAAGGGATAAACATGGATTTGCAAACTAGCTGAGTCTTAGAAATTGGAGTATGAAACACCAGACTCTTATACCTACCTGTCCTGGTCACAAGCAACTAAAAGACAGACATCTAACAAATCTGCAAAATCCCATTGACATTGATTTGTGTGGTGTAATATCTGGATGACTCTATGCTAAGCACACTCCTTCATCTTTAAAATGTTCCACACCCACCCCCATTGTGATACCTGATGGGAAAACTAGTGCTCAGAGCTGCCTGCTGAGCCATATACACGTAGCCTGGACTGATACAACCACATAACTTGTTGCTTGCTTGTATTTTGTATGCAAAACAAGAAGTCCTGGTACGAAGAATATTGTTGAGAAGAAATTCTCGGCCAGTCTAAATCGGTGGAGCACTGCTAAAAGCAAAGAAACGAAACCAAATTGCATCAGTTTACATCTGGCTTTCAGTCAATATAAGCAGGAAAAAAAGAAACAGAAATATGGGGATGCTGGTGAAAGACAGAGCCACTAAACCCTAGCCAGTTATTATTACAAGGGATTAAACTGACAGTCGACAAGCTGTATGCTAGACATTAGCCCCATAGAACAGTGCACATCTGTTAGTAGAAATAGATTCGTAGAAAAGAAAAAAAAAATGTGGGTAGGTGGATAGAAATGCAGAGAAGAACTCATTCAAACACACTTCAGTCCCTCCAGTTCTTAAGCCACGTTGGAGAAGAACGGAGGTTTCAGTGTTCTTCAGTCCTCACTCAGGGACATGTCTGCAAATCCCAGCGTGAGCAGAGAGAGGGAGAACTGCTCCACAAAAGTGTCCTCTCCTTTCCCTTGAAAGTATCTGGGGCATGAAGGCATGTAGAGGAAGAGAGGATGGATTAAATTTGTGGTCTGTCTTCTTCACCCAGTGTCTTTTGCTAACACTGTGGAGGAGTCCCTTCGTGTGGTCACTCTGATACTCAGACTAGAGCGTGAGACTTCCTTTGCAAGTGCTGAAGAGAGCATTTAGGAGGCAAGATGGATTTTAGCCAGAGGTCATCCCATTTATATGCTGTCCTCTCTCAGGATAGACGGTATGTTGCCAGTCTAACCCATAAAGTGCTGGTGAGCTGTGTTGTAGGAGTATGTTACTTGTTTACTAGTTCAACAATGTTTTCTGATCCAAAGATACCATATGTTGCTATCAAGTATTTTTAGTCTGGGCTTCTTAATATCCAGTTTACTTTGCAGTCTTGGTTTCTTCACCTAAAAATAGCTCCGAGACAACAATAGCTCTTAGGTGGTTCCGCTTTTTGGATTAGACATGATTTGTTAAAAAAAAAATAGCAACATGTGATGGTAGTTTGGTGCCTTATTCCAGAAGGATCTTGGAGAGATTTACTAGCCTGCACTGAGCCTTACCACCTGCTGCTGTGGTACAGCTCTCCACTATGACACAGCATTCCTCTTCTTCAAGGACTGTCAGAGCAAATTATCTTTTCTGGTTCACAGATATTTTTTCTGGATGGGATTTTTTTTTTTTTTTTTTTGGTAGGTAGAATGAGCTGGGTTAGAATTTGGCCTGAACACTAAAGTGAAACAGACTTCTAGCTGAGAAAGATCACGGAGGCTTCCTTCACACCCACCCAAAAGGTCAGGATCTCTGTAGTACGTTCTGTCGGTGAGGTAACACCTGCAGGTATTACAGACCTTCTCCCATCTTCCTGTGATACCCAAACAGCAGTGACTCAGAAGGGAGGAGCTCTGCCTGCACTGAGTCATCATTGCTTTTCATATTTACCCTACAAATTTTAAAGTCAAATTCTGTCAAAAATTCTGTTTAACCTGTAAGATCCTAGCCCTGAGGGCTACACCTTCAAAACAATGCAGCAGGTTGTGGGGTTTTTTGTTTTGTTTTGTTCTGCAGTGCAAGTGGAAATTTGAGCATGTTACTGCTTGAACAGTGGGAGTTTCGTCAATGTAGCATCTACACACTCATTGCAGCAACCCAGTAAGGCAATGTGAGGTTTTTAAGCATTCTTATAGCCTTTATTGTCCTCGGTTGGAAAAGACATGACTTTTGCCTTTAAGAAGAAGTAAAAAAAAAAAACCCTTCTGACTTTGTAATGAGAATAAAAATAGTACTGTTTGGCTGGTTTGTGATGTTTGTCCCTTAGACTTCAGTTTCACAGTTCATCTGAGGTGTGAGGTTATGAAGTAGGACACAGAAAACGTGTCATGCTCTAATGCCTCCATTTTCACCTCTGGAAAGGCCCTTTGCTAAGACACTACAGCTGGGAGTATGTTAACAGTACTGCAGAAAAGGTATCACATTGTCCTTTGGTTAGCCATGTACAAGGATCAAATCGGATTTAATTCTGATGAAGAATTCTCATGGCTTTGAAAAATGGATCCTGTCAACATGAAAAAATTAAAATTTCATAGTAATCGCATATAAGGTTCAAGTATAGTGCTTGAATTTTCTAAGATACAAAATCTAAACTGTCTTTAGTCCTAAGATAAGCATTCTGCCTATGCAATTAGCATTTGTTAAGGTCTGTTAATTCTCACTGAAGTTTACCAATTCATTACTTTTTAGAGTCTGAGCAATAATTTTTCTGAGATTTGATAATGTTACAAAGGTCTGTTAAGGGATTTAGCAAGGTCAAGTGAGCAAGAATCGGTCCACTTGCTGACTTGATCTTGCACGTCGCCTTCCCACTGGGAAGTTCAAGTATGTTGCAGTGCACTGTCCACCAAGGGAATTCGGAAAAAGGTAAATTCTGGATCTACTGCAGGAGTGTGTCTGGGACCTTGGTGAGGTCTGTGCAAAACTGACTCGCTGTCTGATCTGTACATATTCTGCCATGTGAATAAGCCTGGACTAAGTAGGATTGCCTCACTTCAAAGCACTGTAGTAATTTAGGGACCTAGAATGAAATATCATTAAGTCAGAATTATGGAAGAAACTGGATTCCTGCACATGGATAAACAGGATTTTGCTATACTGGTGTGCCAGCTGCTGTCATGTACAGACTGTCATGTATTCCATATTGAAAGCAGGTGTATTAAATGAAATAACAAGATAAGAAAACCTTTGCATTAAAGCATAATTTTTTTAAACCTCCCTGGGAAAAACCTTGGTCATTTCAGCCTATCAGCTCTTTCCTTGGTATTTATTTTTCTCTGTTCATCTTTGAAACTCAATAAGGAAATAAAATACCAACATAAATAAATGAAGAAGAAGGTTTCTAAACACGAATAAGCTAGACAAAAGAAACAGAACACTAGAGAACGTTTACTTATTCATGATATCTTCATGAATGCCATACTTTGGAGGGAATGGGAGATTTTTGTTCATGTCTGACTCTCAAGCGTGTTAATCAGGTTTTATTAAAATGAGTGTGGGGGACAGTTAACTTGCAAAAACTAGGGAAGCTAAATGCAACCACATTAGAAGTTCATGTGACATACTACTAAGTAAGAGGAATTGTTTAAAGTTGAGATTATGTATGTAGGAGGATGGGAAAATATTTTCATAATCTTATTTAAAGAGAGGAAATCTTTGTGAAAGGATGCATGGTTGTGTAGTGGAAATGCAGAGTTGGTTTGTTCTGTCCATTTCTCTGTTCCGTAAAAGTTTTCTCTGTCCGGTGTAAGTTTTAGTAGTTTTGTCTGTGCTGTCATCCTGTCTGATAGGCATCTTCTTAAACATGTGGGAAGGCCCCTTGAAAATAATGAAGCTCCTTATAATGAGTTCAGTAAGCGTGTAAGTGTTTTCAAGATTTCAAAGTATCTCCGTGGTTCAGATCCATACTGCCTCTCTCGCTCTGTGACTGTTTTGTGTTAGTGTGTAGGACAGGGGGTTTTGGCTTGGGGTTTCTCTGTACAGCTGTGACCCTGGAAATGTCAGGAAAACAGTCCTAAAAGTGAGATCCAGGTATTATGCAACACTTTTCTCATCTGGCTAATTGAGAAATGACAGCAAAGTACGAGAAGATAGAAGCAGGGAAAACCAACCCGCTGTACTGGCAGGGGTATAAATTAAAATGTCAGAACAGTCCTCGTCACGTGAAATTTCTCAGAGCTCCATTTTTGCAATATGCTGCGTAACTTCTCTTACCACAGAAGTTTAGGGACTCGGGTCGTGTCTAGCTGTCTTGAAGTCTAAGATTAGCAGAACTGTGCTGCACCTCGTAGGATCGGGTTCAAGACTACACTTGCTAGAGCCTGTTTGCTGTGTATGGTCTGTCTAATGTCATTTCAAGTTATCTGATAGCAGTTCTTAAAATGCTGGCAGTTTCCATGCTGTTAGGCAAATGAGGCTTAGAAGAATTAACATATATATGGTCAGTGACACAATACGGAGCAATGTATGTGTTTTTCATTAAGTGGTTTCTTGGCGTATCTTCTTCTATCCCCAGGATTCCTTTGCATTTATTTACATTTTCATTATTCTTTTTTAACAGCATGTGCATGAGAAAACAAACGTCAGATAACCCTGAATTGCAGTTGTCACCCCATTAACAAACAGCCACATTGAGGGTGGAGATACCCTCTCAGTGCTTATTGATGGGGGGAAAGTGACCTTATTCTTTCATACAGGACAAGTCTGGCAACGTTTAGTTCTACTAGAAATATTTGTTGTATTAATAAAATGCCAGAAGTCCAGCTGTAAACTCCCAGAGCAGCCTGGGCTAATGTGATGCTGCTGCGGGTGCTGATGTGGGTGAGAGTTCGTTAGTTTCCTTTGCTCTCTCTGCTGTCCCCAGAAGGTGACTTGTGTCAGGAGGGGCTCGAAAGCTGAAGATTAGAGGGAGAAGTAGGCATGTCAGCTGCAGCATTTTGTTACTGGTTTTTCTAAATGCCTTATTTCAACGACAGCTCTTTTGCTAGCGTGAATTTCTTGCATCGATGCAAAGAAAAAAAATAAAAAAATCCAACCCGAATGTTGCAAATCAGAGGGTAGCCATGTCATTTCCTTTGCTCTGGCATCTTTGTGCGGCTCCGCTGCAGTTGTGGTTGTGTGGAGGGTGCGGCTCGAGTTTTACAAACCTAATGCCTCTCCTGCATAAACAGATTTCTCTTCTGTTCTCCGAAATATCGCATTATTATCATAATAAATAAATAAATCTGCACCGGAGTGTGATCTCAGTCTAAAACCACGCATCTGAATAGACACAGGTAACTGTGAAGAGACACTTAAAGATCCATATTAACTATTTACTTGTTCGTGTAAGGTCAGGCACGCTGGCAGTTCCAGAGGCTGATTTCATACAGAGCCCTGGTTGATACCAGTGTCTAAAAAAGGTGTCAGGTCCCACTGAAGCTTCTCTCACAACTGGGGCAATCATAAGAGTGTGTGTTTTTTCGCCTCTTGCCCTAGTGCTAACATGGATTCTTGCACAGCTAACAAGACAAGTGAACTAACTTCTCTAACAGCCAGGGCATGGGAAGGATCTCTTTTCTCTGCCAGGAAACTGTTTTCATGGAACTTGTACAAACTTAACTGCCTCCAAGAACTGACCTCTTTTGCTGCATTTGGATTTTCTAGTCATTAAGGGAAGGGAAAGAAACACCTGGACAGACAGACAGACACTGTGACCACGTTACCTTTGAGGCTTCTGTTTAAAAAAAATCAGGAAGTAAAACCAGAGGGAAAACATAGACCTGTCCTGGAAATGCCCTCTCATTTGGCAATGGGCAAGACTGGTGTTTGAAACCATTTAAAAAATGTTGGTTTACCTATCTAAGAAAAAAAAAAAGAAAAAAAAAGGAAAAAGAAAGCAAACTCAGAAAACCCCTTGGTATCTTTGAGCTCCACCGAAATGCAGACAAGCTCACAAAACCCTCTGAGATATCTACAATCCACCGAAGACCCAATCCACAAATCATGGCATTTGCAAAACTCCAAGGAGTCTGTGGCCATGTTTGGCGAGTTCAGAGGCTATGCACGGACATGACTTGGACATTTCTACCATGTACTGCACGTAGGGCCTCATTTTTGTGATTGACATGGCCAGGAGCGTATTTTGCAGATGGGGTCTGGCAAAGTGTCAGCACCTTTAATTTTCTATTTTTGCTTAATGTGGACACAGGGGTCAGCCAAGACTGTCTGTTGAAAACAGCAGGTTGTTTTGTGCCATCATTTTTCTAGCCTTGCTTTCGGCTGATGTTAGTGGTGAAGGAGTCACTTTAATATCTGAATACAGAGTTGGAGCCCATGGAATTTCTCAGTGTAGCAGAGGCTCTCGCTGTGCTGGGGAGGCAGGAGTGCGGTAAGAAGAAGGGAAAACAATGGATCCCTGTTTCACGTTCTTAATAATTTTTAAACTAGTGTAAAACACTACTGAAAAGGGACCTTCGTCTGAAATACTTGGACGTTACTTTTATCATCTTACTCTGTAGGAACACATTCAATAAAAATACAGAAGAAAAGCCCAACAACTTTTGCCATTGTTAGGAACATGGGGAGGCCATTGCTGATTAGAAGCAAAACTACATCCAGGAAATATTTGTTGCCATAGTGACCATATTTAGTGGAGTCCTTTTTCTGCTTTACAGATCTGATTTAATTAATTCAGATATTTATAAATAGCTTCCCATGGGGCCAAAACTAATGGCTGCAAAGTAAAGTTGCAAAGATTTTGGATGTGCAGCTCTGTACAGACAGATGGAGACCCCACTTCAGCAAAGCAGCTAATGTGAGCACACAGTTTTAAGCATTACATCTCAATCAACAGAATTGTGTGTGTGCTTAAACTCATACATGTGCTGAAATAGTCTGCTCAATAAACAGCAGATAGTGAGCATTTCTATTTTAAATTTTGTGGTTTGTTTTGATCTAACTTTCATAAACTCCAGTGTAAATAAATCCTTAAGTAGTTACACCATTAGTCACACTAGGAGTGGCCAGTTGCCTACTCGGCAGTTGCTGTGAGCATTAGAGGAAATATGGGCATATACACCTTTCACGTTTTCATGTTCCTTCCACTAATCTGCAGCCTCTGTGAGTCATCCTCTGCAGCCCTCTTCTCCTTATTTTTGTTTATACTACTGCTAGGGAAATGGTTAAAACATATGCATTTTACATTTGCCTAAAAGGGATTTTTTCTGGAAGTGTGCAAATTGAGCATGCCGTATGTGTAATCGCCAACAGTTCAGGTACCTTCAGTATGAAATTCTCTTGAGAGCTTCCTCTTAGTCAGGTGCCCAAAGACTTGCAGCTACTCTGCATCATTTGCTTAGAATATGACTTCCACATCCTTTGACTCTGTGTTGTCCCAGGTGTTAATTCTGCCTTGTAAATGCGATTGCACAGTCAGTTTGGGAGAGAAACAAGCAAGAGGAAAAGGTTAAAGGATTTACCACTCCTGCTGTTTTTCAGAGGTTTTATCCCCTCCAGTAAAGCATGGCATATGCAACTGGTTCTCTCCACACTTGGCACATCAGGGGGCATTAGCATGTTGTCCAGCATCAGGATAGTAAGGGACAGCTGAAACTGGAAGAACAGAAAGGGAAAAGTCCAGAAGCAATTTAAAAATTACAATGACATAAATTCTGCATAAAATCTGCAAAGACAAATAGTCAGAAAACTGGTTGACACCTCTAGCATCATCTTTATTTGTACTGCTTTCATGTATTTTCAAACCATAGTTTGTATCAGACATTTGACACCTTTCCTAGCCTTCTGCACTCAGACTTTCCTAAAATCTGGCTTTTGTATTGCAAAACTGTTTTTGTCCAAGAATCAGAATCCAGGTGGCATATCTACACAAGAAGTTAGGGTTTTTTTTAAGCTCCTCAGCTTCCATGAGGTGCCATTCTCCACACAGAGATTACACAGTCTTTGCCATTTTCTTAGACTTATGGAGACCCAGACTCCAGGTCCCTCAGACTGCATACAAAGAGAGGACAAGTGAACTGATCTTCAGAGTTCAGTCTTTCACCTGCACTGTGAATCCACAGGAAATAGTCAAGACATCCTGAGACTGTTTCTGCAAACATCCCATGGCAACACCTGGTCAGGGAAGTTTGTGGTGCAGAATGTCCCTCTTGAAGCTGTACTGCTGGACAGGAGCAAGTTCTCTTCCCGCAGCATTTATTTTGGAATATCCATCGCCTGAGGAGGCCTGGTAACTACTTTCCTTACTTTACCATGTGCGTTTGTGGACAGCTTGCCCTCCATTTTACCTTGCTGAAGTGTTCTGGGAGGTTTGCAACTGCTGTTCCTCTCCGAAAAGCCCCTTCCATGGAGAGGCTTTTCAGAGAGGAACAGCAGTTGGCCCAGAGTTGGGGTGAAGGCTAGGCAAGAAGGGGTGCCAAAGCTTTCTGTGTCCTGGTCCTTCTTCTGTCTGACAGGAACAGGGGCAACAGTCTCTCACACAGCAGGAGCCTTTCTGGGATAATTATTCAATAATTGTGAGTTTTTCTGTTCTGCAGTCCTCACTAGTTTTTTCTCAGTACGGTTGCATTGAACTTAGTGGGAGAGTGTTCAAATAAGTAAGAATTGTCTCAGTTTTTAACCCAGTAAGTTCATGTCTTAGAGCAGTGATGTCATGACAACCAGATGCTTTTGTTCTCAGTGCCTTATTTATCAGAGATTTGGAACTTTTACACAGGGCAATTGGTGTAGAAAGGAAAAGTCCTCTTCTGTGCATCTCACCACACCACTGGGTGAGGACATTTTGTGTCAGAAGCCAAAACAGGCAAAATCAAATGAAGGAGGCAAGGACAGGCGTTCCTCTGCCTTGGCAAAGCCAGAAAAGGACATGCTGGAGAACCCCTCACAGGAGGACCCAGACAATCCCAGAAGGATTAAGCTGTGATATACTGTACGCAGTAACCAGAGCTGAACCTGGCAACATGCAGCCCCGGGGAGCACGGCTCCAGCGCTCTGTGTGCAAGAGGCTGTTGTCCATCAGCTCCAGCATGACCCTGTGCACGCTGTTATGACAGCTGTTGGAAACTGTTATGTCAGTGTACCCTTTCGGTCTCTTCAGGAATAGAAGATGCTGTGGTCTTTTGGATTTTTTAATGCCCTGCTTAATCTGGATCACAAGTTCCTGAGACATCGATAGTTTTAACCGTGTACTGCACAGGCCTATTTGTTTATATTGCTGGGACGTGCTCTTTGTTTCTGGCAAACGCTTCCAGAGGCAGCCCATGCAGAAGGTGACTGGAATAACTTCTCTTTCCTTACACCTTTAACTTCTCTCCTTCTGCAAAACATTGCTACAATATCACTGTATTCCTTTAAAAGAAGCATCTCTGTCTGAAGTTTTCTTTTGGCACAGTGTTATTTCTTTTCTAGTAATTTTGTAAGGGATACTGTCGGTTTGGGTTTTCCCTTCATAATAAATGCATCACAATTTGTTTCTGCTCTCAAACCTACACAAATCCACTGCAATACCAATTTCACAATTGCATTCCCTGCTTTTCTACCCCTGCTGCTATTTGATTTTCAGAGAGAAAGGGAGAAGCTAAATATTTATACAAGGGAAACTGAATTTACATAATAAATAAACAGAAAAAGCAGAGAAATAATCTCCCCCTCTGCTCTTTAAGTTTCAGCAACACCACATGTAAGCTGTTTCAAAGAGAAGTGTGCCTCCTGCCCTTGTCCCAGCTTCGGCAGACATCCCTTTGACTGCTTGTACTCCTTTTTAACTCCTTTGCATAAAAGAAAAACTCCCATTGTGTCTCAGAAATTCAATATGATATGGAAACCAGATAGGTTGTTTGGGTTTTTTTTAAAAAGAAATGCCTCCTGCCCAACTTTGGTATGGCAAGGAAATTTGATTATCACTTGTTGACAGGCATGCAGGTCATGTCAAGTGTTTCTGACAAGTCTATTTTAAGTTAAGCTAGAATTTGTATTTTGATTATGACAGAGTAAAAATACTTGGACAATAGATGGTCTTTGCCTGTGAATGAAAATTGAATATGCAGGTTACGGTCAGACACATTTCTATTAGGGAGATGAGGCTTTGGTTGGGTCACTGCCCAGATGTCCTAATTTAAAAAAAAAAAAAGAAAGAAACAAAACCCCCATACCACCCTCCCTCCTGGTACTTTGAAAGAGAAAGACACGATCACAGCAACACAAGAGAACTAACATGAAGTTAATTGTGAAAGACAACTAGAGATTTTCCTCTTGCCCATTGTAGTCAAGTGATAAAGTATCCACCTCCTTCCGCTTGACTGTGAGTTTTATTCCACAAGCCTGCATTTCTGCAGCATCACAAGATGCTTTAAGTGTTAAATACCCTGTGGGTCCTGGCTCCTTTGGCTCACAGCAGTAACTAACTCAGAATCAACAGCTGAGACCCAGAACGGAGCTGGTGTGTGGTCAGGAGCAGAGCTCGCCAGCGTGCTTACATCGGTTGGCCCCCTTCATGCCTTGGGTAGTCTCCGGCAGCAGCATCCCAGCACAGCCCTCTGCAAGGCTGCAGCAGCCGGCTGAAGCAAGCTGGAGTGCTCTACGTCTGCAGGTCTGAAACCAGGGGTTGTGTCTCTGTGTGGGGTCTGTAATGTTAGGAGCGAAGTAGAGAGCCCAGTTAGAGGCCATTTATCTGTGCCAATATTTGGGGTCAAGGGCTCACGAGAAGTGGAGTTGCAATTTGCAATGGGGTCATGACCAGAAAACATTTGAAAATGGCTAACAAGGACACTAGGTTTGAGAATAGTCCTCAGTAGAACAAACTTCGAGTGTTGCTTTCCAAGCAGTTGTCATGTGAAGCAAGGACCATGTTGGTCAGTATTCAGCTCTCTCCTTTTGGAAGCAGACTGGTTCTTGGAAGAAAAAAATCGTCAGAGGATGTGAATGTTTCTGAAGAGGGAGATGCTGAAATTTTGCTGGATTCAGTGTCTGTTTGGTCTTTATCCAGCTCTGAGCTCAAAGGCAACACTTGTGATAATACATTTTCTTCACCATAGAGACAAATGCACCTCCTGAGGGAAAAACAGTTGCTTTGACATTTCAGGCTGGGAAACCTGTCCTTGACACATGCACAGGCCCTGATACATGGTGTCTTGGCTTCGCATGCTTACAGCTGTCTGAGAGGCTGGCACTGGCCCTGTTCAAAGGCAGTGGCATGCCAGCACCGCAGTGGTGAGGTCCCCAGCGGAGATGTTTGCACTGGGAAGGCAGCAGAGCACAGCAAATACCATCTCTGTCACAGGAGATGATGTTCTCTGCATTAGCCATGGCGTTGTGCACTTGCTCACACATGGTAACATATTTATGTTAGCAAAAGCCCCGATGGGACAGAGGAAAAACAGAAAGGGAGCTTATGTTATGTTGTGGCTGCCAGCAGTCACAAACTGCACTGTGGCAGGAAGCTGAGTGTAAGAATCAACTGTGTTTTCAGACTTCTTCTAGGAGCTGCAGTCGTGATTTGCAGAGCTGCCAAAGACCTGCAGCGCTCCTACTTTTAGCAGGATGGGGGAGTAGCCATTCTGGAAATCTGTCCAAGGGATTTAAAACCAAGCCCCTGGCTAGTAGCAGTATGGTACGACTAAATATTGGTGCCCAAAGGACTAGATAGCAAAAAGCACAGAAAAAGTGACTGGGCAAAGAGGTGACTATGCTGGAACATAAATCATTAATATGAGTGATAAGGTGAAGCACAAATAAGGGAACATTCCTATTGTACAGTATTACTACCGTGGTTCTGCATCCATAGTCACCATATCATAACACTGGCTGGCCAAGACTACATAAAAACTCGACCCTAACAAATGTACTCTTGGCTCAGTGAAGGTTATGAGGCTCTGATAGTTACAGAGAATTCAATACAGCCAGCTTTACTGCCTGTTTGTGCTTCTTCACCATTATAATTCTCCTTCAGCAAAACAAATGATTACTGACTAGCTGAGAGGTTATAGGCCCATAAAACCAGAGGACACTAAGAGATGATCTGTACATGTGACAGTAAGATGAGCAATCACATCCCGACACAAACTATGCCATTAGTATTACTTACTTTTAAAGTGCCATTATCCCTGCATTGTTCTCTCTCATTAACAATTAGTCATTCAGGCCCTTGAGAACTTTAATACAATAATCCCTACAAGCTCATCAAGCAAATCTCACACAGTCGCAATGTTGCATACAAGATTTATAAGACGGAACTGGCTGGATGTGAATGTGGGAGTAATGGTCCATAAGCAAATGTGACATAAAAAGAAGTCAGCCAGGAAAGCAGCCTACTGAACTCAGAAAGCCTAGTTGTAGCGGGAGATGCTGTTATTTCAAAATGGCTTTCATCTTTTGGGGTGGAAGGGAGTTATTTTGTCACAGGAGAAGAAGCAACTGCATAATGTCCATGGCATTTACATTCTGGTTGTCCCGGTTTCATAACTGGGAGCGAGAAGGTGGGGGG
Organism: Limnodromus scolopaceus; assembly: GCA_028565335.1. Lineage (NCBI taxonomy): Eukaryota > Metazoa > Chordata > Aves > Charadriiformes > Scolopacidae > Limnodromus > Limnodromus scolopaceus. The sequence continues at coordinate 66,774,376 of JAOXNO010000013.1, read as the reverse complement.
AGAGCATCTGCCGCCGTCATAGGCCAATTCGGCCTGAACCACGACACTGGTCAATGAAAGTGAGTCCCTGGTTTTGAAATCATGTAGCTGTATGCGTTTTCCATTTGAATGCTGTATTAGGAGAGCCTGTGCTCTCCATTCCCTCCCCTTTCTTTCCCTTCTCCTTTTCAGCAAAAAGAGACCTCACCAACAAAGAGAAAATAGATTGAAAGCTCTTGCATCCAGACTCTTTCAAGCAAAGCTTGAGAGAGGCTTTGGCACATAATGTTCACTGCCCTTAGAAAGCAATAACCAAATGCATTCTGCTGGCAGTTAGCAAGTGCAGTGATTTCAACACAGATGAGAGAAGAGAGGACAAAGAAAGAATATGCTTAGAGCATCCCTTTCACTGTGAACCTATGGGCCAGCTGGAGTGTTTACAAAGCTCTAAGGCCAGCCAGCAGGGAGTTGCAATAATCTAATTTTAATTATGTGACAAAAGCATGAAGAATCATTTCAAGGGCTAACAGAGGAAAATGGTTGCAGCCTGCCAATATTCCTTAGATGGTAAAAGAAGACAAGTTAACTCACAGAATTTAGTTGTTTCTCAAAAGAGTAAATGGGATCTATCACAACTCCCAGCCTGTTGTTGTTAGAGAACAAATTGTTTGCCAGAAAAAGGCTTTAGATGTTAAAGAAAGTTCCCAAGAGGCATCTAGGCAGAACAGCAATACCTACGCTCATCGTCGTAAATAAAAGATGTACTCTACTGGTGAGAAAACAAAGTCCCATAATCATATTAAACTGGCTATTATGAAATGCAGAGTATATAAGTTGCTAGGTATAAATTGACAGAGCTTTAGTCTGAGTTCTCCAGCATCACCGCCTTCTGGCAAGATCACAGTAATAAAACAGCTGTTTTGCTGTCCCAAAGCAAAGCACAGTTAATAAAAGGAAAGCAGAAGGAGAGAGAAGGGAAGGGAAGGGAAGGGAAGGGAAGGGAAGGGAAGGGAAGGGAAGGGAAGGGAAGGGAAGGGAAGGGA
>JAOXNO010000013.1:66757276-66773336 GCA_028565335.1 Limnodromus scolopaceus | reverse complement strand
AGAGAGAAGGGAAGGGAAGGGAAGGGAAGGGAAGGGAAGGGAAGGGAAGGGAAGGGAAGGGAAGGGAAGGGAAGGGGCAAAGCTCAAATCCTCCTGCTTTGCACACATCCCAGCTGTTTGGCAGAAAAAGAGTGTTGTCTCCTGACAATAACAGGACAGAGCTCACAGCGATAACCCTGATCATTTTGACTCCATTGAGTAGACAGCCATAGTGAAAACATGGGGAAACAAGTTACATTTCATGCTACCACAAGATGAATCCACAGGTTCTTATTTTAGGATTTTCTTCTTCTTTCTGTATGCACTGAGTCTGAACTTTTAATACAAGATTATCCTTAATTTTATTGTTCAGTAATACTTTATACTATCATGGCTTTCTTTAATCTGCTGTTACACTAGGATTTCATGCTTTGGATTTATTATTGCTTGAGACACCCTAGTAGTGAACAAAATTTTAGTCTTTTGCAAAGGCATTATTGGTAATACTGCATTTTCAAGCAATTCACATTCAATAATTTAACAGTCACTGGGGCTTCATGGGAACTTTCAAGGAATGGCCTACCTTGTTTGAGAGCTTGGTGGTGTGCTTCAGGTATTCTCCTTGCCACAACATCACTTTGATGACAATGCTACATAGAATGCCCAAAAGTGCAGGTATTCTGGTTCAGCTTCTACTCTTCATTATGCTGTTAAGTGAAATAACATGCTGCTAAATAAGCGCATGGCTTTCAAGTTCAGGAATTGTTAAACCTTTCTCTCCATATATAAAATCTTTAGTTAAAGCACCTTATCATAATTCATAGCAATTGTTATTTGAAGTAGGAGCACGCTACAATGCTATGTGTATGTTAAGCAAACACAGAGTATAGTGTGTGTAGTCCCTGCTTTAGTATAGTCCCGTTTACATCTGGGTCTGCAATTTTGCAGAGATAGTGTATCATGGAAATAGGATTTGTCTCCTGTAGAGCCAATGGAAAAACATGTGGAAGTGGTGTAATATTTATGGTGCATGTCCTCAAAATTAGTGTAGTTCTCCTCATAGAATTAATTAGGTGTCTCTGTAGAGTGACTTTTTAATGAAAGCCTCTACACAAGTGCAAATGATTATTAATAAGGTATTATACAAATCATTATTAATAAATAAACAAACTTAAAACTTTTTTCTGCTAACATCATATGCTCCTCTCTTCTTTCAAATGGTCTCAGTGATCATTACTAAATTAAAACTCAGCGTAATGATTCTCAACAATACTGGCAGTGGATATTGCCATCTGCAAGTTACTTTTCCCCATTATGTGACACTGATGTTCTTGTTCTTGATCAACACTGTCATTCACATTTGCATAACTTGAGGCCTTTTTCTGTGAATTGAGCCACTTTTGTATGGGATTTTCTTCCAACACCAAGTGCTTTTGGCACAGGTTAGTAGTGCCTTTTCGCATTTCTCTGGAGTAGGATTTAAGGTGTGATGTTAGCATTCCTCTGCATATTTCCAAACTTTCCCTGGCCCAGGTTTTAACGCAGACACTTTGAAAATATGTCTGCTGTCACATGTTAACATGTACTTCCATCACACCTTGAATCAGGGCCAACTTCAGGCATAGATAAAGAAGGCAAACTCCTGTTTCCAGTAGTCTGTCCTCCTCAGTGACTGACTGTGGTACCTGGAGGAGATGAGAATGAGCTATTTGACCACTATATGCTGCCTGAGCATCAATTCTTGTTACTAGTGACTGAAAGTGTCAAGGCAAGAAGGGGAACAAGGTGAATGAAGCAATTAATTACTGCTGTGAGGGCTGGGAATGGTTCTTCCTTGCAGCCAAAGTCAGTGATGCGTCTCTCGAGAGATGCTAATGGGGCTATTGAGAGATGTAGCACAATGCTACATTGGGTCTTAAAATGTAAAATAAATTGTTTTTGCAGCTAGACAACAACCATTAGCCTGCTGGTGCTTGAATTCAGCTAACTAACAGTTTTATGTGGGTAAATGACACTTATTTTTTTTTTTTTTTGAGTCCTTCTAACCAAGCTGTAAGCTGTTCCTGCCTCTTTGGACCATTTGGTAGGTGGAAAGTCAGACTGATGAATTCTGGGCAAATCATCGGAAAGGGAAGAGTGGGGGAAAAGATTAGAGAGAATTTGGGGGTACTATCAGCTTTCTGATGATATAGATGTTTGTATAAAGGTTTATGCTTACCTGCTGACATGAATAATTCTTCAAATAGCTCTCAAGTAAATTTTTTATACTCTACAGTTATTTTGTAAGTAATCTGGTGAGAGCCATCTGCAGTTTCTGGAAAACTGCATCCATTTGCCATGAAATCAGCAAACTAGGGTAGATTTTGATAAATAGTCTGGAGGTGAAAAAATGAGGAAGGGTGAGGCCTTAGAACAAGTGTCATTTTTTAAACAATCCAATTTAATTTTTTATTTTAAAAGTGACCCTCTTCCATTTTTACAATGAAGTTCAAAATGTAGGGTCTTGAAGTGAGATTGAATATCTCCATTTCCAACCCACAGGATTTTTTTTATTTATTCAATATAGAACCTGAAGTGAAAAGTCCATTATTCAGTCAGCTCCGAAGGGTGTGAGTTTCAGAAGCCAGAACAGGGAACTGAGATGGGAGAGCAGGGCAGAGTGGAGGGAGTGATAAGCTCAGCATTAGCTGTTGGTTGACATAACAAAGATTGTTTTTGTCAAGGGAAGAGGTGGAAATATCTTTTCTCCTTTTCTATTTTTTTGGTCTTTAAAGAAAGCTGAAGTTCACCATTCACATTCCTGAATGCTTAAAAGCTTTCTAGATCAGCACTCTGCTCTCCCTCCAAGTTACCTTAAGAATCATGAGGAACAGATGCCTTAAAAAAACTTCTCCCTCTTCATACTCTTTGATTTTTTCTAAAATCAGGGATGCTTTACATTGGAAATACTCAAACACCAAGGAAGCCCAGAGTCTTTGTGGACTGTCAGCTGTGTACCACAAAGCTGTGGTATTTTTGTAAGGCAGACAAGGTGCAATGTGCCATAGTTAAATAAAAAGGTTTTCTTTTGTTTTATGTTGACTGAAGCTCTCAGTAGTCTAGTGGCTAGTGGAATACCATAAATTTATAGATCCTTAGTGAAAATCTTCAAGAAGAATATATATTGGTTAAAACTGTTAGACAAAGAAGCATATACAAACATTTAAGAATATATCTAAGGATGTGGCTACCAGTTATACATCAGCATTAATTGTACTGAAACCAAACTGTTGTGTAATGTAGCCTAATGCTTCAGTCCTGCACAAGGCACACCTGCATCTTTATGAAGAACTGACTTGGAGTCAGCTTGACAGCTCAGATTCCAAGCGGGCTATCTGTTAACTTCGTGGATCGAATATAAGCAAGGAAGGAGTCCACAAGTTTGCCCGCTGCTCCATCTAGTGCTTGTGTTCAGTATCCTATAGGAAGTATTTTTTTCTTGTGAATACTGATATTGTAGGAGAGGCATGGATATGCCAAGGAGCACCTTAATTGCTGGAGAGCACTTGTAGTTCACTGATTTCCTAGCTCACGAGGACTACCCATTTGAAAGTCCTCTCTTTTACTGGCCTTTCTTTTTTTGTTGCCTGACAGCCTGTTATAGGGAGCAAGCGTTCCCGAAGAACGGCTGAACTGCCTTTGCAAAGGGGTGGTCTTCCAGGAGCTCTTAGAGGAAAAGGAATACATAAAGCATGAGACTTATCAATCACTAGAGCTGTTGTGATAAAAACAGAGTATTTGTGTCAAGCAGACTGGGTGCAGTTTAATGAATTTTGTATTTAATATGACTGTTTATTAACTAAAATAGCTCATTTCTACCAGGTAAGTACCAAATCATGGGATAAATCAGTATTTTAGCAGTGTACTCAAAGGCATATAATACAGAGAATAGAAGATGAAATATTGCACTTGTCAGAAAGGTGAGGAAAACAGTTTCAGACAGGCTGTGCCCACTCTAGTAATTTAAAGAGTATCAAGGAAGGTTTCTGAATATAAACTAAATTGTCATAAGCTCAGTTGTCAGAACAGTCTCTGGTAGTTGTTACAGTGGCCAGCTAGCACTTTCCCTGGCAGCTCCCAGGCACAATTGAGAAGATACTCTGGATGAAGGACCATTTAATAGGATGGATGTTGGCATTCCATACCATGTGACCCCAGGCATGTTTAATTTCCCAGTGTAAATGAAGTCACAGCATAACACAGCGTGTTACTGAGAATTTTGATCCCTTGTAGTCTTGGCCTGAGAGCTTTGGCTCTGTAACTCCAACTGTAATAGCTCATGTTTCTAGCTCTAGGCATCCAGGGAGTGTAACAGGAAAGGTAATGGCTCTCACAGCTTGGTGAGAGTACGACTTCAGAAGGAAGTTTTTACTGTCTAGCAGAACTTTCTACAGGTTGCAATTCTGCAGCTGGATATTACTCATTTGATTTTTAAGTAAGACTCTAGTCTAAGCAGCTCTCAGAGATGCCATGGGCAATAATCATCAGCTTCCATATCACTAGCTGGCTTTAGCATCTTCTGGAATATAAATAGGCTCAAAATAATGGAAGCAGTCATATCAGCATACTACAGTAGCCAGGCACTACATATTGCCACAGCACACTAAATACTCTCATGTGGAGGAGAGAAAATTTTCCCTGTGCTGTCTTTGTAAATCATTTTCTGAATTTGTTTATGTTTACCTTATTCATTTTCTTTCTCCCGCTTTCCTTTCCTCCAAAACAAAACTGCCAGAGAGGAAGAATGGATCTAGCACCTGCCAGAGATGTTCAAATATTAAAAATAAGAGATGACCCGTTAAATACAAAACCTAGAAGGAACAAGAGAAAACAGGGTATTGATTAAGTTGGAAAGTGCTGTTAGAGGGCAAGTCTATTTTGTTGTTTATGTATCAGTCAGGTCTTTATTTCAGAACAAATCACTCCACAGAATAAAATCCCAGGCAGAAGGGTTAATGGGGTAGCTGTGAGCCAGGGCACGCAGGGGTCACACACCCGGGTAGAGCATTGGAACTCTGCTCTGTCCTCACCCTCCTAGAGATAACGTCTATCAGCTGGAAACACATCTCCAGAGCTGGCTGCTTCATGGTAAGGAGAGGCTGTGACCAGAGCTTATGTACAGTATCTCGAAATCTTGGCAGGAGAGTTCCATTAATATCCCTGACAAGATCTCTTTAACCCGTGCCTTCCTAATCTGAAAGACGACCGGAAAAGAGAGGGAGTTCAATGTGCTAGAGTTCCTGCTGTGTGTGATTTGTACTGGTTTTACTTTATAGAAGTTGCCTCTTTGTTTTATCAAAGGCTGCATGGCTGTTCTTTTGTTGGTTGGGTTTTTTTTTTTCAAAAGGAGGACAGAAATATTTTTGTTATTCCCATTCTGGGAGGGGTTGCACAGTACAGACTTTTCTATCCTAAACTATTCCAATATCCGGCCCTCTGTCCTCTTTAATCCTTCCCTCTGCTCCCAAACTTTCCTTTGTGCATTAAGACCTAGGAATCTTCTGCCAATTGGGATTTCTTCAGCAGTTGCTTATACAGTCACTGAAGTCTCTTTTCAGTACTCGCTGATCCTGTGCTGGGAAGAGAAATGATGGTTTCTCTTGATGTGCTGCCTGAAATAAGAACTTATTGGCTCCTCAAAGGACACCAGCGCTTCTGACAGCACTTGAAAAGCAGCTGAGTTGTTTTGAAATGTAAAATTAACGTAGAAAAACAAAGGGAGGTTGAAGGCCCCTGATTCAGTTTTTTCATTTAAGATCCCTCTGTACCCTTAGTACTACAGTCAGTAATTAAATGTAGCGTTCTGTATATATAGGAGGTCAGATGACATTATTTAATGGCCCTTCCTGGCATTAAGCTTCCTGAATTCATGCCAAAGCATCGCATTGTGTAGCACAATTGTAACCCCACCATTTAGTAATTTGGCTTGGTCTGAGCTACATTGACAGAGGCAGGCAGTTAAGCAAAGCTTAAATAAAGCTCTGAGGAACTGAATTTAGTTTCATCGTTGCAGATAGTATTAAAAGTGTGCACAGAGCAGATGAAGAGACAATGCAACTTCACAAGAGAGAGCTCCCCAGAGGTGCTGCTGCCCGCCGGCTCAGCACTACGGGCTCTTTATAAAGCAGAGACTTACGCAAGATACAACCATTTGGATGTTGAGTTCAAACACCTCGAAATCAGAGAGATCTCAGTTCCTGCCAGCTACTCCTGGCTGTTGAATACTGGGGGCTTATTTGAGAGTGCTCCTTTTGGTCAAGGTGTGTATTTTGTTTCTCCCCGGAGATGGAGGGCCCAGTGGTCAACTGTATCTTGCTTTTTGTGAGAAAGCTGTTTCTCCCAAATGTTCACATGCTGCCTTCAAATGGGAGAATTTTGGTGGTCCAGCAACAAGGACCAGTATTTTAAATGGAACATTCTTCTTCAGCATATAGAGGACTGCAGTGAAGCAAGGACAGGATAAAGACTAGTGACTCCCCTGCATGCTGGAGAGAAGGCAAACTGGGTCAGAAAGGAGAACAGTGTCAGAGGAACAGATGAACAAAATGAGGAAGGCAAGAGAAAGATACAAAATCAGATGCCAGGGGAGAAGAAATGCAAACTCATGAAGGGAGCAACTCTGATCATGTCACACAGGGAGCTCCAGCAGCGCCCTTAACCTGCCTGAGAACGAGCTCCATGGACAAACGTGGGTGTCAGCCTGAGCCTGTGGACTCACACCAGCGCTACTGCTTTTCCTTCAGACAGATGAAAAAAACCCATCAGAGCAAAACCTGGCCCTGATCCATTGATTATTTTGAATATATCTTTCCCTTCCTTTGAACTCTTCACCTCACCATCGCATTGTCCTTCAATAGAGGTGTTTCATACAGGAAAAAGCTGGTAGGGAGATGGCTGGTATTGCTTCACGTGGTAGAGTTGTCTTTGGAGTAAGAGAAAAAGCAAACTGATAGTATATGCATAATTTTACTTCCCTTTCACTTGTCTTTCTGTATTCTTGGAACTCTATTTTTTCCCCTTGCTTTTCTTCCTAGTGACAGCATGAACAAATAGTTATTGACATCTTTCTTTTAGCTAAGTATCTTAGGAAACTGTGACTGAACGGGACAGTAGCATAAATACTGTGTGTGTGATATATTCTCCCTTCCTGTTCAAAAACTTGTGGAAAATTTTTTTAAAAAATCAAAAAAAAGAGGCAGAAATAAAATCCTAACCTCTCCACTGGCAGTGTTGGGGCAGGAGCCTGCGGACCGACCCCGGGAGATGGAGCAGATGGTCCCTCCGCCCCACGCCGCGGCCGGGCCGGTCGGGCTGGGGACCGGCTCTTCTGGTGCCGCTTTTATCACCGGAGAGGCAGCTTTTGCTTCAGCTTTGTGCTCCAGCCCAGGAGAGGCGGGGAGTGAAGGGCGAGGAGCCCCGGGAGCTCCACGGGAGTTTGGCGGGGCAGGGTGACACCTGCTGGGGGCGGAGGGGGACGAGGAGCCCGGAGCCTCCGGGAGTCTGGGGGTTAAAGATGCAGAAGCGGTGCCTGGGTCGAGGGAGGTGATTCTCCCTCTTCTGCTCTGCTCTGCTCTTGTGAGACCCCACCTGGAGTACTTCGTCCAGCTCTGGAGTCCCCACCATAAGAAGGACATGGGTTGGAGTGAGTCCAGAGGAGGGCCACAAAGATGATCAGAGGGTTGGAGCACAGCTCCTATAAAGACAGGCTGAGAGAGTTGCAGTTGTTCAATCTGGAGAAGAGAAAACTCTGGAGAGACCTTATAGCAGCTTTCTCGTATCTGAAGGGGGCCTATAGGAAAGCTGGAGAGGGACTTTTTGGAAGGGCACGTAGCGATAGGACAAGGGGTAATGGCTTCAAACTCATTGCCTCTCTGAGGGGTTTAAAGCAGAGACTGAGAAGGCTCTGAATGCCAAGGGTACGAATCATTTAGCTTGCACATAACCTGAGCTCTAGTCATCCCAACGCTTGTCATGCTCGGATGTCCGTAGCTCTGGCTCTGTTCCCCCCATTGCTCAGCCAGTTTGAGTTCACTTTCAGTAAGTGGCTGCCCTCCGGTGAAGCTCAAGGGAGAAAATTCAGGCAAACTACTCCTATGGAAATAGGTCCATGATGGTTTTAAGTGTCTGAGGAGGGCAAACCCTGACTGGCCTGGCCTATGGAGATATTTAGATACTTCTGCCTCCTTTTCTATCCCTGCCCTAGCATGGGAGAAAAAGCATCTTTGCTCAAGTCACCCTTGCTTAGGCTTGTGTGTCTCTCTCCCTCCATTCAAGACTAGCAGAGAGGGATCCGTGCTGACAGGGAGACTGGTGCTCTCTTGCACAGTTGCTATGGTGCCGTGGGCTCCTACTGCCTACCTGCTGCCTTTTCCAGATCTGTCAAGGGACAGGGATTAGTGCAAATGTGGCAGTGACCCAAGTCAGCGGTGCTTTATCATGGGCACTGCTGAACTGTGCACCAAGGTCTTTGGTAAGAGACCTAGCAGTCACACAGGAGAACTTTAAATACTTGAAGATATTTTAAAAGCAGACACCTGGCACCTGCTTGCTGCCCTGCTTTTTTTTGTGCAAGCAGTTAGCCGTGGCCAGGAGCCCTGCAGTTGTCAGCTATGTCTCAGTGTAATTTTATACACAGGAATATTCACGACATCCTGTTCCTTTGAACTCAGATGGAACAGCAGACTGTTCCTTTGCTCAGAAATGTAGCTTTGTTCTCTCCGCTTAGCTATTCTCTTATGCATCAGAGACAAGTCCAGCATCCACTGAAGGTAACGGAAAAACATGGTTAGTTTTCAATGGGAGTTAGATCAGTGTTCAGATAAATATACAATTCAGTAAGGCAGACTTTAACTGCTTCTCTTATTAGTAATACAAACATTACTCAACAGAGAGATTTGATCTTTATTTTTAAATTATTTCCAAGTTCAGAAAAGATTTAAACTGTGCCCAACCAAGAGTTTGCATCTTTTATTGCAGGAGAAGGCTCAGAAACTTACTGTGCCACAAAGTATGAAATTGTGGGTTTCGGCTGATCTTCCTAACAGAGGCAATAATTAAAGTTGATATGAACACTGTATAGGGAGAAATCCGTGCGTTTTTTCTGAGATTGCCTTCCACTGCTTGTACACAGTATTCAGCCTCTTCCAACAAGCATCCTAGAAAGACTCAGAATGTTATTCCCGCTGGTCTAACGGCAACAGCCAGACAACACAACAACCCCTTGACAAAGCATATACCAGGCTACCTACCTTTCATACCCACCCTGTCGCGTGAGGTGGACATGGAAAAGGCGCCTGCCCTAGGCTTAAACTCTAGGATGCGCTCAAAAGGCGGAATTGAGTGTTTCACTTCTGAAACAGGTCTGTGCCCTCCCCGAGTAAAGCTGACAAGCAAGACAGCATCACTTCTCAGCCCACCAGTTGAACTACGCTGTGCCACAGCTTCATCTCAAATCTTTGACTCAAGGAAGTTTTTCTAAGTAGACTGCTGTTAGTCACCCTATTATGACACCTGCAAAATCCCTCTTGTTTCTTGTTGCTTTTTTCAGGATATCTTTGCTGCATAGCTGACTTGAGAGACAAGCAATCATGTCTGACACACAGATGAGCCAGGCAGGAGCACATGAGCGGTCCTGTTACAAAAAAGGCATCTTTCCTGATGCTGTGCTTCTCCCTCTGTATCACAAGGGCTTATTGGGCTTTGTGCTGCAGTGAGCTAAGAAAAGAGCTATTTCCCAGGGAATAGTGGAAGAAATGGCATTGGCCATGGACAGACCATCATTTGTCCTTCTGAAACTATTGGAGGGCACTGGGAGACTATTAGCACTTAAGTAACTTCTCTGCAAGGGGAGGCAAATTACTCTAACTTTGTGTAACAATCTGTATGGAGATATATATATATATATATATATATATATATGCATACATACCCCAGTGTTTATTTCAAGCCTGGCCAGGTAACCTTAGCTTAAAGTATCTAAGAGACAAAATTCAGTGAACAGCCTGGGTTAACTGTGTGGTGAGAATGTACCCTCAGATCTCTAACTTCTCCTACCTGTCTCTGATTGTTGGATGATTCTGAACCCGCTGAGTAAAGTTTCTCTGTTTCCTAATTTTTGTTTTTCTCTTTTCCTGTTTTTCTACTGTTCTTTCTGGGCAACTTGGGGTGATTTTCAGGTTTTCTTCTGTATTGTTAATAGAGTTTTTTCATAAAACCTGCCAATTTTGCCAGGCCTGTAGCTCAGCTGAAAGAATAGGCTCTTTCTGATGGACTGCCTTACTCAGCTCCTCAGGTGGGATCCCAGCTGCTCAGAAAATGAGATGAGCTCCTGCTCCTCCTCTTAGTGATTTAGTACAAGTCTGGCAAGAGAAGAGGTGGCAGGAAAGATTTATTTCCTCCTTAGAGTGACAGGGAGAACTACTGTGAGGCTGTAAAAATAGGGACTACCTTTTTGTCTGTTCTGCAGTGTCTGGCCTGTGATTTAAGAGAGAAGTGGTCCTGTGCTGCAGCTGAATTTCCTTGTTTTGGAATGTGGAAAAGAAGAATGTGTCACCTGTAGCTTAAGGTAAGGAAGTAAAATGCTGGGGTAGGAGCAGGGGTGAGCATGGCGCACATAGTGCGGGATTCATCGGGGACAGAAGTGGGTAGAGCCTGTGGCCCAAATGGAAGTGGGCATGGACATGTTTAGTGATGGACCAGAATGGAGTGGCAGGACTGATAGCAGGGAGAGCGCGAACTGCACAATTGCTTTACTTGTTGCTTTTGGAAGAGCTGGCTTTAGTAAATGTTGAGTGTACATTGGAGGTAGGGGATAGGGGATTCCAAAGTCAAAAGACTGACCGCTCTGTAACAGAAACAGTCATCCCCTTCCTTATGGGCAACCCCCTGTGCTTTATATATCTCAGTCCGATAGTTGTTTTGTCCATTGTAGTTTCAGTATTTGTTCTGTCCTTCCCTTTTATGCTCAATGCTTGTCAAACGCACATTCTTGGGGCTTGCTGTCACCTTACTATTTGAAGCTCTCACCTATTTGACAGTTGCTGCGCATAGTAAGTTAAAAGTCTTTGTTCTTACTTTTTTGGGTCCCACCATGTTCTACCTCAAGTCCATGCTGATCACAACTTTTTCTCTGCACGCACCTGCTTTTGTGCCTTTCTATGTATATATCATGCCTTTCTCAACCTCCTGCTCCCTAGGGAAGGGAACTCTTTTCATGGAGCCGGCCAAAAAGTCAGCCAAATTTAATAATAGAACAATAAAAAAAAGTAAATTTGATAGAATCATATAAATGTGTATGTGCTCACACTTAGTGACTGGCTGGTTACTAATTTGTGTCTTCCTGGCTCTTCTCATTTGCTTTGTTACTTTCAATTAGTGTATAGCAATTGAGATTAGGCAGCAGTTTTGCAGGTGAGAGAGGTAACAGCAAGACTCAGCTGTGCCCCATGATAAATGATTTACTTGTGCCCCCAAGAAAGACAGCTGCAGAGAGCAGAGCTGCTCTTGATTTTTGCAAGACGGCTTAGATCCAATTTGTTTCATTGATGCAGTTGTAAGTTATCGGACTCAATGACAGTCCTCTGTGTAATTGTGGCTTTTACTGCAGCTATCTCCTTCGGCAGTATCCCAGGCTTACCAGCAAAATGTGAGGGCTGAGGAGTGTCTGTACCTCCTTGACTTTCAGAACTTGGGCAGTCCTTTTCAGTCTCATTACCTGTAGTTTGGTGGGGAGTTGCTGGAAAAAAATGTGATTAATTGTGGCATTTAGTTCAGTTCCTATTCCCTAACCTATAACAAAAAACCCTCAATGCTTTGTAATGAAGGATGGAAGTAGGTGTGTGTCAAACACTTGCAGCAGTTCTTTCTATCTTTCTACCTAGATGTGATCAGAATGTTACTCCAGTTAGAGATGAATTTAGTCAATTTATTCTGGTTTCTGTGGAAGATGCATCTTTTGCCATAGGAAAACAAAGACCGCTCCAGAAGTTTCTTCTCATATGCGTATTTTTAGAGTAATCTTCCAGGCTTTAAACAAAAATAAATCTGGACTTCCAGCATTTACAAGATGAATACGGGACCCCTTCTGCTGCTACTAATCAGATTTTGGTAGTAGGTTGTATGTAAATTGTCTGCGTTAGCTTGATTTGTAAAAAGTAGAGGGTTTTAGGTGATGAAGCAAGCAGTGGAAAAATACACAGCAGAATTAGATGACCTGGTTTTTTGCTTCAGCAGAAGTCTTCATGTCCTTCACTGTAAAATCACCCACTTCCTTGTTTCCAAACTGAATTTTTTCCAGCCTAGCTGGTGGCTTCTTCTGTGTCTTTTCCAGGGCATCTCTCTGTAGAGACATTAAAAGCTTTCAGCAGAGTATATTTTGATGTTGGGGTGACACTTTGCCTCTTGCCTTCTGCTTTTTCTTTATGTATGGAGCTGATGGACTGTGAGAGCAATGAGAGCATAGAAATAATGATGAGCTAATAACCTCAGTGCTCAATCATGAATGAGTGTTGTCTGCAGTGAGAATTCCCTTTTTCTGCTGAGTGATGTCTGTGAAGCTCCCAATGTTGCTATACAGCCAGCAGATGTGGGGATTTAGTAATGAGGCCCTAAGTATTTAGGGAAGTTACTTTATTATTGCTGAGGAGATTTAAGAATGGTTTTGTTAGAGCTTTGTAATCATGGTACTGCTGGCTGCTGCTGCATACAAATGAGCAGTCCAGTGCAGCCTAATCCTAGAGCTCTGCTGCTGAGGGTAACGCTTACTCCTGGAAAGATGTGGGGATTATTTGATCAGCCAGAAGGCTGAATTCTACTGTTTTCTGTATGATAATCAGTTTTAGCAGTGTTAAACCCAAACTAAGGACCTGTGGTTAAAATAATCACTATCCTGTTACAAGTTTCCCGAGTTGTCTGCTCCCCAGACTTCTATTGCCATAAATAACTCTAGAAGTCAGGCCTCACTGCCAGAAGTGTGAAGTGCTGCAAATAGTATAGAGTATGACTCACTTAGTGAGATGAAGGTGGAGCATGATTCAGTAGGAAGAAAACTGATATACAAAGGAGACATTTTGAATACAGATGACACACAAAATCTGAACAAAGGAATGTTCAATCATCATAAAAATGAAACAAAAGACTCTTTCAGAAGGAAAAAAGAAAGAAACTCTTCTTTCTAATGACAAAGGCCATTCTAGCAAAAGCCCAAAGTGGGAAGGTAAAACCGAGCGTGTCATTCCTTACACAAGATAAACTGTGGACTGCATAGGAAGAGATGAATGGAAAATTCTTCCCAGTGCATCCAAAATATACAGACTTTCACAGAATGATAAGGGATTGGAAGGGACCTCTGGAGATCATCTAGTCCAACCCCCCTGCCAAAGCAGGTCCTCCTAGAGCAGGTTGCACAGGAACATGTCCAGGAGGGTTTTGAATGTCTCCAGAGATGGAGACTCCACCACCTCTCTGGGCAGCCTGTTCCAGTGCTCTGCCACCCTCAAAGTAAAGAAGCTCCTCCTCATGTTTAGATGGAACTTCTTATATTCAAGTTTGTGCCCATTACCTCTTGTGTCCATTACAATGGTGCCCTGTCCCTGGGCACCACTGAAAAAAGACTGGTCCCATCCCCTTGACACCCACCCTTTAAGTATTTATAAGCATTGATCAGATCTCCCCTCAGTCTTGTCTTCTCCAGGCTAAAAAGACCCAAGTCCTTCAACCTTTCCTCATGAAAGAGATGTTCTAGTCTCCTAATCATCTTTGTAGCCCTGTGCTGTACCCTCTCCAGCATTGAACTGGGGAGTCCAGAACTGGACGCAGTACTGAGATGGGGCCTCACCAGGCAGAGTAGAGGGGGAGGATGACCTTCCTCGACCTGCTGGCCACGCTCTTCTTGCTGCACCCCAGGATGCCATTTGCCTTCTTGGCCACAAGGGCACATTGCTGGCTCATGGCAAGCAATGAGCTGCAACCTCAGCAAGCAGGTTGCTTTCCAGATTGTTCTGTGTCTATATAAGCAGAGAAAAGAACTTAGCTTTGGGCTAAACAGTTTGGGGAGATCAAGAGTCCTCAAAGCTTCAAGAAACTCACACCAAAAACTAAAAGCAATGGAAATGCTAAAATAATAACCTATGTGCATCCCTTGTAAATGGTACCCCATGATAAATGGATCAAATTCCCATGGACTACTCTGAAATTACAGCTGCTTGTGCGCTAACAAACTAAAGTGTTCAGTGCTGCCTATAATTCAACTCCTGCTGCTTCCTGGGAGTAAGGGTGTTTGTTAAGAGTTTAATGTAACTCTTTAGGGGTGAGGATTAAACTTTTTCACCTTTGACATCAGCTAGAATATTTTTGAAGCACTGGAGGGGAAAAAGAGCAGTTACTGCCTGTCCCCCTCCTTCCCCTCCAAATGCTGAAACATAATCATGCAAAGGATCCTAGACACCTGTATCTTGGGTGGAAACTCTGGATCTGCTGGCGTTTTTAGTAAAAGCCATGGTTAAATTTGTAGAGGCTGGCTTACCCTGTGACATGTATGGCTCTTCCTTGGCTTTGTTGTGCTAGACCCACAAAATGTTGCTATTAAAAGTACTGCTCCTTTAGAGAAGTAACACTTAGACACAGATATAACAAGGTATCTTAACCTGTATTGCTTGAGGTTCCTTCCTCAGGATAAAGCGAGGGATGGCAAAAGACTGAAGGCTTCTAGCTTAGCTGTTGCACAGTGTTGGCAGTGGCAGGAAATCCTGAGATGACAGGTAATGCTGCCAAGGGTTAAGGAATGCAGATACTTACACGGAGCAGAACTATGCACAGGAAAGGCAAGCTCTTGCAAGGATATCTCTATCTCCAATATTATTGTAAAAAATAATCTCAAACCTGGTTGTACTAGTCTTTCATAGTGGTGAGGTCTTTGAGCTCATTGTTCCATTGAAGCTAGTGGTGGACTGAATCTCAGCATAAAGCTGTTAATGCTTATTCTTGGTCAATTTCAAAAATTCAGGTGTGACTTTACCTGTATATTAGTGCTCAAAATCCAGAGCTGCATGTTGTAATTTGGAATATATCTGGGTAATAAACCTTTTCTACTGCATCAGTGTTCAGTGCATAAGTAATCTGCTGGATTTGAGCTCTAATGGAATAAATTATTCTTAAAGGAGGTAGCAAAGGCCAAATATTCTATTGCTACTAAGGGAGAGCTAATAGTTAACAGCTAGTGACAGATTTATGTTTTCACTTGTAGGTTGCCCAGCAGTAGGCCCAGCTCAAATGCAAAATATCACTTGGAAAAGTTGGCTTTGTTAACAAAAAGTACAAGGCTCATTTGTAAAAGCTGTACTGATTTTTAAGGGGAAAAAAAAGCTCTTTCTATCCTCCTGTTGGAAGGATAGAAACTCTCTAAGGAGAAATAGCACAGACTGAATTTCTGTCAATAAAAGAAAATGTGTAATTTAATACCAGACAGCTTTTTAATATAGGAGGGGAAAAAGAAGAGATACTCGCCTATCTTACTTCATATGGGGGGAGGGGAGGAGTACAAAAACCTACCTACCTGCAGTATGTTACCTAAATTTAGTCAAAGAGGGAGTAATCATCTCAGACACTGAAAAAAAAATCTGTCCTTGGGAATTAAGTAAAGGTTACAGAGATGCTGTACTTGGAGACCCTCCAGCACCATTTGCCACCAAGTGCTGGCAATAGTAAATGTGCTAGGCAGCACCAGTGGCCAGACTGTATGGTGGCACTTGCTTATTTAGTCGTGAAAGTTTCTGTTTGATCTTCAATAATATGTGGCCAAGGTTAGAGGCTTGTGAATGGCTTGCCTCAAATGACAAAGCTACTCAAAATCATCCTTGGTTTAAGCTTTAATTGTTCCTTATGTCCAAGCAGAGGTGGGATCATGCTTTGGATGACACCTGTCCACATATGTGCTGAACTTCTTCCAAGCTCCCTGAAGACCACCTTCCTCCTGATATCTCTACTTAGAATCATAATCGTCCAAGCCAGAAGGGACATCCAAAGGTCATCTAGTCCGACAAACACC
>JAOXNO010000013.1:66735049-66757176 GCA_028565335.1 Limnodromus scolopaceus | reverse complement strand
CCAGGTGCAGAACCTTGCACTTGCTCTTGTTGAACCTCATGAGGTTCACCTGGGCCCACCTCTCCAGCCTGTCCAGGCCCCTCTGGATGACATCCCATCCCTCTGGTGTATCAGCAACACCACACAGCTTGGTGTTGTCTGCAAACTTGCTGACGGTGCATTTAATCCCTCTGTCTATATCATTGATAAAAATGTTAAACAGTATCGGTCCCCTTTTCCCTTGAAACCCTATGTGGGAGAGGCATCTGATCCTTAACGCGATGCTTGACAACAAAGAATAAGCTTGAGATCAGGAGCCAAAATAAACCTCAGGTTATCATTCAGAATGAAAAAATGGACACTAGCTTCTTACTCAAATATGAGTTCTATAATTTTTCTTAAAATCTCTTTTGTAATTTTTCTTAGTCTGAGATTGTAGAATTCTCAGAAGTGTGATTATTTAGGATTTCTGAGGCCTTAATTTAAGAGTAATTGTAAGCCCTGACAGCAGTATTTTTTCTAGTTTCGTAGACTTGAGAAACAAGTTTATGGCATGTAACTTCCACTGAGTTTTTCAAAGAGCAAGTTCTTAGTACTGTCACTGTCTCCTTTTTAAACAAGCCCAGAAGCTGTGAACACCTGAAAACCGCTGCCAGCTTCTGTTCTATTAACGTCTCCATAATACCGTTCTCTGTCTTCTAACAACTTGCTTCTGAAGTCTTAGAGTAGGTATGTCTGGGTGCTTTGTGTGTGCAGAAACTGAATCTCAGGGTGCTCACAGCAGGGTCAGAGCTGTAGCAGGGATCCTGTCTCATATAATGACACTCACCTTGTTTTCATACATTTCTCCAGTCCTGGCAATGGTACTTTGGCTCTTGATTATTCCTTGCATCCTCAGCTCCTCTAGAATGTCTGATGGTTTTTGCCTCTCTGTTTTCTGTAAGGGCCATGATTTACTGATGAACTCACTGGCGAGCAGTGCATCTTCAAAAGATGAAAACATTAAAACTTAATACTTGTAGAGCACTTGGCATTCAAACAAAACTCCATGATATATTTCCAATGCCAGAGTTCTTATTTAAGAGGTTACATACTGAGAATTTCCAGTGAAGAAGGGCTGCTTGAAGCTCTCTTTACTGCTTAAACTTTGTAGTAAGCTTTTCAGTGGCTTGAAAACCGGTGCAGGCACCTACTTCAGTTTCTCACTGTAGTCAGTTGCACCCAGAGGGGCACACTCAGGAAAGCATGGAAGTGTGTGCTAAAGGCCTGTGAAGCCAGTTTTTGAGCATGTTCACAAAAAGGGTCCACAGGGAGCTCTTCACAGTTGAGGTTCTCAAGGGTGCTGTGAGCCGGTTGGAGAAATCCAGGCTGGGATGGGATAGTGATAGCCTATTATTAGTAGGCCTATTTGTAAAGATCACTGTGCTCTTCTGTTAAACGAACCCAAACTTTCATATGCTTTCGTGGTCTATGATTTTTGTTATAACAGCATTGCTACATTTGAGTCTGATCATAAGCATTCTAACAATTATATATTTATAAATAGCAATTAAGAATAAAAACCAAATTGTTTTGATAACCCTTTTGAGTGGCTGTTTAGTCTCTGCATATTAGACATGAATAAACAACGAACAACTTTATTGCCAAAACCCATCAGGTTTTTCAGCCCTCAGTTGACAGTTGTACCATCTGCCCAACCTCTATTGGCAGAAGTTAGAGCTCTTGTATGAAGAATGCTTGGACCAAATCAAACTCGCAGTTATTTGACATCTGCCAGTCTTTATAAGCAGAGTGGGTATGGCCATGTTGGCTTATTTTTCAGTCGTAAAACAAAAATACAGAATATCTACCATCTTGTAGAAGCTGACTCTGTACCTCTCCTAAAATAACTGAACCGGTCACGCAAAAAGCACTGGGGTTCAGCTGTCAGTCAGCACATGTAAATGCTAGAAGCCAGTATACAGCAAAACATATCCTGGCAAAAAATAAAAGCATGATGAGTGGGCAACGTTGACAAGTGATGCGAATTTGTATTGGTTTTACTAATCTATTCATTGAGGAGAAAAATGCAGTTTAAATGTCTTGGTATGGTATGGGTTTTTTTTTTGTCTTGAAACAGAAGATTGAAGCATGATTTTAAAATTTTTCTGTTTAGAAGTTTCCTGTGAAGCTATCTTTTTGGCAAGTGGGAGGAAAAAGGAGCTTGAAATTAAATGAAACACTTTATTTCAGATCAAGCAGATAATTTTGTTCAATCTGAAATGGAATCCTTTCATCACGTCCTTCTGTGGCATTGGGAGTTAAGTCCTCTTTAATGAATAGCAAACACCAGTAATTATTCCTTTTGTGTTCAATTTGAAATATTTTATTACAACCCTTGTTTATTACAAAGAGTAAACAACTACTGTAGATTTTCCATTTAGTGTGTTTGTGAACTGTAAGCTGTTCATGGCACTTGAAAAATATGAGAGTTAAACTACAAAATTAGGGGGGTTAAATGTGCCAAAGATGGTGCTGCTTTTCCATTCGTAACTCTTACTACAACGGTATCCTATGATTATAGAAAAGTTTGGGGTTAAGTATTCACTTAAAAAAAAATTAAAAATTCTTAGCAGACCTTTGCTTATCTTTATGATGATTTCTGTAATTCTTATAGTTTTCGCTGTATGATAACTGGCCCTGCAGCTTTTGATTGCAAACTTGTAAAATAACATGGTATTTACTCACTGTCTCTACCTGATGCTAAGTGAGGAGTGATATATTGACCATTGTGTTGTAAAAACCAACTCATTGTAACGACAGACTGACAGCCCTCGTGTAGGCAATGCCTCTTCCCAGTGTGCCATAATCTCAGTTAGAGAGGGCTGCCCCTGGGGACCAGGCTGAGTTTGTTCCTGTGGTCTGTTCCAGGCATCTGCCAAGAAAAGTATCTACCCTGCTGCCTGTTTTGGCAGTGAGGGTTGAATCATGCTGCAGGAAATACTTTCTGCTACTGTTGCATGGTTTTAAACCAATGCTAAGAGCTCAGTCCTTGAGGTGTTGCAGCATGAACGTTTCTGGGTATGGAAGTTGGCTATAGCAATAGATTCCCAAGGTTATTTGCTTGTAGATCTCCATTTCTGGAGCTAGTATGAACTTCAGTTACTGTTCACCTGTGCTTTGTGCATTGTTGCTCTTCTGAGAAGACGTAAATCTTCCTGGTAGCTCCTCAGGGGAGTCTGCTCCACTGGTCTCATTTTCAAGTTTCTCTTCATCCTTTGAAGTGCCTGTTGGCCAACCTGCTCCATCCTGTGAAGGGACAGCCTCTGTTTCAGCAATGCTGTCATTTTTAGTCTACAAGAAAATGAAGAAACAAATGAGAAAAGCTCTTTGGGCTCCTAAGCATTTAAGGTGGTATCTAGAATAGCCCATAGAATTAGCAGGTTCAGAGGGGAGTGGGAGACAGAGGTGTTCCTCATACTTATCTTTGTTCTGTCACAGGTGGATGTTGATGGTGAGGAAAGGTCTCTGAGCATTTTGGAAATGAAGCAATGGCCTTAAACTGAAGTGTGTCCATAATCCAGTAGACTGTATTGGAATATCTTTTCAGTACTTAAAGTGCCTTCTGCATGTGCCTCATTGCTTAGAAATTTAAAACTGAGTTTTAAATTAGCACTTGGTAAAGTGTTAACCTGTGCATCTTCTAAACAATAGCTTTGAACCTCCAAAGAATGCAGGATTAAAGTCTAGAAATATTCTTGTCTCTCCTTTGTATGTTTGGGCTTGAGCCAACTCAACTCTGCAGACTTCACAAAGTGGCCGTGCATGTTTATCCTATAATATTTGCATAAATACAAGCCTCCTGCCTCATAACTTTTTGAGGAAAAACCCACCTTGCTGCCGTGTTGTAATTCATCACTGGTGTGGGAGATAAGTGCCTCTAATCGTATCTTTAATGAGGCAAGTGAGACAGACTGTGAAAAGCCACTTTTCAGGTTCTGTAAAATCAGGTCATGCCTGTGGCCAAATGGTGAGTTTGCTTCCCCTGTAGCACAGGGGTTGGATCAAGCTGAGTGAGTGATAGCCCTTCTCTTAAAGAGCTCCCTGACAGATTCAGAGCTACCATTAACATCGCCACTTCTCTGTATGTATATGCCCTTGTATGCTCGCAGGGACATCTAAGATACCTCCTAATGTACTTTGTACAGAGTCTGTTTGGAAGAAATCACTACCTGGCTTTTGGCTTCCTGGTTGTTCTGTAGCTCCTCAGAAGACAGCTGTGCGTCAGCGACCCTGTTAGAAATATTGCAGCCCATGATGAAACTGTGACCATCTGCTGCTTGCTGCAAGTCCAGGGAATAGGAATGCCCTAGTCTCTTCTTGGGAGCTTGGTTAGTTGTTATCACCATGGAGCCTAACTGTTGCCAGGGCCTGTTGCTACAATAAATAACACCACAGAAGGCTTTCTTCTTATGTCCCTGGCATACAGACGTCATCATCTTTGTCCAGGCACCCTCGTCTGAAGTTGAGAGGGAATGTGTTTCTCCTGTTCAGCTTGGGATGTTGGTCTGAGCACAGCAAATCTCTACAGATCATTCAGGGGGTTAGTGAACCTCCCATGGGAACTCAAGCAAAGACACTTGAGTATCTCCAGCTTTTTTTCCTTTTTCTTTTTTAGGTGAACAAGATACTGTCATGTAAAATACATATTTTTAGTCTCTGGTTGGATTTCTTAAGTATTCTTCAGCACCATAAGCAACTGGAAAAGATGAGTGCTGAATTTGAAATTCCAAGCAGCAAGACAAGCTTTTAGATGGGAGGAGATGTAGTCAGGCAATAGGGCAGGCTATGACTAGGGAAAAAAGTTTTAAGTGTTTTTTTGATATCGCTGTACAATTTCTTGATTGCTGTTTTTGAGTTTGTTCATATCCTTAGAAGTAGATGTCTGTAAGAGATTTTAAAAAAAGAAAAAAGCAGCTATGGTTTATACTTCCAAGAGGTTGTTGCAAAAGATAGCAGCAAAATGTTAAGGCAGTGTTGTCAGTTGAAGATCATGTCTTGGTTCACTTGTGCTGAGATCACCAGCTGTTATAGTTAAAGAAATAAATTTTTTTCCACAAATACTCACATGAAACAGGCTCTCTGTATGAAATGGAAAGATTAAAAAACCTGAAGTAATTATTAATACCTACAAGGAATTATTATTTTTTTAAATTCCTGAGATCCTGGTAACAAATAAATGTCAGCGTGTGACCTTGACCTGATTCATAGTGGAAAACTTTCTGTAAAACTTGCCAAATTTCTTTTCCATATATGAGAAATGAGAAACGGAGATGTTTATGTGACTGATGTCTTTCAAGTAGTAAGGCTGGTGAATTTCCAGAATCAAATGAACCCCAACACTGAGACAGAGCGACTCCAGCCTAAGAGATCACTCTGGATGGATGGCTGCAGGCAGCCCTATGTGTTCCTCTTGTCTCCAGTCCAAACCCTCAGCTGGTGTGGTTGGGAAGCTGCATAAACTCATTTGCATGGCAGGCAGCCTAAAGTGATCTTCCCTGCCTCAGTGTGTCTTGTTTGACTGTGCAAAGCACAACAGTACGGTTGCTGTATGGCTTCCAGGTTGTAGCCAGCACCTCTACCCAGCTCAGAGCACACATTTGTGACTGTTTGTACCTACCTGTGCTGGCACCCCAGAGCTTCAAGGAAGTCTCAAATGTGTATCTACTGTCTCTTGAGAAACAAGTGTCTGGCAAGAAATGTTCTCTTTTCATCCCTAATCAACAGGGACCTGATTCTTGTGTCCAGTTTGAATTTGCACAGAATGCAAGTCAAATAATTTTTTGGTGTGTGGGTTTTTTGTTGTTGCTGTTTTATTTTTTCTCTCTTTAGCAGATGTTTGCAGGTTGTATGTGATAATGCTGAAATACGATTGCTGCTTGATGTATGGTAGAATGCAGTGTACAGGTTGAGCTTCTTGTTTGCATTTCTGATTAAATACTTACTGTGATGGTGCAGTTTTAAAACTTGTTTATAAGTAAATAATAGGTGACATTTTAATCCTTGCAAAAAGGTGACTTTTATTTGTTCCTTCAAACACAAATAAGATGACAAAATGGAAACTGAGTGTCAGTTATTGAAGTAAGAAAACTGGTTAAGTGTAAAATCATAGGCTGTAGCATAATCAAAAACTGGGTAAGCTTTATGATTATGCTTTATAAATTGATTATTGGCACATAGAAGAAAGACAAGTGATAGCTTGAAGAAATAAGAGTACACGGGATGTAACAAGTGGCATGAAATTGGCCCTCATTCATATTTATGAAAAGAACCTTCTCAGATCTTAACAGAATTTGTACACTTAGAGCCTGATCTTTTAATATCTTATGCATATGATTAAATTGACATGGTGAACAGTATGTTTTTGAACAATGGGAGCTACAGGCTTTCAAGAGCAGAATGTGCTGATGCTGACGACAGAAAATCTTCCTCTCATTTTAGCAGCTTTTCATCAATCTGTAAAATTAAGAATGAGCAAGTTTCAGTACAGTCAAGACACCAGGATGTGTGGTGTTGGATGAAAAATAGAGGATAATTCTTCATAAATACAAATATAGGATATTTTCCTTTAAGGAAACCCATGGAACAGAGCCTGTGTGAAGCACAACATTGAAAGTAGAGAGAAAGAGGAGCTGTGAGAAGGCTAGTAATGGTAGGGAGGGGAAAAAAGTGCAGGTCTCTTTATGCCTTGTCTTGTGAGAATGAAAACAAAAGCCAGTCTCAGGGATGTGCATGCTGGGGAGAAAATCACTACAAAATCAGAAACAGCTGTTTCTATAATTGCTGGTGTTATGTGGAGGAAATTGAAATGTATGTAGATTTGAGCAGAGTTGTTTTCAAAACTCTAAGAGCTTAAGCTGTTTGGTGGCTTGCAGGATGACTAGGAAAACTGAATGGGAGGCAAGACATCTCGGTGCCTACGACCTTATCATCTGTCTCTGATTAATGCTCCTAGATTAGTGAGCTACTGCGGAGAGGTGAGAAAAGGACTATCCGTGGAATGGCATTCCTGATACACAGCAACACTTTGCTGGTCTCGGTAAGTGAAAGATTCCCATGTAGTATCATCAGCCTGACATGTACATAGATATAAAACACTCCCCTAAGGCTTGGGGGCTGGCTGAAGTTATTAACAAAACAAAGCTTGGCTGATTTAAAGGAGAGAGGCAAATTTCAGATATTTTTAGTCTGACAACATTCCTACTGACTTCAAACAATAAAAAGTGACAGGGTGGATTTTTCAGGGACTCCAAGCAGCCACATGTCGCTTTGAAAATAGGACTGAATAGTTGGGCAGCTACAGAGGAAGTGCCCTGACTGTTAGTGGACACAAATAGCTGTTTGGGAGAGAGTTTGAAGCCAAAAGGACTCTGAAAGACAGCAGCCCATACTGTGCCTGAAGAGGAAGAGAAGGGCCCATTTTCCCTTGAGCTCTGGTGACTTTTCCCCTGGATGCTTGCACAGTCCCAAGGTTGAAGCTGTCTGCTAGGGGCATGGGTGATGGAGTGGAGGGGAAAGATCTACACCAGGAGATGGAGGCAGCAGCTGGGGCTGAGCGTGGAGGCTGGTGGGTGTGAAAGACAAGAAGTGAGCTGAATTGTGGAACGGGCAGATGGAATGGATAGGGAGGGAGATGAGGAGGTGGGCCTGGCTGCCCCTGGAGTGGGCCTCTGCAGAAACCAGAGATGCTGGCCACAGAATGAAACTGAAATTTTGCAACTGAAGTCAAAGCCTCTGCAGACCATGTGCGAACTGCTACACTTCAAAGGAGGGTGGCTTAGCTAAATCAAAGTAGCCTTTCACAGGCAGGCACCATGCAATGCTTCTTTACCTGGGGTTTTCATCGGTTCCCAACTTGAAGTGTTACCTGGGTGGTAGTGGATAAATTTGTCAGGGCTTCCGTTTCAGGCTCTCCCATGTCAGGCTCTAGGTACCTCACAGATGGGCTAAACAGCTTGCAAAGCTGGCCTTTAATGTGGCACCTGAGTTTTGACATATAACTTAATATTTGTGAGACTGGGAAGGAGAAGATGGCTAGAAGGGTCACTGAGTGGGTGGCTGTAGTCAATGGTGAGCTGACTGGTGGCTGTGCAGTGCTAAACCAGCTCTGTGGCTGGCTGTTTTGTGTGTGTGTTGTATTTCAGTGCTGCATGTGATCCAAATGCTGTACGTAATCTCTCCATGGTGACTGCACAGCATTTGTTTCTATTTAAGGAGCGAAAGAGGTTTGGGTTTTCTGCCAGAATTCCCACTCAGGTAATTACACTTCTGCCTGCAGAATTTCCCCATAGCTTCAATTGTAGTAGTTGTTCTTCACTCCCACTCCTAAAAAGTGCAAACGCAGGCCTGCTGCTGTCTTTTGGGAGCGCAGCAGTGGCTGCTCTGCTGAGGCAAGTGAAGTGACCCTGCCGTGCATCATTTATGCTAGATTTGCCCCTAGTAGAGTGCTGCATCCAATCACTCCACTCTGCAGCTCTCATCTTTCTGTGCCTGGCTTTGGCATAACAAGTTGGTCTCGCTAGTGATACTGCTAGATGATAGTGAGACAGCCAGCTGGAAGCCAATGAAAAGATGATTAAGAGCCAAGAGAAAACCATATGGAGAGAGAGGGATTTCTCTTTAGAGTTATAAGTAAAAGTGTTTATGTCTTTCGATCCTACTAGCTGTTTTTTCCCTTCTTTGCATCAGTTTTATGGGTGGGAAGTGGTTGCAGTTGATTAGCAAATTCTATCAAATCTCTTTAGCTAGAACAAATGTTGTAAACAGTAGATGTTTCAGGCAGCTCTTTCAGTACTAAAAATCAACAGGCCAACATTGTAATGGTAATAAAAAATATTGAATAGTTATTAGGCTAATTTAACTATAATATTACATAGGATACCAACATTACATAAATAGTATTGTTTTGCAAAATATGAGATATATTAAATGAAGGGTCTCTTGTCTCAAACTTGGATGTGATGATATTTTTTTTTTCCTGAACTTATGACAGCAGAGCTAATAAAGCGCAGCTCAGTCTGGAAAACACTTTTGCAGATGCTTCATTCTCTTTGAAGTCAAAGTAAACACAGGCCTTGTTCACTCAGAACCTTATACAGAGATTTAAAACAGAGGATGTCCAACATTAATAAGTTAAGACTCATCAAACATGGTGAAGATAGTAAACAGAACCAAGACAATTGAAACAAATTATTGATTCATGGAATTTAGTCTTTCTTTTCACAGAATGTTCGTATGCAGATTGTGTTGCTGTTGAATACAGTTCTTATTCAGATTTACTAAATGAATGTTATGGTGAGTGTGTGGGTTTAAAAAAAATTCTGTTAACTAATTCTGTAGAGTTCACATCCTCAAGACTCAAGCTGTTTCACATATGTTATTGTTTGTCTCCCTGACTGAATGCTATTCAAATGAATAGCACTGAATCCCTGCTTGAACTGGTATTAAGAGTAGGGGTGATTAAAGTCTGTCTGTCTTTGGGGTTGTAAGTTTCTCATGAACACGGTGTAGTTTAAGGAAAGCCTGACAAGTAGGAAATAAAAATTTTTGACAAAACTCAGTGTCTTCCTTCCTCTCCAGTAAGAGCAAGTTAATTCTACTAATTACTATTCCTAGAAGAGTCAGTGCTACTTACTTGAGAGCAGGGCGTGCTAGTATGGTTTTCTCTTACTGCAGTGTTCAAAGCAGCTTTTGCACAGTGCCCTTCTGAATAAGGATGCAGGCTGGCTTTTCATGGTTTTAGTTGCAATATGGTGAAATACTAAGTGTGTGTGTGTAGGTGGTAGACGCTGGTATCTGACTGTAAAATTGCCCTGGTGGTTTTGAAGGACAGATCTTCAGGGCGTTCAGAACGCTTGTGTTGTGTCCCACCTCTGCAGCCAATTCTGCGCAGAACACAACTTTATGAAAAACTTCATAAAATTGCAGGATGATGCTTATCTGAAGTAAGTCTTTTGCCTGCACCCCTTTTGTTCTTTCTCCTCTCCCAAGGTGCAGCAAAAGCTTCCTGCTCCTCTGTTAAATTGATTTCTGAAAGTTACTCACATCTCCATCTTAGATGCTTTTGCTCTCAGTCCAAATACACCAGTCTTTTCTGTCTTTGCTGAAACTGCCTATGAGTGTTGTAAGTGTATCTTTTGGTCTCTATAGGATCTGTGTTGTCATCCCTATTTGAATTGGTGGATGTTCTAGTCTTCTGAGAAAGCTTGTGTTTCTGCCACTGAAGAGTCCTTGCAAGACTGCATGGTATGAAAGAGTCCTGTGCTCTGCATAGTAGCTCACGGTGGCATTTGTTCTCTAAAAATATTCATTGCAGACGAAGGCAGCTTCTGCATCAGGTGGGTTGGGAATAGTTCAGAAGTCTTGCGTCAGTTTGTTGGGCTGAGCTTGCCTTTTTCCCAGGCCTGTTCAGACCCATACTGTTTTACTTGGAATACTTGATGACTTGATGTCACTTGGAATACAGTGACACTGATGACTAAGTTCTCAAAGATACAGTGGAAATTGCCAGGGGTTCTACTTCTAAGATTTTGGCCTAAGCCAAAATAAACCATCCTAAGAGAATACAGGAACCTGGAGGTGCAAGCCATTATAAGAGGGGTAGACTAAAGACCTATCAACATAGGGGAACTCTTATGTGTGGTTGGAAGCATATGCATAAATGAGGATCTCTTGGCAATATTTCTCCAGCCCCAGGAACAAGCTATGTGAGATGCTGTGCTAATGGAGAAGGAAGGGTGGATGTACAGACAGCTTCATCTTAAGCTTCTGCTCACCACTGGAATAAGGCTGCAGTGAGGGGCAAGTTATTCTATAGGGGATGAAATAAGCCTGTGATCCCATGCAGTTCTAGTTGCTGGAGCAGACTGGGAATATTCCAGGCATCAGCCTTGCTCTGTTGTGATGCTAGTGCCTCTTTTGTGAGACAGTAGAGTTGTGCTCCTGGAAGCGTGCTGTCCCAAGAGAGCACCACATGGCTCTGAAGGGACCTAGGAGGGTGGGCAGCCCTCCAGCCTGGGTCAGCTGGTGTCCTCGCTTGTTCCTGACTGCAGTTTGGGCTTTGTGGAAAAGCTCGGGAGTCTGAAATCTAGGTGTCTGTACAGAAATACAATACTGACTTGACTGCACTTTTCCTATTCTAGAGGCAAGGGAGATTTGTGAAGTTAATTAGACTCCAGATTTGAACTTTCCTTATGGGTGAAACTGGCATTCTCCTTTCAGCTTATCTGCATGTAGAGCTGCTACACATTGGACTTGGGATGCTCCTGGAATGAGAAACGGAGTGTATAATATAGCTGCTTTCCAGGGACTGCCTTGTCAGAGTCTGTGATTCAGCTCTTTGCCGTATGGATTGAACCTGGAGTATTCGTGTACTTTTAAGATTCTTTTAAAACAGTTTGCTGAGATGAAGTCTGTGCTGTTAATTAGAGCTCTGCTGCTGTTCACAGAATGCTGGCTGTGCTGAGCAAAGTTCTTTAAACACAGTTTTCCTGAATTTGAACAGGCAAATCACTGGTGTCTTGGACTCCCTGAGCAGGCAGTAGAGGTGAGGTGAGGAGCTCCTTGTTCCTGGTGGCATTTGTGTGCTGCTGGGAGACTGGCCATGCAACGAGGCAGAGCCAGCACTGCTCATCTCCTGGGTCTCACAGGAACATAGGGCAGGGAGTGGCTTACTGCACTGCCAAGCACAGCTCCTCGTTACTGTGAGCAACACATCATAAACATACTTTTCGCACAGTGACCAAATACCATTTTAGCAGATGTTTAATGCAAAATTGTCAGAGCTTCTGAGGAAGCTGTGCCACAGCTTTGCTCTTCTGCTCAATGGCAACTTCCTTCAGACTCCCATTCCCTTTTATCTGTAACTGCTTCACAGTTGTATATTTGTATTTCAACCTTTTGTGATCACTTCTTCCATCTCTTGATTTGGTGAGTCCCTCCCCTTTGTCAGGGAGTATCCCGCCAGCTTCTACCGTCTTTTGAGTGAGGAACCTTCATGCTTTGCCCATCCTTGCCCAGGGTCAGTTCTATTTCGTCTGTTGTCGTGTTTTGTTGTGGGACAGGGATTGTAATTTACTTTCTTTGCATAAGCCTGCATAGGATTGAGGTTGTCCTGCTAAGAGTTTTAGACTCTGATTCCATTTTTCTGTCTAAATGGGGAATGGTCCAGATTTGTGTATGACAGCTGAGATCAAAAACTTGTTGTTTGCTTCTATTTAAACAAAATATGTTTAAAAAAAAAATCCTAAGAGGATCCAAAACTTCTCCTGAAACGTTTTTCACTTTCTTATATTTCAAAAAAGATTAGCAGAAACATGGAGCTGCTTCGGCAGTTGTGGAGATAGAATTTAAAAAACATGAGTTAAAATACAACTGCTCAAGCTGGTGGAGGCTGAAGAGTGTTTACTAAAAGCATACTAGCTGTGTGGCTGGGATAGCTTTTAGGCGGGGGAAATATTACAAATCTGTTCATTTTACATATGGACAAGAGGTAATATTTCAGAGTGCTGTGTATCTTGTGTATACCCTGAGTATAGAAATGCCGTGTTCTCAGGAAGCCTCCATCTCTGGAGTGGAAGGCAGCAGCTATTTTTAGTAGTGTGCTGCAACATTAAACAGGAGAGCACAGGATGATGCTGTTTCCCCAGCTCACTTCACGGATGACTTTTCTAATTTACTAAGGAAGGATTGATGACAAACCAGTACAACCAGATAAGCATGGACACAGCTTCGTGAATTTTTGAAAGAAGTCAGCAAGGCTGTGCTGGGGAACAGTCTAAAACACAACAACAAAAATTATTGCATAGGAGAAGAGCTCTTTAAGCTAAGCCGTGGAACTGCAAGCACTTGAAATACCAGCTTTAGAAATAAGCATTACAGTGCAGAGCCTGGGCTGTCTGTTGGGTGCCCAGAACAGTAGGCACTGAGATGTAAGAAGCTGGTTGGTCCTGTGTCAGGATGAGAAAATGTCTCCTGTGTAAAGGGACAGCAGGAGACTTGCATCTTTAACTCCTGTTCAAACCCCCTTCCTCAAGATTTAACTGATTCTCAGCCTAGGTACTGCCCTCTATGTATCCGTGAGATGTGGTCTGCGTTCCTAAGAGATAACAACAATCCCATGCTTTTCTGATATGTGTGGTCAATCAGAGATGAAATCCCAACGTGAACCTTAAAATAAAAGTTCACAATGGGCTTGTGGAGCCTTTGTTAAGCCTTGCCAGGTCACTGGAGTTTCTAAGTCAACATTTTGCTTATGCAGTGATAAAGGGTCCATCAAGTTTACTCTTCTGTTGACAGCTGCTCTGCTGATTTCCCTCTGCAAATGACTTTGGGTTTTGCAAGTGTAACTGGTGAAGAGCCCACGTGAGTGCGATAGAACAGTCTGTTAGTGCAGTAAATGGAAAAGGCAAAATGCAAACACAGTTGAAATCTTCCCTCTTGTGTTCTGATTCCTCGCTTTTAAAACTGGTGCCGCTGATGTTTGTTGGAATGTTAATGCTTTTTCCTAGCATTTTTCCTGTGTATTTGTGTGTTTTTCCCACTCCAGACTAGCTTTATTATTACATAAAAAGTTATGTGCCTGAGAGCCTGCTGTTGTTGAGGGTGATAATGTGTGGAATTCAGTGAGTTAGTTATGAAAGGACATTATTTCAACAGTTATCACAGAATAGGTATGTAAAACTGTAGAACTGTCTAAATTCAGCAAGCACATCCAAGATCTGCATTTTCCTGATTAGCAGAAGTGCTAGAGCTACTGTAAAAGCAAAGCATAATTGCAGGTTACTCTGTTTAGATGGTTTTCTTTAAGAAAACTGAAATATACACACAAAAACATGTTTAAAAATGAGGGATTTCAACACAGTTTGAAGACTAGGGAATATCCAGCCTTTATGGCTTTTATAAAGCCTTGCAGGAATGTTTTAGTAATTTTTCCTGGTGCATTTATAATAATGCATGGTGGTGATATTGGGAGGGGAGACAATGTTTCATTGTGCATTTGTGGGCAGGGACCTTCAGTTGTAATCACAATATAAATATGAAAAATACATTGATAAAATCATTCAGTTAAGTTATGAGCTGTGGAACTTCCATTGCTGTGAAGGAAGACTGCAAATGGATTTCAGTCCATTTGGGACTGTGATTTGGTTTGTATACCTGTCACCATAGATCTTTAATGCTGTATATAGTTTAACATATGACCAACATAATGGTAGTAGTAATGTTTCTCTTTAGAGTAAATTAAGCAAATGTTCAGCCCTTAAACATCCATGATAATTTCTCCTGTTGTTTACAAGAGACTCCCATTGTGGCTATTAAAGAACAGCATATGGCTTATTGATGTAATGTCAGCTTCTCAAAGTATTTCACGCTGTGCCTATTCTAGAGCTGATGGGTATCTGACATGCACTCTGGAGCACTGAGAAAAATATCTTTAGACACAAAAACAGTTCCTAGGTGAGTGCCTCACAGCCAGAAGTAGTAAAAAGTGCCCTCTGGCCTTCAACCATCAATTACCTCCTGTGCCCCCATGCTCTTCTAAGATATATTGACTTATATTTAGCTTCCTCCTAAAAGGAATTTCAAGCTTTTCATACAGTTTGTTGTTTTATCCAAACTTTTACGACACAACGTGTCATTAGGTAAAGGGTGTCTATGCTGTGTGGTGAAAGAGTGAGCACACTCTATCCTTCATGAAGTTTATGACAGCCTTTAAAGTAATAGTGCTAGAATAATTTCTAAGATTTGGCAGGTTTTGCTGTGATCTTTTATGGCATTATGTTCCTGCACACAGCCAACATCTCGCCACAAGCTTCCTGTGAACATGACATATTAGGACGGTATTTTGCCATTCCTGTTATAGGAGCAGTAACTGCTGGCTGAAAGCAAGGTGGAGGAGGAAGGGTGACAATTTGAATTTACCATGACTAAGTTCAGCAGTGCCTGTTTTGGGAGTTTTCAGTTTCTTTTTTGGTCATTGTGGTTGTGGATGAATTTATTATTTTTTTTGTTTGTTTCTGTAATAGTTGTTGTTTCCAAATTCTCAGTGTAATTTCGCTTTTCCTTACCTGAAGCAGAGTCTTGCTTCAGAAGCCTGGGAAGTTGTTGATATCTGACTGGTCTGAGACTACAATCCCTATTAGCATACATAATGGAAAATGGCACAGAGCTTTAATTATTGTCCTAATTACAAAAAAAAAAAAGGCAAGAAGTTAGGAAGGTTATGCTGTATTTTATTTACATAGTTATTCTGATGTCAAAGCTGTTGTTTCATGCAACGAAGGACCCTTGTATAGCTGGTTCAAACACTCAAAACTAGGCTCGCCTGCCAAGGTGCAAGCATTCTGGCACAGGTGATACAAACTAGATGAAATGGCAGCTTCAGCTCCAGCTTAACCACAGAGCTGAAATCAAGTCAGCAGGTGTCAACCACCTGTTTGTCACAGGGCCCAAGATACGGCATGGTCTTGGTAGAAGGGCTGCTTTTTGTGTCACAGGGGTCCCATCGTGTAAGATGGTTGGCAGCCCAGTGGTGTGGAGGAAACCATGCTTACCCTTTTGGACATAATGTTCAATGAAATCAGCCCTAAGACAGGGTTCAGATGATTCACTGAAGGCAAATTTTTTGGTGGTTTTTTTTTTTTTTTGATTGGGAAATCAAACCAGGTTGGCCTTGGGAATCTCTGTCCTGCCTTGCAAGCAATCAGGTCAACACATGGGACTTAAAAAGGACCTGGCAGTGGTCTGCACCAAGCAGAAGCAGTGTTTTCCAGAAGCACTGGCTCTTCTATGACCCGATCAACTTTCTTTGTAGAGTACCTTCAGTATGGCTTTACTGGGGCTGGTCCCAAAATTGGCAGACTCAGCTGAGCGTAACACAAACTTTTGTCTGCGTTTCTGTTCCCTGGCCCAAGACTGCCCTGCAGTGACCATACCTAGGGCTAGGAGAAGAGTTTGGCTTGTCCTGTCTTCAATACGTTCATCCTTGGAATACCCCTATAGGTAGAGAACTGCTGAATCTCTAGCACAGGGTTGGGCAACTAATCATGTAGGAAACCTGTGGCAGAGGTAAGACTTAAACCCACTTTTCTCAAGGCCAAAGACAAGCCCCTAGGCATGGAGGTAGCCTTCCTTCTCTTTGCCAGTCCTTTCTGCTCCTGCCAGAACTGCCAGTGGCAGCTGTGAGGGGAAGAATGCTCGCTTCTGGAAAGCCCTGCTCACAGCCCCTCTGAACATCAGTTCAAAGTGCATTTTCATGCTTAGCATGTTTCGCTCCTGCCTCTTCAGAGATCATGTTAATATTGTCGCCGCTCCTCAAACATTAATCTGTACATCATTTGGCAATTGAAGCATGAGTAGGTTGCACAGACTTATTCAGCAAGCAACAATTGCTGCCCAGACTCTGTGGTCTAGTTGTTAACAGCTGGCTGTTTGGGTTGTGTTTTCGTTAAGTGGAGAGCCTATTTATAGGCGGCAGAACACATGCATGTCCCTGTCTGTGCTACTGCAGATCCTGGTTAATCTCCTCTTGTACAAAAGCCTAGGCTACCAGCTAGCATACTGTGTATTAAAATTAGCGTGGGAGAGTCTTGGAGGTTTGTGGGTTTTTTTTCCTTTTCCACCACTGTCTTGAAGCTTTGGAACAGACTGATAGCATAGAGACAGGCTACTTGTCTAAAAACTGGGGGTAAATGTTTCCCTCCTAGCTGGTCTCTTCTAGGACACAGAGAAAGCAATCTGAAGTGGTGGTGGTGTCGGACACAGATGTCATTAGGAAGCATTCTTGTGGCAAAGGATCTGATTTTAAACAAGGTATTTAATGTGTGTGCATTGCACCCCATTCTTCACCCAGAGGAGGGCAGAGTTAGATTTTTTTTTTGTTTGTTTGCTTCTTGAAAATTAGATGGCAGGCAAAGTATCTGTCATGATAGGAGGCTGGGAGCCATCTCATTCCTGCTCGAGGGCTGGGGGGAAAGAGGGTGTTGGCTAACATCCAGCAGAGGAGAACCTCTCTCTATCTGCACACTTGACACCACCGCTGACAGTATGGGGAGTATGGTCTAGTGCCTCTAAACGCCCAAGGAGTTTTTCTATGGCACTCTGCTATTTAGGGGCACTGCTTGCTTGAGTCCCTCTTAACACTGTTCATGCTTAAAATGAAAACGCTGTGATTCTAGCGTAGCACACAATGAAGTGTTTAATTACAAAATTGAAAACAAAGTTAAAGAGAAAAAGGAGTACAGTGCAATTTCAGATTATGTTAAATAGCAGATATTTTTTTCTTAGTTGCTTTAGTGTCCCTACTATTTTAGGGATTATGAGGGATTATGGAGGAGAGAGGGAAACCAGATTTTGTGCCCCCTCAGGGAAAGAGATTCCTGGAATGGGAGAGATGAGGTACAGATTAGCCGGGTAATTAGTAAATGTGCAAGCGTAGTTTGCTTTCCTAACTCAAAATGATTTAATCCTCAAACACTTAAGATGACCAACCAAACAGAAGAAGTTGGCAGTAGTTCCCTGTATGCTTTTCTAAAATATGACTTGTTACTTCATGGGTTCAAAGGGGCATTTCTTGGGGCTCTCTTTCCAATCTCCCAGCTGAGTTGTGTGTATGGGACACGTGTGGGTCTGAAGTCTCTGTTCCAGTGTGTTGCCCAGGAACTGCCTTCCCTTTGGGAAGAGTGGCTGTCTTTTCCCACGAAAAGGCTCTGGCTCTGTCTGCAGCAGCAACACGTTCAGTTCCTGAACAGAACTTGCATTTTGGTATTATTCTGCTGAACAGGTAGGAGCTGAGATATAACAGATGTGGAATTTTTAACGGAACTTTTCGAGGAAGAAGCATTTTCAAACCGCTAGCCAAACCTTACATAAATCAATGTTTGGCTGCAAGGCTGCTGCCTTCAGCCAAGGGATACTGCTGAACAACGTGCCCTAATAGAGGGAAGAAGAATGATGTTCTGCCTGGCTGTCCCCTTTGTGAAAAGAGTGCTGTAAGCTGCACAGGCAGAAAGCACATGGATGCTTTGGGAATACCTAGAGAGGGAACAGTGGTCTGACAACAGGGTGAAGGAAAGCAGTGGACTGCAGAGATTGGTGTCCAGAGAAATCCAATTATCTAATCTTCAAGGGACTGGCTACTGTGAACAGGCCATGAAGATGGAAACAGATTGTTATAGCAGCAGAATAACTTCATTCTGTTTGAAGTATTGTTGCTTCTGATACTTGCTTCACGCAAATATCTTGTAACTTGAGGAAAACAGTGACAGTTCACATTGTTTGACCTTCCCATTGACATGGGTATGTTTTTATTTTAATTCCATCACAAAAATTATTCTATGTGTCTGGGGGAAAAAAAAGGACAGCCGCTATTCCATATTGTGCAGAATGTAGAACAACCTGGTTTGTCTGTCCCTTCCTTCTCACCCAGTCCCTTGTCACACAAATCCCTGCAATAAAGAGTTTAGAAATAGCTTCAATATGTGTCTGTGGAGCAGGAGAATGAAGAAGTTCTGTGGGGCTCTGGGGTGAGCAGAGGTACAGAGTGGACTCCAGCTAGAGTAATGAGGGTGTGCATTTCAGTCTACACAACTGCCTTTCACAGCACGGTCCTTAAGTGAATGCGAGCAGCCTAAGAGATGTGTGTAAACTTTAAATTTATTGTTTCAGTCACTTATCTATTTATACCTCTCCTAAAGCAGTATATACTTCAGTAAGCGTTATGTACATCTGTCTGCATTTCATATTCAGGCATACAGGCATAAATATTGATACTCATTTATGTTTGAGTTAGTGTAGCATCCATGACATCAGAAGGATTAATTTATAGAATCGTAGCACAACACACCCTGAGCATCACCTGCAAAGACCGCATTAATGTACCTGGGATATATTCTGCACCGACTGGTAATCTACTGCTAGCAAAGCATGCAAACAGCTAGGATCTGATCCTTTCTGCAGGGTGCTATAACAGCACGATACAGATGATGGGAAAGAGCCGAGCAGATGCTTGACATCTCTCTGTAAATCTGCACTGTTTTGTTACAAGAGCACCTCATGTAAATAAATAAAAGGGATGCAGTTAAGTCATGCCCATCACAAAAAAGAAAAAAAAAAAAAGTCTGAAGACTGACTCTGGCTGCCTGCCCACTTGTGCTAGGTTTTTTCCAGGCTGTGAAGCATATTCTTGTGTCTGGAAAAGTATTTAACTTGTGGCCCATGTACTTCTGAAGGCCTGGGATGATTTCTGGAGGATCTGCAAAATGTAAATAAGAGAAGCAGGACTCTTATCCCGGGGCTTAAATCTACTCTGCAGGAGTCAGCACCTCTGTTTAAAACATGCTGAAGTCTGTAAATTGTAAAAAGTTGACAGCTGTGTGGCTGGAGTTTTCTCATTTATTGAGAACTTGAAGGAATGCTGTATGGTCTCTGGCACCCAATGCCAAGACAGCTCTGTCTTCTCTATGTCAAACTGACATTGGTGGGACTTGATTTTGGTTAGTAAAAGATCTGTTTGCGATTCATGCGTTATCATTTGGTTTTCCCCTTAAAGTGCGGATAGAGTTCCTCCTGCCTGGGTGTTGATCAAGCTGCCATCATTCAGTTTCATATGTTGTGCCATTGTGGTTTTGGTTTGGGTTGTTTTTTTGGTTTTTGGTTGCTTTTAACTTCTGAGCAGGCTGCAGGTCTAGTTTTTCCACTGGATGGATAGTTCTTTAGGCTTCTTAGGCTCCCAGTGGTAGTGCTGATGTAGTGAGGATCTAGGTCCACAAAGATGATCAGAGGGCTTGAGCACCTCTGCTCTGAAGACAGGCTGAGAGAGTTGGGGTTGTTCAGCCTGGAGAAGAGAAGGCTCCGGGAAGACCTTATAATGGCCTTCCAGTACCTGAAGGGGGCCTGCAGGAGAGGTGTGGAGGGACGCTTCATCAGGGAGTGTAGTGATAGGATGAGGGGTAATGGGTTTAAATTGAAAGAGGGGAGATTTAGATTAGATACTAGAAAGAAATTCTGTACTGTGAGGGTGGTAAAATACTGGAACAGGTTGTCCAGAGAAGTTGTAGATGCCCCATCCCTGGAAGTGTTCAAGACTAGGCTGGATGGGCCTTTGAGCAACCTGGTCTGGTGGGAGGTGTCCCTGCCCAGGGCAGGGGGGTTGGAAATATATGATCTTTAAGGTCCCTTCGAACTCCAACTGGGAGATAGAACATTGAATTGTTAAAGTGCAAGTTCCCTCAGAGCTACAAGGAGGCGACCACTCTGAATTTACAGTTCTCCATAGACAAATGGTAGTGAAAGCAAGTAAACCCATAGGCTCTGAGATTCTCAGAACTGGTTTAGAAGCAAAAGAGAGTTGGGGTTGTTCAGCCTGAAGAAAAAAAGGCTCTGGGGAGACCTTATTGTGGCCTTTCATTGCTTAAAGGCAGCCTACAAGAATAGTGAGGACAAACTTTTTGGCAGGGCCTGTAGTGATAGGACAAGGGGTAATGTTTTAAACTAAAAGAGGGTAGATTTAGACTAGATAGAAGGAAGAAATTTTTTACAATGAGGGTGGTGAAACACTGGAACAGGTTGCCCCCAGAGGTGATATAGGTGCCCCATCCCTGGAAACACTCAATGTTGGATGGGACTCTGAGCAACTTGATCTAGTTGAAGATGTTCCTGATTGTGGCAGAAGGGCTGGACTGAGTAACCAACCCAAACTATTCTATGCTTCTACAAAATACCCTGATCCAGACTGAGATACAACATCTGGATGTTTTTCTTCATATTAGCTTTCTTGCCACTTCTGAGTGCTCTTTAGAGTTAGAGACTGTGAGTGAACTCCCAAATGAAGGGTGTATCTACTTGCTCAGATCAGTTTGCCTGTGAAGAACCTTTGGCTGGCCCTGCGTTTAGGGAGGACCTGTTTATTATGGTAGGCACTGGGCAGAAAGCATGCAAAGCCAATCAGAATTGGGAAATGACAGGGTGCAGGTATGCTTAAACAGGCTAAATCAAATTGATTTTCAAGCCGTATGTAGGCAGATTCTCAAACGTATGGTCTTTAGGAAGACCTTGAAAATAGGAGATGAGGTGGGTTTGTCGCACAGCGTTTGTAAGAAGTTAACTTTGCAAAATGGGGGTTGCAGCTGCAGTACTGAAAGTGTGAAATACATGCTGAAATCTCTGACCTCACAGCTGTAAGGAGGGTCCCTGGTTCTCATGTGATCCTCCTGGTGGACAACAGGACCCCCCTGTTACTCTCTTTAGAATGGGTTGCATAGGGGTTGTATAGGGAAGCTTAGCTTGGTAGTCATGACATGAAAAAAGGACTGTGTTAAATAGGAAAATTAAACTGGAAACATGAGCTGTTTTGAAGAATCTTTCTCTTTCCTAAAACTAAATAAATACTGTCAGATATTCCAGATATGTTTTCTTGAAACTTGGACCTATGGGAGTGAGTATGGTGAGGGGGGACTTAGCTTGGCTGGACAAAGATGCTGCCAGAGCAGGAAACTCAAACTGTTCAGTGCTTGCAGTTCTCTCTGCCAGTTGGAGTGGACTTATGTCTGCTTCTTTCCCTCCATGTAGATCTAGTAATAAGTAACTTTTTCCTCAGTTAGGTCACCCCCTGCGGGTTGGAATTTGGAGATCAATAGAGGTTTTTGTATTGTTTTCTCCTGCTGTCCTTGAATCTCTTTTAGGAAGTTGGTATCACTGAACCATCTTGACAGTAATTGGAGGACAAACATTCTGTGAGGTTTGTGCTAGTTTAAACACCTAAATTAAATTGCAGGGAAGCTATATTTTCTTGCATAATGGGATGATGATCATGTTCAAATTTTATTGGTAGACCTGTGCCTTCAGCCCCATGGGAGTCATTAGCAGAAGACAACCAGCTGTGAGATCACAGTCCAGCATGGAACGTGACCTGGGGGGGAAGAACACTTCCATCACCAAACTGACCAAGCCTCCTTCCTTCCCTCACACTTAAGTGGGCAGTTCAGCACAGCAGGCTTCAAGGAAGAAGCTAAGCAGGGAAAGGTCTTGCTGAGGAAAAAATGTGGGAATGTTTCCAGGGCAGAGCGAGTTCCTGATGACTTCCAAATGCATGTAAATTTTAAATGAAAATGAGA
>JAOXNO010000013.1:66693178-66734949 GCA_028565335.1 Limnodromus scolopaceus | reverse complement strand
AAATGTGGGAATGTTTCCAGGGCAGAGCGAGTTCCTGATGACTTCCAAATGCATGTAAATTTTAAATGAAAATGAGAAATCAGCCTGAGCTAAATTTCAGTTATCAGAAGATATAAATTAAAAATAGAGCTGAAACTTCAGGCTGAAATGTTCATTTTGACTACCTGGTGTTAACTTTAAGTTACATGAGTCTTCCTAGTGATTTGATACTGTCAAAATCACTTTACAGCAACAGGTCCCAGCAGATTACAATAATATCTTGTAATATTTAGTCTGTTAAAGTAAGGCTTTACAGTAGCAGCATGTGGTTTGAAAAACCTTTCTTTCAAGAGTCTGGGAGTGAGGAGGAAGAGCCGGGCTGCTGGTTCCTGGTGGGAAAGGGCAGGCAGGTAACCTCCTAGCTGCAGCAGGCTGGCAGGGGAGGGGAGTTGTGGCATGACATAACATTAGGTTCTCTGTGAGTCTTTGACTTGGAGTTGCAGCAGAGCTGCGGGACAGCGAAGTCTCCTGCTGGTGCTATACCTGCAACTTCAGAAAAAGAAATCAATCCCCCCTTCCTGGCTGTGCGAGTTGAAACTGTCCCAGGCTTGCCCTCACCATCTTTCTCTGCAGCATCTTTCCCTAATAGTCTCTTCTTTGCTCTTCTGCACGCGCTGTCTGTTCTGCTTCATAGAATGGTTCAGGTTGGAAAGGACCTTAAAGTTATCATCTAGTTCCAACCCCCCTGCCATGGGCAGGGACACCTCCCACTACAGCAGGTTGCTCAAAGCCCCATCCAACCTGGCCTTGAACACTTCCAGGGATGGGGCATCCACAGCTTCTCTGGGCAACCTGTTCCAGTGCCTCACCACCCTCACAGTAAAGAATTTCTTCCTAATATTTATTCTCAATCTCCCCTGTTTCAG
This sequence comes from Limnodromus scolopaceus, assembly GCA_028565335.1. Taxonomy (NCBI): domain Eukaryota; kingdom Metazoa; phylum Chordata; class Aves; order Charadriiformes; family Scolopacidae; genus Limnodromus; species Limnodromus scolopaceus. The sequence continues at coordinate 66,734,044 of JAOXNO010000013.1, read as the reverse complement.
TTTAAATTGTTAGCCCTCGTCCTGTCGCTATGCTCCCTCATAGAGTCCCTCCCCATCCCTCCTGTAGGCTTGGCTTTGCTCCTCTCTAGCCTCTGCCTGGTCTCCCTCACCCCTCTTCGCTCTGCGGGCTTCGGGCTTGGGGAAGAGCTAGCTAGAAGGAGGTTTCCCCTTCCCCTCTGCCGTGCTTTTGGGGAGGGGGTGAACCGAATCGTTTGCTCTTTCACCACCTCCTCCTCCCCACGGGTGGCACTGCGGGGGCCTGCAGGTGTGTTGAGTTTTCCTTTGTGCTGAGAGACAGTTCAGTGTCCCCCCCCGCCTTTAGCCTGTTCAGCCCCGCGTTTGCTCGTTATCCCTCCATGGAGATGGAGCTGGGACTCCGGCCGAGGGGCTGCTCTCTCCCGGGGCCGCCAGGGGGCGCGCTGCCCCCGCGCCCTGCGCGGCGCCGCGCTCGGCGGGGGGCGGGGGGGTGTCTTGGGGCGCCGTGCGCGCACCTCCGCTGAGTTCATGGGGCTTTACTTTAGGCTTCCAGCCTAGAAATGCCACCTCACAGGGCGTGATGCCCTGCCATCAGTCCCAGCTAAAGGTAACCTCTCTTCTTTAAAAAAAAAAACTTTTTGCCATTTTGAAAATATTTTTTAACTTTTTTTTTTTTTTTAATGCACTTGCGTTGGTAGGTTGGTGCAGCAAACCTGATCTGCTCGTCACAGCCCATCTCCCCCGCACCCTGGTGCAGGGGCTCGGTGACCCTGAGGTCTGCCTGATGCTGAGCTGGCCCCACTTCTCACGCTCGTAGCGTCATCACCCACAGAAAAGCCAGCTGGTGGCTGGCACGGGTAGAGTTGTACCTAGAGGCCCCACTGTGTCACTTGGACTACTGAGTACAGCGGAGGGGAAAAAAAAAGGCCTCCATTCAGTAACACAGCTTTTCACGTGAAAGGGGTTTGTTTCATACTGATGCTCAGGCACGGGGAGTGTTAACCTGCTAACGTAGTGAAATGCTCAGGAGGCCGCCTCTCTGCATCGGAGGAATAAGGACCTGGATGATAACCGCCAAGTTGACATTTATGCAAGTTAGGAAGCACCGCTGAAACGCAAGACTGGAGTGCCCTTCAGGAAGTCATCTTGTGCGTCACTAGCTTTTAGGCAGGATCTGTACTTAAACTCTCGCAGCAGATGATTTTCTAACTTAAAACCCTCCAATGAAAAAGATACCGTGACCCCCTGAGTGGCTGAGTCTACTGTTCAATTACACCTACAGGTGGAAAAGTTTTCCCCCTAATATTTAACTAAATCCTCCTCACTGAAAATTACATTCAAGGTAGTACATGAACAAAGGGTCATGTAAAGTCTTTCCTTGTTTAAAAAACCCACCCTTTTATATCTTGGAAACCTATTATCATCTCTCATCGCTGTTCTCTTTCTCTGACTAAACAATTGTTTTAACCTTTCCTTTTCATTAATGTTTTCCAAGCCCTTTCAGTCTTACTGCCCCTTTCTGTACGCTCTCTAGTTTATCTATATGTTTCATAGTTTGCTGCTTCGAAGTGGAAGCAAGTAGCACATAGTTCCCAGCGTGACACATAGTGATTATATCTACTCTGAATGCCTGGAGCACGCACTTATGAAATCATTGGGAGCATTTCTACATTTATTATAGTGTAGTTGGTTTTTTTTTTTTTTCAGGCTGGCATCCTTACAGCAACATTTTCTATTGGAGGAAAAATTAGCTGAGCTTTTATCTCTAGATAAAACCTCTTCCTCAATCACCTTATTTCAAGTAACTACCTAATAAAATTAAAGTGAATCTATATCCCTCATGTGCCATAAAGTGTTGCTTAGGGCTTGAACAAGGCTATCTCTGTTCAATTAGTTTCTACCACATTAAAAAGGAAACGATGAATATTTAGTTTTACCTCTGGATGGGTATAAGTTTCAACAAGACTTCTCATAGCAAAGGTTACAACAACATGTACTTTCTTTTATGTGCCGCTTTCTTTGGAATTTGCTTCTCTTGTAAGCAACTTGAGCCTCAGGTCTCAGGGGGTATGGATGTACGCTCCAGGCTGTTCGAGTTCCCCACTGTCCAGGCTGAGCATTCAAATGCTGCTTTAGAGAGCCTTCCGTCGATACGATTGATTTTGGGTCTCTCATGAAACAGAAGCATCCATATGCTGTGAGGGGAAGTACGTTCCTTCGCTCGGGGTCAGCAGATGGCAAGTTGGTGCATCTCTCTTGAAGGTCTACCTTGCTTTGCATAGGGGCAGCGGTGGGGACATTAATTGGCTTGTAATTGGATTTAGGGTGTTCTGGCGAGTCACTCCTCCTCGTTTTAGACAGAGCAACCAGTCTGTGTAAATCTGTTATGCACCAGTGGTGAGAAGGGCAGGCTGACAGCTATGACTGATAATCTGTCACTTCTCAGTTCATCCTGCTCCTAGCTGTCCTGCAGTGCTTGCTCTCTGTGGGAAGGTGGACCTCGTTTGTTAGCTGCTCCCTTCAGCTCAGGCAGAATGCCTTGATCCCTGGGCAGCTCGTAAGGGTGTGTGGTATGGAAGGACATGGGCAATGGACTGTTGCTGAAGCCAGAGGAAACGGGAAGACAGTAAGCAGCCCGACCTACAACTCCCAGGCAGAGTTAAATGTTTCATGGGACCATTGTAAATGTGCTTTCTGGTCTGTCCCCTTAATGTATAATTGGTTGGGATCTTCACCCACCCACCCACTCCCGTGAGAGCATTACAGAAGATGCAGTACAAAGCAACATGCACAATCGACCCTGTGTTGTCTCCACATGCACATCAGAGATCATACAGGAATGTGCACATATACCATAATTGTGCTTCAGCTATGGATCCTCTGCTGGCATTTTATGCTGCTTTGGCCACCTCTGCTGTCGCTGTTCTGGTCTGCAGAGCAGGACTGCAGAACGGCAGCCACAGGCCTGAGCTGTGTCTTACTCAAGAGGGCACAGACAGCATCTCTAATATCTCTTTACTCAGAAGACCAGACATCCTCTTTGTACTGCTAACTATTCATATACAGAATTAGGATACTCTTTCTCTAAAGCAGATTTGATATATTTACATATATCTTTCTGGGAATCTTGTTTGGTTTGTCCTCTTGCCACACGCTAAGCCCTGTGTTGATGTTTGTAGCGTCCCAGCCATTTGGATGATGATTTCTTTTGCCTGTTGGCACATTGTCATGTAACCCACCAGCCACAAGACTTCATCTTTAGTATTATCTGTAGCTTAAAAATCTTCAGTGTCTGTGTTGACATTTAGAGTAGCATCATCTGCCTGTTACAGCATAACCGCTTCTACCTGGTGCTTTATTCTGAATTTTAGCAATTTATTTTAGCAGATGCAGATGCTGCAATAGGGAAGTGGCTTGTTATTACCCTTGGATTTTATTCAGACACTGCAGCTGGAGGGTTTGTTTCTGCATAATCTTGAGGAAAAAGGCTGGAACTTGACCTGTAAAGGTACAGCTTCAGAGCAACAGTGCTGTGCAGGGGAAGAGTGGGGAGATAGGGACCCCAAAAATGGTGCTTGTTAGTTCCCAAATAGAATTATTTCCTCATAATCATAATGTCAGGCTCACATTTTCACTCTTTACCTGATCATGTTGCTCAACCAGAAGGTCTTAGGGGAGGATAAGAAGGGGGAAGATGCAAAATTTTAAATTTGTGTGTGTGTATAAATCTGTCATAATACAAAGAAAGGGGTGCTTTTTCTTTTTTTTTTTTCTTTTTTTTTTCTTTTTCCTCCTATTACTCTTTGAGGTTTCTTTCATCCTCTGCAACCTCATACAAAGATGGACGCACACATAACACGCTTGTCCAGTGGGGTGGGTACTCGTCTGTCCTTGATACTGAGCTTTGGCCAACCTGACTGTTGCTAACATGACATGGGCAGCCCTGCTGCCCCCAAGTTATGGATGAAGAGATTGAACAATTTATGTAGGAGAGCTGTAGAAGAGCAGGGAGCTGTCTCAAATACCAGGCTCGTGTTCTGGCCTCTTATTGTCCTTAATTTTAATCGGTAACATTCTTATAAGTTGTTCTAATTGGTGTGAACAACCTGTGAATGCTTCTGTTCTGAAAAAGTGAGCATTCGCCTCTGAAAAGAATGAAAAGTGATGCTGGAGGGTGGGTGGGATGCTTGGTGGGGGTGGTTTTTAATGCTGCTTAGTTTGGCTTTTATTTTAATCTCAATGTACACTCCTCTGAAAATTCTGCCAGTATTCTAGCTCTGGTCTTGACATGGACCTCATGGCTTTCACATTAAATTTATTTTAAACTGCTTTGTTTTTGCAGGGTCTTAGTACCCAATTCAGATATTACAATAAATTTGACAGAACAATTTCTTGATTTATAGTTTAAATGCAGTTAGTGTAAACTTGTAGTTTCTAGTTAAGAAAGATTATTTCTTTGATCCTTTTCTGTTTTTCACTTCTGAAATAAGTGCAGATTTACTAGCTGCACATTGTATACTTAACCCTGTTAAACACTGATTTGCTATGCGACTACCTACACGGGGCAGATAAAATATCTCAAGCTGAATGCCTTTCAGGATTGTTGTTATGTGGTCCTTTGGTGTTTTGCCCCTAAATGTGAGCCCTAGGGGAATCTCGTCATCCATCAAATTTGTGTTTCAGCTTTAGCCTTAGTAGCCTTCAATTCTGCAGCCGATGCAGTTGAATATGCTGGACTTCTGTCTGTAAACATGAATGTTTTTAGTGATACTTCCAATTAGGGACACCTTGGAATTAAAATAATAGTAATAATTGTCTCTCCTGATGGTCTTTTTTTTCCCCAGTTTGCCAGAATTTTTGTAGAGAAATGTTATCAATTTGTTAACAATTTCTGAGTGTTTGGACGGAAGCTTTAAATGCAATAGACAATTACTTGCCTTAAAAAAATTAATAATTTCCTATATCTGTTTTTTTTTTAATACTGTCCCTATACAAAACCACAGACACCAGAGAGTAACACCAGAGATTTCCTACTTGGTTTTGAGCATTTGCAAAGAAAAAAAAAGTATTTTTCTTCCGCGTCTCTAACTTTCTAGTTTTCCTGTTAGCTCTCCAAAGCATATACTCTGAAACCCAGTTTGTTCAAATTCATGGAAACCTGCAGTTGATGTTAGACATAAGACTTCGTACAGCTATTAAGCCAAGCAATTCTAGAAAATATGGGCTTGAAATTAATATAGTGTGAACAGAGCAACAAAATCTCTTTGAATTGTTTCAGAGAAAATCTTCAACCTTAATTCACAGCTTTTTGGTGTACATGATTAACACCTTGTGACACTTTCAAAATAGTTGAATGAAATATGTGGCATGTTGGGTCTCTTTTCCCCAACATACAAAGGTGCAACTTTTCCCTCTGATCTGTCCGAAAGTTTGTGTGAACAACATCACAGAACAAAGGTGGTGCCTTACACAGCTTCATAGTTCGAGAGGACAGTGAAAAACAGAAATATGACTTCTGCTTATTTCACCAAAGTAAGCATTTGAAGTACAGTGCTACTTAGTAAGTGAGGCTGAAAGATGTCTGTTGAAGAGAAATTGTTTGACTGTGTGTATGTCTCTGTTTGTTACCAATTTTGAGAGAAAGCTGCTGGGGTGGTTGTGATGATGAATGATTGTGTGCTATGGCTGTATGTGCTCAGCTTATGATTTTTGCACAAAAATATGGACAGTGCATGAAGTGTATCTATTGTTATTTATTTTTTAAAAGGTAATGTCTAATTAGCAGACTTAATTACTTTGCTTCTACTGAAAGCAATAGTAAGGCTTCCAATGTATTGCCTTTTTTTTTTTTTTTTCAGTACTCATTACAATGTTTCCTGGCATTCATCAACACTTTTAAATTACTAGGAAGAATGTGATTAATCATTCCCTTCCTTATGCTTCCTACCAGACATACACAGATCATTGCAGGCACATTGAAGTAAGCTGTTTCAAATTTTCAAAACATGCTGCAGCTAGTGGAAATTTGGGGTAAGCACCAGTTTAAACAATCTATCAACAGATTACAGTACAAAAGGTAACTCACTGTCTGACTGTAACTGAAGATCTGATGACTAACAGTTGATGAGTTGTCTTTTGAGGAAGGTTTTCTCTGTCACTAAATCAAAAAATCAGGAAAGGAGTTTATGGAATTCATTTTGAGTCCAGCGAAAATTGATCTCAAAGCAACTTGAAAAACCGGAGTTTAAAAGTCAGAAGCCCCAGATTCTGAGCCCAACCTTGAGAGATGATAGTCTCACGTTTGCATTGGGATTTACTTGGGTTTGCTGGATTAAATCAGAATTCATATACATAAAAGTTCTGTTCAGGCCAAAAAGGAACAGTAAACCAAATGGACAAGTTCAAACTACAAAGATCAGAGTTTTCATCTTTATTCTGCAAATATGGAACATTTGGAAAGCCTTGCATAAACGGAACTTCTGCCAAGTTTTCTGAAATAGTTACCATCTAATTTGTCTGCATTATATTTACTTGGTAAAAACGCGTGTTGCTCTGTTTTTGAAAGTGGGAGCTTACGTATGAACCGCAACCTATAGGGACAGAAAATATGTTCTGAAACTGTTTGTCAGCAAAAGCTTAAATCTGCTCCAGTCCCTATCCACCCATGCTACTTGCATCGCCACTGGAATGAAAGCACCCCCAGCAGTCAAAGAACAGCAGCCAAATGCATTTAATGTGCTGCCCCACGAGGAGGGGAGGGAGCAATCTGGCCAAGAACCGAGTGCAAGTACGTAGCCTGATTTCTTCTGAAAGAATGAAACAATCCTTTTATGTCCTCGTAGGAAAGTAACAACTTTCTGTTCTCTTTCTGCAGCCTCCTTTTCTAGAAACTGTTCTTCAAAAGAGCTCAGTGCAGCATCGTGCTTCAGCCTCCAAGATTCACTCCTGTAGCTATAGGAATATTTATGAGTTATTGCTTAGATGAACAACAATAATACAAGCCCACTAGCTTAAAAAAAAAAAGCACCTTTGAGCATTTTCGTCATAAACATAATAATCACTGTTATTAATAGTTATCTCACAAGTTTTAACGTGGTAGTCAACTACCATGTTTCAGCCTAGATTCTGGGCTATAAGAAATCCGTACTAAAATGAACATAAACTTCTCTTGGCAAAGGCTTCCAACTGAATGTAAGCCACAAAGGGTTTCTTTTAAGTTGGGTATGATCCCTCCCTTCCCATCCCCCTGGCCCCTCAAGGAGAGAGAACAAGGTCTGGAAGCTTGGTTACTTGTTTGAAACATCAATAGTGTGAAGTCTCATCAATGTTTCTGTCTTTAACACTATTTTGAGCCACTAGTACCTAAATGAAGGGATATATTTGCCGGAGACTTACTGAAGACCTGTTTTCTCAGTTAAATGTATGAGTTGACCTTAACCACATATGGACCAACTATAGTTGGTGGGTTTATTTTAGCTGACTAGTCCCTTCTCTTTATTAGTGCTTAATTATAGAATGTCATCAGGGTCTCAGAGGGGTAAAACCTGCTATTGTAGTGGAAGTAGAAGCAACCAGACAAGAGAGTGTCTGTCCTCGCCTTGCAACTGACTGACGTGGGAAGTATTCAAGCCCGCTGCAGGCTATGGGGCTTAGACTCAGCTTGTCGAAGGCATTTGGCCAAACACAGTCTCACACCTGCACTGTGAAGGCCAGCCATGGAGGCTCTCCAGGGGAATAACAGGACATGTAGGCTCCTTGTTTAGTCCTGTTATAGACAAAGTACAGTATTTCATTTAACCCACACCCTTTAGAGTTAAATCTTGTTCCTTTATATGCCTGATAATAAAGGAAGCTAAGTGTTTTAAGTACCGCAAGAGTCCTAGAAGGAGATCCACGTGAATCTCCATATGGGGCAATTCTGAGGAATTGGGTCCCATGGGTTTTTGAAAAGGGAAGAAAAAAAAAAGAGAAAAAAGAGAGAGAATGTAATCGCTATGTTGGCCGTGATTCCTGCCCGTGGAAGAATGGCTATTGCGGGAGGGCTGCCTATCAGACAGAGTGAGTTTGTAATCTGTTTGTAGTGGCAAAGACAAAATAAACCATGGCAAATTCCCTGTTTGGCTCATTGCAGTGCCTCAGCCTGGGGTAATTATGGAGTTTGAGGAAAATAGACAGGAATGAAAGCCTCTCTCAGAAGACCTAATTCAAAGGAAAGCAGAGTGCAATTCAGTACCTTTTCTTCTGTCTGACACTCCAGCTGCCGAAAGCACCGCACCCTTATTCACACAGACAGCACAGTCTGTGGAAGGTCCTGTCGTAAGAACCACGTGAAGCAGCCTATTGTTGCGTGCAACAATGTGTTGGGTACGCTTCGGGGTTATAAACACTACCGAGACGTTCCAGCATTACTTATTTTGAGATCACTCTGATACTGATGCATTCCCTTGCATGTTCTCTGCTTGTGACCTATTTTTGATGAGTTTCACATCTGCTTTAGCAGCTCTTTGACAACCAGAAAACAGAGCTGTTTACTGAGTTCACAGCTGCTGTTAATATTGATGCAACTAGCCAGAAAGGGCTGTTTTCTTGGTTAGCTCATCCTGTTGAATGAACCTCTCCACAGGGTTCGTTACAAGTTTGTTTCAACTGGAATGCTATCAAAAGTTCCCACATCTGTGAAATTCTCATACTTCAGCCTTCCTAGAAACTCAGAAACATATGCATCCTCACTAATTCCAGTAACCTTCTTATATTTCCCATGGTTTAGCTACATTACAGGTAGTGAAAACATGATAGCCTGTTACAAATAGGACAAAATTCCTGCTGCCATTAGTTAATACTAATGCTACTGGCAGCTTTGCACTTGAACAGTCTTTAAGGAAATGAGTCTTCTAGTCTAGTTTAAGGACACCATTACCTAACACTTAATATTGCAGTGATTTAGTATGGTAACTGAATTACTTTATTTTTCTTGTTATTTTTTATATAGGTGAGGTTTGAATGGGTGGGAATGTAAATTAATCATGCAGTGATACAGGTTTCCTTGCATCACTGCGACTGGTTTCCTCATGGTACATAATTTCTTGTCTGAGGCTGCGTCCTTTAAGGCTGAATTCCTACCTGCGCTGTCATCTGAATGTTTATGGGCAGTCTGGTCCTCTTGCACTTTATTCCTCTTTGGATTAGTTGCTCCTGGATCACTTGTTCCTACTGCTCAAAGAGATTATTGGGCCTTTGTGGTTTAGGTGGAAGAAGTTGCAGCTGCGTGAGGTCTGGGCACGTTTTTTTGTTTTGCACTTAGGCGTTGATTAATAGCACAATATTGGAGGGAGTCTGTGTGTTCTGCTGGAGGCAAACAGGTCCCAGGCTTTGTGAAGCGATTAGCCTGGGGACGCACTGCTTTAGTTCCACCTGTATGGGCCCGTACCTGGAGACTGCCATTCCTGATTTTTATATAGGTGTTCAGATGTGTTATTGATCATCTCCCAGCTGCTCACATTTTTAATAATTGTATTTCTTAAGCCACATCTTGAATCTCAAGAACCCTTCAAGCCTTTCTATGTCCTTGTGGGGTAAATGTTACGGGTTAACTGTGATCTGAATTACAGATGTGGAAACAGAGGCATAAAGGGTATAAAAGATTTGCTGGAGTCATTTCAGTGCATCAGAGACAAAATTAGGCAAAAAGATTTCTGACTCCCACCTCTGTCCTACTCTTCCAGCAATTTTCACACTTGATTCAATTTGGGAACTTTTGCTGTCATGTTATCTCACAGGTAGCTTTCATTTCTTAATGGTTTTGAAGATTGATATCTCCCCTCCTCCCCTGCCCCGTTCATTTCCAGTTGTTAATGAAGCATATCTCGAATTTTCTTTCGTCCACTGTGGTGCTTGTGATGATGACTCTAGAGTACTTTCTGATCCCTACCTGCTTGTTCTTCGAGAATGATAGAAAATGTGCTGACCAGCCTTTTCTCTCGTTTTGTCAGCTACAGCCAACAGCAGGAGACACCAGAACGTTTGCTTGGGCTCATCTTAGATGGACTAAAATGCTTAATTGCTAGTCAGTTCACAGTGTTTCAGTCCAGATGACCAGTGTTGTGTAGTAGCTTAAAAACATTCATTGTGGTAGATACCTAAACTTGTAAGGCGGTGTTTGTTTGGACTGCGATGGCAAGGCGAGATACTAACAAGGTGAGTCCCTGTCATAGGAAGTGCTGTTCCAATAACTCTATAATCTTACCAGAATGCTCATTAACCAATTTTTGGTACCTAAAAGTTGTTCTCCCCTGATATTAAAGGAAATCTAGATGCATAACAACCCTCTCTGGAGCTGTACTTATTCCACCTGTCTCAGATACTTATTCTGGGAAGTGAAGTCTTGTTCTTTTGAGACGTCGGCTTCTTTTGATTTGTTGTAAGGGGAACCTGGATGAGTAGCTGATGCCAAGCTTCTCAATTTGAGATGGCTAAATCTGTCCAACACAAATCCCACCTGAGTTTAAGGCACAGCATAACAGTGGTAGAATAAATGGATTGCAAGTGGGCAGCGTGGATTCAAAAGTGGGCAATGAAGTGCCCTATGTTATCATTACGCCAGTCTCAGGGTTGCCTTGCCTTCCTGAGCAGTAGGAAGAACTAGAAATTAATCCAGGCAAGGCAGCTGTTTTGTGGAGGTGCCAGTATGACATGAACACAGCACTCTGACCCATAGAATCCTTGCCAACACATTACTGTTCCTACATCTGCGAGTCTCCTCTAATCTTTCTGCACCAAAACCCATTTTTTTGTTCCTTCAGCTTTTTTTCCTCGCTGTGAACTCTTTCAGGCTGTAGAGATGGCAGGTACTCATCAAAGTAGCTCTCTGCCTCCTACCCAGACAAATCTGATAAACTCTTAGCACCCTTCTGTACAGACAGCAAAATTTCTTTCATGGTTTTGTAGGGCTTTGCTGCTGTATCACTTTCCAGCTGCAGTAGGGCAGTGTATTGATTGGTAAGCTGAGACCTGTGGACTTCATCTGTATATGATGCCCATTAGGTCATTAGATACCCAGCTCATTAGGTCCCTAGCTGGTTGGTGGAGGGGTCTGTGGAACAGTGCAGGAAGAACAAATGCTACAATACAGCAAACATCTTCCTTGGTGAAAGAATTTACCCGGCCACAGAACAGCTGAGGTGAGAAGAGACCACTGGAAATAGTCCATACCCACTGCTCAAAGCAGGGGCAGCTCAGTCCGGGACATGGTCTGGCCACGTTAATGTGTATCTGCAAGGATGGAAACTCCGCACCCTCTCTGGGCAACCTGTGCTGGTGTCGGATCACCCTTACAGTAAAAGTTTTCTCTTAAATGGACAGTTCCCTGTATTTCAATTTGTGCCCACTGCAATTGGAGAGGAAGAGGCAGACAATAAAACAGGGAATTTAGTAGCAAAAATGCCGAATTTCCGTGGCACAGTACAAATCAGCAGATTCTACAGATTGGAAGAGGGGAATCCTTCCAGCCCCAACTGAGATAGATGAGGTAGTTCACACCTTTCAGAACTGCAATTTAAGGCAGCCTGAAAAACGATGGAGAGAGCGAGCTATGTCAGCATATGCTTGGTGCATGTTCTCAACTTCATCTGTACATGTAAGCGCAAGAAAATTCTCTTATTTTTCAGAGGCGTGCTGGGTTTCTCCAGCACAATTCTGTGGCAATGGGTGAATTCCACAGGAAAGCTTTACAGCCACAGAACATATAAAGTCTGGAACATGAATAAACTGGTTAGGATAAAATAGAAACCAGCAAAACCCTCTGCCAAAATCTGAAGTGAAATGAATAGAGGTTCAAAAAAAGTTCATTCAGAACGCCTGGCTCCTTGTTTCCATCATTTAGGAATAATTACATTTTTGTCGCTAACATTGTTTTTAAATGTCAATAGAAACCAGACAAGTAGATTTGTAAATCCAGCCCTGTCATATTGAATGTATTAGGTTTTCCAATAACAGTCCCTTTTAAGTAAGGGTGAGGAAGCACTAAAAGCTCAGTAACTCTCGAGTGTGAGGAAGCTATTGAAATAGCTTGTTAGGCTTTATGACAAGCGGGCTGAAATATAATAGGCCCGGAGCTTTGTGCAGGAGCTGGCGGGCCATGGTTGAAGAGAGGACAGTACCCAAAAATTTGAAAGCCGGATGATTTGTGCAAAGGGGATGTTGGAAGGTTCAAGGCAAAATAAACAAATGGGGCTACCCACAGGGACAGTGTTAGGCTGAGACCAAAATGCTTTCTTAGCTTGGTTTCTAAACATAAGTTAGTCTGCCTAACCAAAGAAGGCATTTTCAGTTAGTGTTTCTTCCTCTCCGTACGTGGGCCAAGGAGCCATTTTCTGTTACTTAATTCTGCGCATTTGTCCTGACCCAAACTTTCCTTTGCCTTTTGACTAGTGAGGCTGTGGTCTTCCTGCTAAGCCAGAATGGTGTGTGATTCTCTTCTTGCAGTCCTAGGTGTGGGATTTGTTAACTCCATCCTGCCCTGTTGGCTCTGTTCTTATTTCTTTGCTTTGGTATTTTGCTTAAATATGCCACCTTCTTTGCACCTATCATTCACTTTATGTTGGAAATCATAAGATTTTTGGTTCTGATGTTTTCTGCTAGACCAGCTTGGGTACCTGGGAAATGTAAGCTAGCTTCTGGCAGCACAGATCCTACTAACAAAACAGATCAACCACCATGGCTTGAGCAACAACATAAATAAATGAATAAAAAGTTGTTCTTAGCTTTGAATGCAAATTTGAAGATGTGAGCTGAGTGTCACCAGGTGCAGTGAAAATTTACGTGACTTTTGCAGGCCTCCCTGAGCTATAGCTTAGAGCTGTATATCTAGTCTCATTCGTATTAGCAGGGGACTGAGAACTCCCCAGGAATTTTCCTTTAAAAAAAGCCCTCGGTCTTCAATGGAGAGGTATTGTAAAGAAAATGTAACTTTACAGGGACAGCTTGGACTTGTATTAATCACTGTAGTTATTTGAGTTTAATTGTATATAATTCACAGGCCTGTCAAAATGCAACAGAGCTTAAGTTATCTACCATGCAAAAACTAGGTTCTCGAGACCCTGAGCATAGGTATTGTCATTAGAATGTCAGCTCAAGAAAGAGTCCTTTGAAAAGTATATCAGGAAGCTGTTACAGCTAAACAGTTATAGCTGTTGACGGTTAGCTAGAGAATATTACATTACGCTAACTCAATTTTTCCCAAAGGATAGGAATTTTTTACGCTTATTTCCTTTTTTACAGATATGACAGAACTGGGATATGTAAAACAGAAGAGAATAGGAAAGCAGGAACACTTGAAAAAAGAGTGGTTTGAAATCTTAGCTTTCTAATACCTTCTTGAATTATATATATATGTTCTCTCTCTTTTACATAACATAGCTGACTGCAAAAGAAGCATCTTTACTGTTAAGGTTGTATATTACCAGTGTCCATTACTGAACGCTCCAGATCATCCCCTATCAACACAAGATTACTTTCCCTATTCCCTGCTGCACCTTAAACACATCACCAGGCATTCGCCTAAGAAAGGTTAGTCCCACGTGCCTCTGCAAGCACAGTATCTCTGAGTCACTGCAGACATTCTTCATGTATTCCCGTGGTCCCTGAGCAGTTCAGAATAGGCCAACTCATTCCAGTCCTAGCAACGTATTCCTAGCTGACTCAGGGAGGACACGAAGCCTTTGTGTAACCCCGCTATCATGCAGAAATGTCACTGTCTATGAACAATACCAAATGGCAATCAACAGATCTTCATGCAGGAAACTTACAATAAGAAGCTTTGTTTCCAGCCTGTATGGAAACTGGTCTGATCTGCCTGCTTTATTACACCAGATAAAGCCTAGTTTGAAGAATGAAAGGAATTCCATCATTAAAAAACAGATCAAAACTAAATGGTAACATGCTCTATCCAGAATACAGGCAACCTGACAGATAGCTGCTGTATAAACCTAAATTTTTCCAAAGCCACATGTTTCGAGGTGTAAGAAACCGTCCTGCACAGCAGTGCATGGCCACACCACAAAGCAGGGACAAATTTCTTCACTCTGTGTTTATATATACCACATCTCTTTGGGTGCCATCCTTGTACTGAGTGCATTAGCTAGAACCTTGTTGTGGTGCTTCATTATATACTAATGGACCAGGTGAACGTCCCAACTTTGGAAACCAGTATTGCTGAACTTGAAAAGCATCATCTTCTCCATCCCATGGCTCAGGAACTCATATTTTTCTGCTGACCTACTCACTGACTTTTCTTTCAGAAGTGCAGTTCTGTTATGGTAAGCTGAAGAATTCTGTGAAAATCTAGAAATATCTTTTATCCATTCTTTTTCACATGAAATATTTCCTAGCCTTTCTTTGAGAATTATACTGGAGGGATAATGAAGTAATCTCAGAAAAGCATCTTTTTTTGCTGATTGTGTTGTAATCGTTACATTCCCCTTCACAAAGTATGTATTCTTCATCTTAATAATATTATTCTGGAACAGAGGTTGGAGTCAGGGAAAAACTCCTGCGTAGCTAACCTTGGCAGTATCCGATGTGTCTAGCAGATGCCAAGTGGAATATTCTGTAATAAATCATCTCTAGCTAAATCTTTGCTAATATAGCAAGTAAAATATACGAATCTGTTATTTTAGCAAATGCATGCTGTCAGAACCTAATTCTGCCTTTCTAGTCTCTAAAAATGCAGGTGGTGCATATTAGTGCTGAAGTGAATGATTTGAGGAGGAAAGAACTTAAACTGAAAGTATCCTAAATTCAGGTTACTTGGTGTAGATACATGAAACGCTGCTATCTATGGGAAAATTTTCCTTTTTTTTTTTTCTTTTTTTTTTTTTAAAAAAACCCACTCAACTGCAGATATATTTCTTCCTCTCTTTTCTGTCACTTTTTTTGTGGGGAGCCTGAGATTTTGAAAAATTGAGAAAACAACTTGTAATTCTGTAGAACTTGCTCTAGCTCTGGTTGGGTTATAACTTGCAGCAGCCTTAAAGGCACAGATAAAAAGAGAACATTTCCAGGAGATAATGTGGCTTAGATTAATCAGCGTTGCTGCATGTGTTCCAATCAATTATTCAGAGGAAATCCAAATTTTTTTTAACTGTTTATAGTACCTAAGTAGGGCATAAATAAAGCAATTATCTCCAAAACTTGGAAAAGTATTTATCTTAGCAGGGTTAAATGAGTTCACTAATTTTCTTTACAGGAAACAAACCTAGTATTCTGGCCCTTTTCTAATCTTTTTCAAGATGAAATTTGTTCTTTATAAAAAGAAAGAAAATGAATGGACACAGTTGTTACAAAAGATTAAAGTAACTTCATACATTTGTTGAGTGGTAATTTTTTTTTTTATTTCACATTGATAAATTTTGAGGTAAAATGATTTGTGTGTCCAGCTTCTCTTTTTAGGGATATTCAACAGTGTGGAAAAAAAGAAGAATTGGAAAGGCTTGGCAGGGGGGTGGGGGTGGAAATAGGAGAGAAAATTAAATGAACTTTAAGGTCAGTGTCATAAAGATACCAACCTAACCTGATTATTGCCTGCCCTCTGGAGAGGGGAGAATCTTGCACAACTGCATTAAAGTTGAGAAAAATGAGAAGCTGAAAAGAATAGGAAATTGTATTACTCTCTGAAGTAGATTATATTTTACAGTTAACAAATGATGGTCACTTACATTCCTTAAAAAAAAAAAAGCATCAAAGTCATGTAACTGAACAGGAAAAGGCAACTATAAAAATCTTGTACCATGTCCAAGAAAGTGAGGTGGAATATCAGGAATATCACTTAATATGCAACTGGTTTCTCTTTCATAGGTAACCAAAGGTTCTCCACTGAGAGCAATGCATTATTTACAGGTTTGGAAAGGTCTGTTCTGTATCCTAACAATTACTCGGTAATCTTCTTATGTTGATGGCATTGCGAAGTCCGGATAGTGCCCCACCAACTGATTTCACTGATTGCAGCTTCAGTTTCTTGAGCACCTAAGGTTAATTCTAGACTGACGTGCAGTTCAGAAAAGACAAATTCTTAGAGATTTGCTCTTCAGTGCCCCCCCCTCATTGTGCTGTATACCCTGTATCATTCAACTGAGCCACAGGGCTGTGTCACTGGGGGGAGAAGGGCACTGGGGACAAGGCACCGCTTTGATGCAAAGCCTGAGCCTGTCTCTTCCCTGCTGCTGGCCAGCACCTGGACATTTTCTCTTGGAGGATGGGTGTTAGTGATGCTGAGCCGGGGTTGGAAAATGGAAGAGTTGAGGGAGTGCGCGTTCACTGGATCTTTGTCATGGTGTCCAACTACAAAGGGACCTTGCTCTTTGATTTTTCTATGGGAAATAAACTTTTCTTCCTTGAGTAGCCTAGCTTTATGTAGAGCCTCTATCCTCTTGCTCTATTCAGAAAGCATAAGATGTTTTTATTGATGCACACTGAAGTGCTCACACTGAAAATATTTCCAGAGTTACACGGCATGGAAAAAGTACAAAACTAAAGTCCTGCGGAAAAAATATACATGAAATGAAGGGTAATTCTGCAACTTTTGATAACCAGGTTGCCCTTCAATTACTTCTACTTCAAATCTATTCTGGGAAACTTTTTCAGTAAACGAGCACTGTTAGATCCCTCCGTCTCTTTACTGTGAAGAATGAATGCTGATACAAGTTGTTATCTCGTGGTTGATATGTTCTTACCAACAGCTCTTAAATTACTGGTCTGTTGCAAAGTAAAATAGGTGCATTTAAATGAACAATTGTCCATGCACTAAATACGCTATTTTTTCTTTCATCTATGCTTGGACTTGAAATGCAGAACTGTACAAGTTGCTAATTTTGTCACATTTGTGAAGTAGCATGTACATTTCTGTTCTTTACCTTAAATTTTATGTATAATATTTAGTGTACCTGTTTGCCTTAGTTACTAGAGGGGCAAGGCAAGAGGTACGCTGGTCCCAGTAGCATGGTTGCTAACTGCTTTGATAGAATACATTGATAGGATAATAATACTGCTGTATTTCTTGAAAGTTTTTGGTGCTGAAAGCTTGAAAACGATTACATAGAAATGTTACTGTATAAGATACCATCATCTTTTAGCTAAGCCTGATATGAATTATTTGCTGCACTGCTTTGAAATGCAAGAACTTAAAATACAGGCATTGGTTTACTCTGCCTTTTGTTAGACTGAGAGCTTTAGAAATGTGCAGAACAGAGAACACAGACTTTTCTCTTTTTTTTTTTTCTTTTAACAACTGAGGGTTTAGTGTGGCTGCCGACGCAGGAGGAAATACCATTAGATAGATACAAGAAAAGCCAATATTCCGCATTATTCGTGCAGACAACTAACATTTGAAACTTGCATGAACTGCTTCCACTTAAAAGCTGTCAGTCACATTGGTTATAAAAAGCCCAGAGCACTCAGGGACTGTCAATCACTTCCTAGAAGAGAGAGCTGACATCTTAACATTTACTTTGCCAGTATTTACCAAATGCAGAAAACCAAGGGGTGAAAATGCAAATGAAAACACACATTCTCACTGATCATATAATACAAGGGAAACGTTTGGATCAGTTACTGTAGCTGCTCACCTAGGAGCATCCAATCCTGAGCAGATTTTTCTCTTGCTCTATGAATAGAACTGTTGCGGGCTGGCTCTGCTGTGTTACAGGGAAAAGGCTTTTGCAGACAGCATCTGTGGGGGGCTGTCATGGAGTCATCAGGTGAGGAAACAGGTTGACTCTGGCCCATTATGGCTGGGGGAGTGGCAAGAAATGTGCAGGAGACTTTGGAAGGGCACATAAAGGGCATTTACTCTGGTTTTTTTTTTTTTTTTTCTTATGGTAATAGAGATGTGGGTGTTGTAATTAGGCTGATGACATCTTCTCATGTAAGAATGGGATTGGCAAGGAAAGAAATAGGTGGAACCAGTTAATTCAAATACATCTTTGCTCTTTTTTCTGTATGTTTCTAGATCTAGTTATCCCTGGGTTGCTCTGAGAACTGATGCTTCAGATGTTTGTCCTGGTGCTTCAGCAATGCTACCCTGCAGCTGTGGGTAGTGCTCTGTGAGAGTTTGGCAGATAGGACCTCTGCTCAGGACCACTGTCACAGCACAGGAGGTCTCGGTGTAGGAGTAAGCAGGGTGCAGAGCTGGTGTGTTCCCGTGTCACAGGCCCATACGCATTGTTGTGCTGCTCTACTGCTGAGCCGTGTCTCACAGGATACCCTTTTGAGGTGTATTGTTGTTGAAGGTAAAAGTGATGTTGTCCTTGAGGCTGCCTCCAGCAGCTCACTGGACCTGAGTACAAAGTGTCATGTTCCCACAACCACATACTCCTGAAGGGATCCATATGACTGCCAGTCTGTAAGTCAGCACAGCCAAACACAGCAACTAAGGAAATGTTACAGAACTCTGCTTTAAATAAAATTACTCGTGTGGGTGTGTCTTTACCAGAGTCTTCTGGAAGGTCTAATCCAACAGTGAGCAACTTTCAACACTTAGTCCTCTTGGAGTGGTATAGCAAACATCTGCAGTGTGTCATTCACCAGTGAGTCCAGAAGTTTTGTTCTTTGTGAGCATCCACGTGTTAACAGTCTCATAATCCAAACATAGCCTTTGGCTCTGCAAGTCATCTTCCTTGAGGGTTCCTCCTGCCATTTTAGAGTAGAAGTCAGCCCTGGATTAAACACCCTAAATGAGGTTTCCAGAGACTTAGTGTAACTGGAGATACTTCTGTATAAATTAGTAAATCATTCATATTTCCATTTAATTCCCATTGGAGTTAATGGAAGTCAAACCAATGCAGTTAATGAAACCAAATGATTTAGTTTGAGAGGTGTCTACTCCAAGGTAGATATCAGCAGAATGGTTCTATAGCCTTTATGTGCTATACTGAATAGGTTTCCCTTGACTGTAATAAGAATTCAGACATTTTTTCCATATTAAGTGCCTTAATCTTGAACCAAATCCCACCCTTGTAGTGAGACACTTGAGTGACTCTGACCATTTAAGGGACTTCACCACTGGAGTTATAGCCTGGTCTTAAAACATGGAGCTACCATGTTTTCTTTCATAGTAGGGCTGTCTGATATGGTTTGTTCGTACCTTTCTGGCATCTTTGGCTTGGATATAGGTAGTCCTACAGCTGTGGCAGCCCAGAGCTCACTGGATATGTAGACCAAGTATTTACTGATTATTTTTGATATCTCTTTCTCTGATTTATATATTAACCAGTGGTATGAAGAATACCACTTTAGGTTATGGTATATGGATACAGTAATTACGTGTCAGTTAAGAAGGTCTTGCTGCTTACTGTGTATAAGTGTGTGCACCTGTGCTTAGGGAAACTATGTTATGTGTCACAAGCTGATTACAGTAGGTTTCAGGTAGAATCAAAAGACCTTTAAGATCATCAAGTCCAACCATAAACCTAACACTGCCAGGTCCACTGCTAAACCATGTTCCCGAAGTGCCCCGTCTACATGTCTTTTGAATACCTCCAGGGATGGTGACTCCACCACTGTCCTGGGCAGCCTGTTCCAATGTTTCACAACCCTTTTAGTGAAGAAATTTTTCCTAATGTCTCCATCTAAATGTCCCTTCGTGCAACTTGAGGCCATTTCCTCTTGTCCTATTGCCTATTACTTGAGAAAAGAGATCAACCCCCCACCTCACTACAACCTTCTTTCAGGTAGTTGTAGAGAGCGATAATGTCTCTCCTGAACCTCCTTTTCTCCAGGCTAAACAACCCTAGTTTCCGCAGCCACTCCTTGTAGGACTTGTTCTCTAGACCCTTCACCAGCTTCATTGCCATTATTGACCACCTGGGCACGCTTCTGGCTCATATTCATCTGGCTGTTGACCAACTCTCCCACGTCCTTTTGTGCCAAGCAGCATTCCAGCCACACTTCCCCAAGCCCATAGCGCTGTGTGGACCCAAGAGCAGGACTTGGCACTTGGCCTTGTTGAACCTCATACCATTGGCCTTGGCCCATCGATCCAGCCTGTCCAGATTCCTCTGTAGAGACTTCCCACCATCAGGTGGATAACATTCCCGCCCAACTTGGTGTCGTCTGCAAACTTAGTGAAGGTGCATTCGCTCCCCTTGTCCAGATAATTGATAAAGCTATTAAACAGAACTGACCCAATACTAAGCTTTTTGAGGTAGTACAATAGGTTCAAAAGATAGCTATGTTTGGGGACTTGACTGGAGGTATAAGCTTCCACTCTTTTCCCCTTGGAATGGAGTAGTAGGCTCCACTGTTTGTGACCTTTACTTACCAAGGAAAAAGCATTTTCCCATTGTTTCTTACATAGTATCTCTTTATAAATGGGCCAGGCCTGTATTCTCTAGTACTTTATTTTTTTATTAGGAAGCCCTTTCTTTCCTTAGGGAGACTCTCTAGGGAGACTAGAAAGAGGAACAGAAAACAGAATGTCCCTGTATACATCTTGAATAACTATAAGTTGATTACATCACTGCTCTGCTAATCATTCTCAGATTTGAATGTCAAAAACCAAAAGGCTATGTTTAGTAAGGACCAGAGGTTGGGCCTAAGAGAAAGCTTAATGTAAGAAAAAGTGAGCCTGAATGTATATTGAGTAATTTCCTAATTGATATATCCACTGGTATGTGGAATAGACTTCTGTGGTCCACAGAGGATGTTAAATAAAATGGGTAATTTTGTGGCCCTTTGCTGTATGACAGTTCAAACAGATGGCTCGTAGGAGACCTGACCCTACATATTATTCATTTGTTCCCCTTCTCTAATGATACAGAAAATTGGAAAGTTCTCAAAGTTGTAACCTGGAGCTCTTTCAAACAAAGAGGTGATTGCAGCTGAGAGAGCCTAGGACTTGCCTGCTTCCAGCCTGCTGCATAAGTTGGGGCAAGGTATAGCATTCCCTGCTGTGCTGATTGCTTCTCTGCAGCTCGTGAGCTAGAGACCTGTCTGGGTGTTGTGCAGGTTACTGCTGGTGGTTGAATGGCCAGTGTGTGGTATGGCAGATCCCCTTGTGAAGTTTCTTCCAAGAATTAAATGCAAATTCCATTAATTCATTTGCATCAGAGAATGTGGGGATTAACTAGTTTTGCCTTAATCTTTAAACGTTCAGTCAGAAGCAGTTTAAAGAGATCTAATAATCAAATATAATCAAGTCCCCATCGCCTCAAATTTGGTGTTTCGGGTATTGTGTCAGTGCCTTTGGAAAGGTGGATTATTCTAAATTATTGGAACAGCTCCGCTATTTTCATCTAATGATCGTGGCCATGATACAAGAGGAGCTCCAATAAAAGTATCCAGAGGAATAGTAGGAACGGACCTAAAATACTGAGTTCATTCTGGGAAAATTATCAACTAACAAGGGCAGTGTGTACTTAATACTGCTTCTCTCTCTGAACAACATCCAAATTTTTAAACATGATCTTAGTATGAAAATGACTTCTGAATATTGAATATGACTCCTGAAACGGTCATTTTATTTGGTGTTTTTTGAGAATTAACAGATTTTTATAAGGCACCTTTTAGAAGTCCTTTTTATTCAAAGCAACCGTGACTGTCGGTCATAAGCAGTGCTCATGATGTTTTAGGAAAACCATTAGAATTCTTAAGTGTGCAGATATTAAAAAGATACATTTTTCTCCAGCCTACTGCAAAAAACTAGTTTTGTCTTAAAATGGCAAATAGAATGGAATTCTAATATATATGAGGATCTCACAAAACCAAGCATTGAACATATTATAAAAAAAGCTTTGGAGCAAGACACAAGGTAAACGTAAGTATTCCTTTTGCAAATTTCAAATGACTTCTTAGACGATTACAGTAAGACAGAGTTGAGTTTTGCTAGTGTCAAGCCCTGAAATATCACGAGGTTGGCCTTAAAGCAAAGCTGTAGTAATTCTGGTTTACTTTTATTTTGTCTTCTTCCTGCTGATTTTTTTAATCTGTGGACTTCACACTTTAAAGTTTTATCCACCACAGCAAGACATATATATAGATTATCATAATTACATATATGTATTTAGAAAAAGTTGAGATTACTATATAACTAAATGATTTCAGAGAAAGGGCCTTCAAGAGAAACATCAAATACCATGAGATTCATAATAAAATCTTAGGAGATAGCAGCATAAAAGGAGAGTGTATTTGCAAAGGCTCCCTAGACAGCAGTGAATAAAGGGAGAGGGCCACCAGAATAGTTAAGTTAGGCCTCTGTTCTGGATCACCTTGTTCTCCAATGGAGTTGCTTCTCCACTGACTATAGAAAGAAGCTTGGTCTCTCCAGGCTGAAGTTAGCTTTTGTGAATAGCTCTTCAAGTGAACATGAAGAGAGGCTTTTTATGTGAGGAGCTGCACTTCTCATCCTGTGTGACTGCAGTGATCTCAAAATACATGAGGGCTGTAATTCTGCCCCAAATTAGATGCAGGGGTCCAGCCTACCAGAGAGCTAACACGTGTGCTGCATGTATCCATACTGAATAGTTGCTGCTGGATACCTGCCTGAATTTGGGGAAGGGGTGATAAAGAGGTTTGTGACAGACCATTTGATACGCTATGAGGCTAATAGCTCGAAAGAGCGCTCGGTAGGTAGAGAACCGCTGTGCAGAATTAGTCAGTCCCCAACATGCTCACAGCGCCGTTCTAGTAGTGGGCTGCGAATTTGAGCCAGACGGTTGGTGTGCTCTCCTGTAGGCATCCAGACAAGCCTGTTCCGAGATGACATTTGCTGCGCTACAGATATGTCACGGATCATTTTTCACAGCCCTGTTGAAGTGGCTTATTTATTATCATCTGTTCTGGTGTTATATCCTGGACATGGGAGAACTGTTTACTGTACCGTAGTGCCAGGAATTCCTTGTTACTGTGCAATCTGACTCCAGGAGAAGGCTTAGGATAAGGCTCGATGCTTTCCTCGACGCTGCTGCTGCTAAAGCAGGGCCCTCCGGATTGAATCGATGAGGCAAACCCCGGGAGTTACAGCAGAAGCTGGTGGCTTGATATTTAAGTAAGTGACCTCTAAGTGAAGACGCACTGGATTCATCACTGTTCCACTTGCTCCAGCTTCAGAAATCAAATGCAAAACTGTAGCCAGCACAACAACTTGACCTTGGATGTAGGCACTTCTGTTGTTAGTCTACTCAATATTTGTTAAAGTCACATTATCAAGAGCAGTGATTCTCAGCTACACTCCACGGATCACTAGCGGCCTGCAAAGCCATGCTGCCTTAAAAGGCTGGTGTTACAAGGCAGCGTGGTAGCCCAGAGTGCATTCAGAATGTTGACAGTGATCCATGAACGAAATGCCAGGGAATTGCTGCCATTACTGCCCTAGAATGTCAGGAGTTTTCAGTGTTACTTTTCACAGAGAAGGGAGCTAATGAGTTCAAGGAATGGCAACAGGACCTGGTTGCTGTGTTTTCTAGACTTACTCTATCATTCATACAATTTTTTTTCCTTGCCCTGTATCAAAGTAACATTCACAACCCTTGAATATTGTAAAACCACACTTCTGGGAAAGTCATTCACCTTCCTCTGGGTCTGCTTGTCCGATTCGATTTGTATTGCTATGCTAGAATAATACTTCCCAAAATCTCTATCGGTACAATCAATTAAGTTAGAGGCTGAAATCTGTCATCCAAGATGACTCTCTGTTATTATTAGGAAGGAGTCAGATTGATCTTCATTGAAACTGGGCTAGTGCAAATGTCAATTACCATGGGTAAAAGCACACTGCTGTGTATGCTGCAGAAAACAAAGCTGAATCTACTGGAGAACACTTACATTCAGGGCATAGGCTTTAAAGTGAACCAGCCTCAGAATACCTTTGTTTCTAGTTGTTGTTATTGCTGTCTGTATGAGGGTAGGCTGGGAGGCTCCAAACAACAGCATGGCCCCATTGTGCCAGGTCCTGCTCAAACACGCGCTGACCATTGGAATAGTCTGTGATGGAAACAGCGGATAAAAGTGTCGTCCCTAAACATGGGTTTTTCACCCGGTGTTTGAGAGCCAATCAACACACTGAGTAGAGATACTTGTTTTTATTTCAGTTCTGCAGAGTCGGGTGCTGGGCATTTAACAGCAGCCAGCACACTCAATATTTATAATGATAAAATATAGCTGATTGATTAATAATAATTCATTTATCATTACTAACTCTACATATACATCTGAGTTCGTGTTTAAACCGTTTAGGGAGGTTACCTGATCAGCATGCTCATTATTCACAAAGGGGTGTGTATTTTAGCATTATAATTACCCAAGATTAGTTTGGGATATGCTCTTGTCTTGAATTTGGTCCAGAAGTTTGTTTGGTTTTTTTTTTTTTTGCTATCTTATATCTAAGCAACTGCAAAAGAATGCGTAAGACACATTGTTTTGTTTCACATCCTAATCAAGGTTAAGTACATTCTTTGATGCCTCAACCATGTCCCTACCAAGACTTCTTGATAAACTTTTAACTTTGTTCTTTAGACATCAAAAGCAGTCATCTTTGCTCTAGTCTGCAGCTAGAAGGTGGGACAGATGGATTGCCTGAGATTACCTGTAGGGGAACAGATCCATGTTTTCCTAAGGCCCAGAGTTTCAGCCGTTGCCTATTTTTGCCATGTCCAGTACAGCTCGGTCTAGGACAATGCAGGCTGGGACCTGTCAGGGAGGACACCTCCTGTGACTTACCTGCTGGCTTCCAGCTGGTGAAATGAAAGGCCAGCAATCTACCTAATTAAGGGCAGAAGGTGGGCAGGCTGCCTGAGGTATTTTTGTTTTCATAGGACCCCTTTGGTCAGACAGGGAGAGGGTGCCAGTTTGCCCCAGCAGCTGAGCCCTGCCTCGCAGAGGTTACCAGCTGGGGTGGCAACAGCACAAGTTTCCCCCAGTTCAACGTGAGAAGAGGCTGCATGCCTGAGGCTGGCTTCCCTGCTTTCCATGGAAGACATCAACACTGCCCTGACCAGCAAAAGGTGGCTTTTGGGGCAAGTGGAGATGCCCTCTGACAGGTGGGGGGAAGCCTGTAAGGCATTTTTTCCTTTTTTTTTTTTTTGTAAAAAAACACAAAGCCACATCTCCACATCTTGTTCCTCCATTGGCAATAACAGAGTTTTCCTGTCAGAGCAGTCAACGATGGGGTAAGAGCAAAAATTCAGCTAGCTAGCTAGAATAAATGATCTGGGGCTTGAAGCAATGAAGTGGTATAAAGTGTTAAAAAATGGGCTGAAGACAACTATCTGAAAAAGTGTTGTCACTTACTGAGAAATCTGTTTTGCCAGCTAGTCTAAGTCCAAATATTAAAGTTGTTAAGATTTATTTTCTAAGCAACTGTAGCATGAATGGAAAATTTATGGAAGATGTTGAGACTTCGTTCTTTTTAGAAAAACGGAGCCTTGTTATTGAGCCAGGACATGAAAAGTGGCTAGAAAGAAAACTAAAATTAATCTGTTCTAATCCAGTAGAATACAAAAGTAGGCATAAAACAATGATAGGAAAAAATGAACCCAGATTTATAATTCTTTTGTTATAATGTAGCAGTAGTCAGTAACAAAAGAAGCTAATTTTGCCTTGTTTATTTTGTGATGTTTTTTGGATTAGCAATGTCCTGTGAAAATAATGTACCTCAGGCAATGGAGTACAGGTTTTTCCGGAATGTGTTTAAATATTCTTATTTCTTGTGTGCTATTATAAAGGGAAAATTAAAATATGCCGTACAGTGCTCTGAATTCTAACCTGCTATTTCAGATGTTTTAATTTGCAAACACAAGCGAGGAGTTGTTCAAAGATTTACTGTGTGCTGCCCCCATCATTTCTCTTAAACATGCGCTGTTACCTGTTATGCAGAGAACTGCAGTAGTTAAGTGGTGTGAGTATGTCAGTCTAGTTAAGCATTTTGAGTTATTCCCCACTGTCACTGAAGTTAGCTGGTGAATCAGAGTAATTCTGGGTTTATACCTATATAACCAGGAGCAAAAGTTGGCCTGGAAGTGGTTGTTAATAGAGCAGGAATGTGTTTCTCTTTTTGTTAGGCACACTTCCTAATGAAAAAAAAAGTCATTATGGTTTAGGGCAGAATGTATTAATTATTAATCTCTCCTTACACATGATGTGACCAATCTTTTATGAACTCATGGTCTAGTTCAACCAAATTTGACAGTGACCTGGGATTGTATTAAGCGTCTGTAAAGTTCTCAAAAGCAGGTGGCTGGGGAGAAGCGTGAAGTCAGCGAGGTTTCCAGGCGGCAGGATGCAGAAGTCAGGGTCTATCAGACATCTGAGTGTCTATGGAGGAAGGAAACCCTGAGATGCAGGTGCTCATGGGATCTGCTGCTCACGAAGCTATTGCTCTGTAAGGAAGACAAAAAACGCATCAGTCCAGGCAAATTCTGCTTCTGCTTGTGGTTCTAAAAAATTTTGCATTTTAAAATTATGTATTGCTTTTTGTTTGAAAGAGAGAGAGAAAAAAAAAACAAACAGGACTTTGAACACACAAGTGCTATGGTTTTGTAAATGTTGGAGCCGATCTTAACAGCACACAATCTACAATGGAAGTCCCCACTCCCTGCCTTCCCTCTGCTACTTTCCCTTGCCTCTACCTCTCCATCGCTGTACCATGCTTCCTTTCTGTCAGCTCTGCCTTTCCAGCCTCTTCTTTTGAGCTGGGCTCATTTTTCTGCAGGTTAGGGAGCTGAACCAGCACGCAGAGGTAGAAGTCAACCTCCCCACCGCACACCCCCAATTTCATGGAATCAGTCCCTAATCCCCAGCATTGGGGACAATTGGATGCTCACTCAGGCCCTGCTGCTGGCCTAGGAATGGGAAGCAGAAACAACCTATTTGGGATGTGGTAGGGCCTGGTTCTCCAGCCATATCTCATAGTTGGTTTGAACAGAATCCAACACAGCAAAAACTCTGAGAGTGTTTTCTTCTCTGCTGGCTTGCTATTTTACAACAATTGCTAGAGCCTGCCATGCTGTAGGAAACAAGATAAAATCTGAGTTGGTGGAAAACCTTCAGCCTCCTCCACTGGCCTCAAAAAGGTGATAGGTACTAACAGCAGAAATGGTTATGCCACCATCAGAAGCAGTAAGAGGCACAGAAAAAGCCTCTGGGTTTCCGCGTGCTCTATGCCTCGTGACTTAAAAAGTGTGTCAACACCAGTTGCAAGATGCTGAAATAAGTGCTATCCACTATGACCCACCATGCTTCTCATTTGATCAAACAAAACCCAATCGTCCACATCTTGCTGTTAGTGTGATGTTTGTGTGCATGGCAGTTGTCTTGGCAAACCAGAGAGCACTTTGTTTAAATTTGTTCCTTGTGGATTTGGTGGTTTTAACTAACTTCCTTTGTGCAGCAAATTGCAGTACCCTTCTCTTGTATTCAGGGAGCAATATACTGCTTGTGGCTAATTGTAACATCTCTCTTCCAGTTCACAAAAAGCTAAAAGATTCTGCTTTCTTGGCAGAAAACAGCAGTGAGTTAAAATCCTATTAAACTTGAGTCAGTGGGTGATTTCTATTGCAATGGGAGAAGCATTCAAATGAAACAATTGTACCAAGCCCACACCTGAGGCGAGGACAAAGATTATCTCCTAAAGATTCTAACTCATTTTCAAAAGTGCCTTAACCTCCTGGGTGTCCAGCAAACCTTGGACACCTACAAGTGAGGTCTTGTCATGTAGAGCTCATTATAGCTTTGGGATGGGTTGGAATCTAGAGCTGGTATTCATCCCTTCAGCTCTATACGTAGGGACACCAAATCCATGGTCAGGGTGCCAGATCTGCTGTCGGTACACTTCTGTTGTCTTTCTTGAGGGTCCCACAGGTTATCAGTGCCACCTGATGGGTCACCAGGACTGAGAGAGTTCCCCAACTACATCAAGTGCCTTGTCCTGCAGCACCAGCCTTACTGCCCAGTTTCCCACCGATCCTACCATCTTTCCAAGAGGCTGCCCATCATGTAGCTCGCTGACAAAAAAGCTGCTGTGTAAAGCGTGAGGACATTTTAAGTGAACATATGGCTTCATTAAGGCAGATTTTTAGACGAGGTACACTGACAGTGCCAAGACTGGCCACCACAGCTTAAGCTCATGCACTTTGTGTTTTATCTCTTTCTGACATTAAGAAATCCAAGCAAGGTTGTTCTCATAGTCCTGCCTCAAAGCTTGTGTTTACTTCACAGGGCATGGAAGCGTGTCACAAATTAATATTGATGGAAATAGGGGCTCAAAAAAGTACAGATTCTTATGTCGTATCTGTTTGCTCCCGCACTATGCTAATTGAGTCTCACTTTTCCCTGTTTCTGTTCTGTAATGGTATTCTCTGTCCTCTTACTCTGTTTTTCTAGTTGGTCCACCTTTTCTAAACATCCATATTAATTCAATCAACAAGTAAACCATTAAATGAGGAATCCTGCAGTTTAAATATGAAACTCTGATTCATACGGGAAGTGGTTTTTTCTTTGTTTTAATGAAAACAGTCTCAGCAGCTCACAGACACAAAAAAACCCACACATGGAAAATGTGCGTAAGCTGTTTGTACTTAGCTTTGAGGAAAATGTTTATGTTGTGCCATGGTTAATACAAATTAAATTATTGTTAAATCCCCAAATGATTTTTTTGTTGTTTGAAAATGGGATAGGCCCATGCCTTTCTTTATTTGTAGGAACAAGCAGAAATCTTACTGAAATGATTTGTTGTTTTGGTTTACAACCATGAAAGGGAATGGCATTTTCAAGCCTGTATGTGTGCCTGGCTGTGGGAAGCTCACATTTCTATGGTTAGGATATAAGATTATTCCTAGAAAAAAAACCAAAACATTGAGTTATCTTCAGTCATACTTTAAATACCCATCAGAAGTTTGCTCCCAGGACTAACCAGTCAGACTTTGCTGTCGTGCATTTAGGCAAATAAGTGGCTAATGTGTGCATGCAATAAACTTCACTCTTCCAAAACCTGATCAGCATAAGCATACTTCAGCACTGTTCCCCCAGAACCTCCTGCGCTCTTTTCTTTAAAGTGTCTGAAATTTACATTGAATTTATGAATGATCAGAATATGAATGATACACAATTTAGTTTATTGCTACAAAGAGTAGCACTTTTCAGATTTAAAACACTGACAGAGTCTAAAACAGTATACCATTTTTCCCCTTTGGCTTTGTGAATCCAAATTCAATTATGTTTTCTGGGAGGCTGGGTAAAGTTACATTTTTAAATTCAAAAGTTCAATTTTTTGGGGCTGACTGGTTTCTGTTCAGGAGAGATGGATACCATTTCTAAGTACTGTTTTTATTAGCATCCTTGTAGCTACTAGATTCAGCTGTGGATTTGGAAACAAAATTTTAACAGCAGTATTGATATAAAAATTTAAGGAGATACCATTACTGAACACAGAAAAATCTAGGCTCCTTACTTCTTCCTGTCCCTACTGTGCATCTGCAGTGGTCTAGAAGTAATTATTGATGATACAGAAAATTACACCAAGTGAAATTAAAGTCCCTTTTTCATTTATAGAGTGCATAGAGATGAAGCTGAGGGTCCAGATGTCTTGTAGATAAACTAAAGAAATTATGAAAACAGGGAGAACTACTGCTCTGTATAAAAACTTACAACACTTAACGAAAGGTAAAAGTGAGTCATGCTACTATCTTTAATTCTTGCCAGAGACCCTTAAACATCTATAAATCAGGGCAAATAAGTGAGATATGTAGCGTGACCTGCAGGGTCCTTGGGACCAGTGTAGAATATTACTTCTAAACCCACAAAACAATTTCTCTCTGTACACACTTCTTTTTGTAGCAGTTTGCCAATCAAAATCTCAAAAATCATGAGGTATTTCTCTCTCCGCTAAAATTCTCAGATTTTGTGCCGCTAAAATTCTCAGATTTTGTGTGTGTGTGTGTGTGTGTTATAAACTTTACTTGGCTCTCTATTTTTCTCTGCAGGCACAAACAACCAAAACTTTCTTTTCAGTAAGGTCACTGAAATTTTCCCATGAGTGCAGTAACTTATGATCTTAAGAAAATTTAGTCTTGTTAAAAATTTCAGTTTCACGGGAAACAGACTCCTTAAACTTTGGTTTTTATTATCATCCAAAAAAATATCTAAAATTCAATTAGCATTTGGGAAGGATGTCCTATAGTAATTGAGATTTTGAAAACAAAATTCGTTATGGAAAAAAAGCCATAGCCTTCTGAGCATGCAGGATTTTATGATGTAACTTGAGAAATTAACTTAATCTTCATTGCAATGAGAAGTTTTTTAAAATCAGCAACTAAGGGATGAGCATACAGACTAAGCAATGCCATAGAAAATAGGGAAGACTTACAATTACAGTTCTATATTAGCTGTACATATGTAACTAGGCCACTGCAGATCACAAGGGGTAGTGAATCCAGTCCTTGCTTCTAAAAAGGGTTTCTGATTCTCAAAAAAAGATGTGCTTTTGTCTGAGAGAAGCCTTGGCATCTGCATGATGTACTGGAATGCATTGCCTTTCTTGCAAAGTTGGAACTGTGTGTTATGTTCAAGATTTTATTTCATAATTCTTTTTCCATTCTAGTTTTCTGGAAATTTCAAAATTGCATTTACACATTTACTTAGAGATGCATTGAAAATAGCCTTGTATACCTTTTTACCCATGCATCATTTCTTTTAGCATTTTAACGTAACTTCAGTGTTCTTGTTGGGTGTGATTATTTTCTTTTTTTTTTTTTCCCTTCTTTTTTCTGGACTCGGGTAGTCTTTTCTTAAATGAGAAGGTTGTTTTGGTTTCTTTTGTTTTCTTTTTTTTCTTTCCCTCTGTCTATACCCTCCCATGGAATTCTACTAGCAAAACCAAGATTTTTGTCTCTATAATCATACATTGTCAACAATGACAGGAGGTGTAATTAGCTTCATAATCAGATTATATCATGAATCACAATCTCTCCAATGTTTAATTCCATTGGCTGTGACTCCAGACAGCTACCCGTAATTGCCAAATACATAAATGTTTGCAGGTCTGTTACTGGTTTCCATAAACTCAAGTAAAGCTAATTTGTTAAAAAGTGTTAGTCTCTTGTTTAGGTTTTAAGTAGTCAACTTCCTATAGCAAAGAACTCTGAAATCATCACAGGTGCAAGTATGAGCCTCAGATTTCAATAGGGAAGGATTTTTATTTTTTAAACTTGGTTTGCGGTAAATTCTTACTCTCTGCAAAGTTAAAAGTGGTGCCACGTAGAAGGCAAAGAAGCATGAGAGAACACAGCTAACTGCATTCATCTGAACAAGGCTGAGTGAATTGGATAAACTCTAATGAATTAAACAGGCTTTTGAAAAATCACTGGTATTTTAAATAGCAACTTTGGGCTTCATCATTCAGTCCAGAGCCTTAAAGTGGTGCGGTAGGCCACTGTTGGAGGCTCTAGCTATTAAAAATAAGGGTCAAATCTTGGTGCCATGGAAATGAACAACAAAAGTCCCACAGATCTCAGAAAGGGGCCATGATTTAACGCAGGATCTAGCTTTTTCCCCTTGCCAAAGCAGACACTAAAACGCAAAGCAATTGCAGGAGAGAGCAAAGGAGAGGAGAGAATTTTCCATGCAAACAGGCATTAATCAAACAAGCCATTTTATAAAGAAAGACATAATAATGAGGGCTTACTCACAGTTAAGGGAATTTTTATGTCCCAGGGTTTTTCCAGTTTTGCCAGATGCTAAGTCAAAAACAAGGCAGGAGGAGGAAGGAGAAGGCCATAGAAAGAAATATCTTGGCTACTCCCAAGCAGTGTGGAGAATCAAGCCTCTCAAGTTCTTGAGCTAGTTTTTAAGTATTATATATCCAAAGGGGAATATCAGAAAGAAGCACAGCATTGTAATGAAAGTATAAGTGGACCCAGATCAACAGGAAGTTTGCTGTGAGTCTGACAAGTTTTAATTTGCCAAAACCTTGCTTGAACTGCAGTAGTTTCCCGATATCCCCACATTGCAGATGTCTTCAGGAGTAGGAGGGATGCTCCTCCCATTCCAGCTTCCTAGAAATGGATGAAAGCTTAAAGATTTCTACATGCAGCATTATTGCTCCCCCTTCCCACCCCCACCCCCCCAGCAGGATTATTTCTCAATTGGAAATTTTCATCTCTCTCTTTGAGAAAATCTTTTTCAGTTCCTTGCCACTAGAGGCAATCTCATACAGATATTGAGGTGGCCAGCGCTGCTGGTGCTTTGCAACCACAGTCCAGTGGAGTTCGTTATAGCTCAACCATCTCACTTAAAAGAAAGAAATGATACAGTAAAACCAGATAAAAAACACATCCACTGTGTTTCACTAGAAAATGAGAAGATATTTATCTCTGAGTAAGAAGGAAAGATGATAGCAACTTTAAGATTTAAATTGATCCAAGTATATGATGCTAAAGATCCTAAATGGTTTCAAATTGTGGAAGATTATCTTGTAATTTGTATATATTGCTTCTGTAGGCTGCTGAGGAAGCTAATTGCGATACATCCTGTGGTTAAGTTATCATCTTTCTCAATGACTGAAGATAATAATTTTATCTTTAGGTGAGTTTAACGCTATCCACCTGTTACGTTCATTTGTATTCTGGAGCAGTGCTGACAAGCCTCCTGTTGTTCCCTGTACAATTTGTGTCAGCCAACCAGGTTAGTGGAAGATTCACCTCTCTGAAATTACTATATAGGAAACAAGCTCAGCCCCTAGAGAGCTGCTTTTCTTTTTTTTTTTTTTCCTTTCTTTCTTTCTTTTTTTTTGTGTGTGTGTTTGTGGCCAGTGAATAGTGGGTGAGGCAGGATCCAGGCGCTTGGGCTGCATTCACATAGATTCTGACCCGACTGCAGGCTTACAAATAACAAAGTATGTGGTATCAAAGCAGGTGCTTATTAGCTGCACAGCTGCGTTGGAGATGAGATATCCCCATGTTGGGGACTAAAGCCGGTTGTTTTGTTGAACGGCATCCGCCTGGCTGCACAGCGACTCCACAATAAGAGCAACACACACAGCACAACTGCTGAGGAGTCGGGGTTGCTGCTTGCCTCCGTTTGCCCTCACCTCGGCAGCGGGAGCACCGGCACGTAGAGGAGCAGCCACGCACACCAGCTTCATTCCAGTCTTATATTTTATTCTTCAGCTAGCATACTAAATACAGATCAGAGAGACACTCAGGGAAACTTTGGTTTCCTTAAGCAGTGGAAGGATTTCTTAATTGTCAAATGATTTATTTTTTTTTTTAAATACAGTCACTGTGAAAAGGGAGAGTCCTGTGAAAGACCACGCCAGTAGGTAGTGTCCGGGTGGATGCTTGGGGACTGATGGTAGAGGACAATAGGTTCTTTTGCTACCTTGTCGTCTTTTCCTTTTGAAATGCCCTTGTAGCTCTTTTACAGCACAAATTTGGATCTCTTGCACATGATACTATTTTCTTAGCTTCCTAAAGTGAAAAGCGTGTGTGGAATGACAAAAGAAAGATGCACATAACTACAAAGGAAGGGCAGGAGCAAATGAATTCCAACTATATTAAAAAAGCGTGTAGGTTTGCAAAAAAAACCCAAAACCCACAACAAACCACAACCAAATCCCAATACAAACAAAAGAATAATCTAGATGTGTATGGTTGGTTTTTTAAGTACTCACACTTCAGTGTTGTATTTCTGACTAGCCCGAATGAGACAAGGCGATTCTGTGAAGAGTGCTCTGTAAGTGAAGCCTGAGGAAAAAATGCTAGCATAAAAATAAGAAAATATCTTAGCAGTCTTGTGTGCGGAGTCAGGGGAAGTGAAACCAAACCCCCGCATCTGAGTACAGCCTCCAAAAATGTTGAGGAGTATTTAGTTTGGGTTTAGGCCTTACTTCAGATTGGATGAAGCTCCAGGTTGTCTCCCAAAGTTTTCCATTATTCATGTTAATTAAAAGGTAGATGTCAGGGCTTGTTGTCTGCATTCAGCAATAAAAGATGAAGTGAAGGAAACTCTTCTCTGTGCCCTCCTTAAATAACGTGATCTGATGTCAACACTCAAGCAAATGTGTTTGGAAACGAGGGCAGGGATATTGCTGGGCACCAGGTTGTGGCAATTAGGCT
The DNA here is from genome assembly GCA_028565335.1 of Limnodromus scolopaceus. Lineage (NCBI taxonomy): Eukaryota > Metazoa > Chordata > Aves > Charadriiformes > Scolopacidae > Limnodromus > Limnodromus scolopaceus. The sequence continues at coordinate 66,699,977 of JAOXNO010000013.1, read as the reverse complement.
GGATAAGAGGCAGTTTCCAGTGGAGGTGGCCAGATGTTTGGGCTGCTGGGTGATGAGGTGTGGGCTGCAGATGGACGTGGGAAGAGGGAAGACAAACAAGAGGTGTTAATTCTTGGCACAGATACTGACTGGGCATGGCACCGCTGTTGGACAATTTGTTCATGGAGTCATGAACCACTTTGGGAGAAAAGATGTCTGGTAAAAAAAAATCTGCCCCCACGTTTCTGAGCCTCTAAATAGGTTTGGGGTTTTGGGGAATGTTGATGGTGACTTGGCTGTACAACAATTCTCACTTTTTGAACATCAAAACATAAGACTGTGTCAGATTCTGCTAATATGGTCTAGGTTAAGTAACGTTTAGTAATAACTAACCCTTACAAATAAGTAAGTTTGCTAATATCTGTGTGAATGGCAGCTTCTCCCACTGACCAGATCTCTAGGCAGAGGGAGGGAAGCATGCAAGAGACTGTTGGTCCTCACAGATGGGATTCGGTTAATGTATATGGGTGACCCTTCCAGGGGTACATTAGTTTGGCTTTGGAAGCTACCTCTGAAATCCAAGTGTCAAGATTAATCCTGTTAAATGTGAGGTATTATCTGTAAAAATGGAAGTGAGCTATTTCTCAGCTGTGTCCTAGCAGCATTCAAATCCTTGGTGGGATGAAATGGCTGGAGACAGATTTCTAACCAGTTAGAAAGGCTGGACAGGCTCGTGAGTGTCAGCTCTGCTTGGCCTAGTACGTTGCTCTGCGTTTTCCTACACAGCCAGCATAGTGGCCACCCCAAGAAGAGACTGGAAGCTCCTGTGTTGATTAAAGCAAAGGGTCCAAGCACTCCCCCAACATTGGGAGAGCAGGCACTGAAATGGCAGGTATATCTCCAAAGCGGTTTACGACTAGCAGCTTGCAAAGGCTTGAGCGAAGCCTCGCTGTACAACGTAGTGGGGGTGGCAGGAACTTGATTCAGAATGAAAACACCACTCTTGAGGTGGCCTTCTTGCTTGCTCACCCTTCGGGTTGCTCGCCGTTTGGGTTGCGACAGGCCTGGGTGGTGGTTGGAGGGGAAGGAAGCAGAGCGCCGTGTCTCTGACTTTGCACCACATGTTTCAGAGCGCGGTCGTTCACTCTCACATTTTACAAAATCAATTTCCATTCTGTCATGGTATTTCACACATTCGCGTTCTGAATAAGTTAGAGAATATTCTACAACTTACAAAAATAACTTTAGTTTTAATTTTTCCTGTTACATGAAGAAACCTATCCATACTTTATCTGTTACAGATGGAAAAACTACATATGGAGAAGTCAGATCTATTAATTAGTTTATAGGCACAAAGTCGCCTAAAGAGTGCCACGGATCCATGTGTTATTCTTAAGAGCTGTCTGAAGTACTTGCACTGAATAATTTATTTCAATTTAGCCCTGTTTCTGCTGTTAATTATCCAAGATCAGACTTTGCTTTTTGGGATTTTTTTTTGTTGTTTTCTTTTCTTCACCATTCTCCCCATTTACCTAAATTCACTGAAATGATTTCTGAATATATTTCAGCCTGCTGAGGTATTCAAACCATCAACACTCATCGACTGTGCTCTGTTGTCTTTAAGGCGTGATAGGATGATTACTAACTTCTGTTGTTTTTAATCCTTCAGTCATTTAAATCCTTGGAGAATGAAGAAAGGGGGAGGAAAGTAGGGGAATGAGAAAATCAGCCACATGGGAACCCCGAACAGTATTACTTTTTATTTCATCTTTGAAGACTGTTTCAGAACCCTAGCTAAGTATCTGGCTCTGTTGTGCTCGGAAAAGAGGGCCAAACAGCATCTTCCCAGTCTTGTGCAGCGCTCTTGTGTTGGAGAGGGTTAGGGTCAGCCAGGCAGCAGCACATGGTGGGACCAGGGAGCCCTGATTTCCCTGCTCAGTCCTGGTGACTCTTCCCTGGGTTGAGCAACTTCAGACTCCACTGTGGGATGCTTTCAGCGGGTGAGACAAGAAGGGCCAGGGCAATAGGTTGGGAAAGAGTTGGGCAAACAGGGGTGAGGTAGGAGAGCAGCAGCAGTCTGAGAGTTGTATTTCTGATTGTGGATTATTTTACATGTGAGTTTTCAGTTGGCCTGTTTATAAAATAAAACCAGCAAAATGTATGGTGTATTTAAGCCTTTTTATAGCAATGCACCAGGGGGATGTAACCTTTACCTTCATTAAATTACTGTAAATTTTACCTGCTAAATTAGAATTGCCTACTTTCTCTATGTAAAAATGCTTTTTCAGCATTTTTGATGCATCTGCTATTGTGTGGTGTAGCTCCGGTAGTACTTAGGGAAAAGCTATCCCGAAAAGCTAAATTAAACTCTACTGAAATCTGTGGCTCTTTATCATTGTCTGTTTTGTTCTTCTAACGTTCTCATGTGAGATATTGCCACCCCTGTATTGGACAGCGTGCACACTGATGGGCACTCTCTATCCCAGAGCGTGGGGCCGGATCTGTTGAGGATCTGCAGGCGGCTGGGGATAGGAGGTATTTGCTGTCATTCTCAAGGGCAAAGTGAAGTGACTGATGGGATTTAGAGAGCACTGGGTGCAACTGTAGCTATCGGAATACCTTTAAAAATCTGTCTCTGATTCTAGATAGACAAGAAAGGCAGAGAGGACTGGAAGAAAATGTCCATAACTGTGTCTTTCCCGAGGGGCCTCAAAGGAGAAAGTGACTTTCCCATAATTAGATAGAGAATTTGAAGCAGGGCTGGACTTTGAACCCAGATCTCCCAGTATGTTGCCGTAAACAACAGAGCATGGTAATGCTTTTGGACAATGAATGGCAAAAAGGGTCAAAAATTCAAAGTAAATTCACAGCTGTGTGTAAGAAAATATTTGCAGACACATCCTCTTACTCATTCCTCTCTGACAGTTAGTACTATGTGTTGCATTTGGGACTCTGTAATAGCTGAAGGATTTATTTAGCTATATACAATTTATTTATTTATTTAGGTAACTCCCTCTGGTACTATTTATGTAGTCGTGCATTTTCATATTCCAGTAAATCAGTGAAAAGCAATGTGCTGATGCACAATTTGAATGTAAGCAAATAAGCATTGCATTGGGTCCCACTTCTGCTGATTAGGTCATGCTTTAATTAAGTTCTCTGTATGTCTTCATATCTCTTGCTGGATGTTAAGGCAGGCAGCAGGCTCTTAATACTGCTGCGATTTGGCACTGGAAGTTCTGGGTTAGTGCCAGTCCTTGTACACAAAGGCTGCGTTGATAGAGTTGTGATAAGGACTCGGAGGGAGATAAGGGTTATGCTTTGGCCCAATGGCTTGACCTTGCTCTTGTTGAGCCAACAGCACGAGTCCTATTGATTTCAAAGCAAGTGGGACACGTTAATACATTTTCATTCTTGAGCTCTGTGTGCAGGCAGATGGGAGGGACTGCTTGTGGTAATGCTGAGTGCAGTTTGTTGATATACAGGTGCCTGTTCTTGCGAGAATCAGTCCTCCTTTTGGCACGGCAGCTTTATGTATCTGTGTTTTGCGTGTGAACGCAATGTTTGTCAGGCACTCGTTTGGCAATCCTGGAGACAGAAGTTCTCTGTGCGCTGGGTGTCTGCCTCGGTGGTGCTAATTTACAAGCCGTGTTGCGATGCTCGCCTGTGTATCAGAAGGCGAGCCCGAGACGCTGGTGAGTGTTCACCAGGCCTGTTAATCCTGTCAGGCTGTAGCCACACAGTTGAGTTTGGTATTCTCATCACCTAAATTCCTAAATGTACTTCTAAGGCACATTCCCTTCTAACGCAAGCTGCCCAAACATCTGTGGCGAGACTAAGGAAAACGTGGAGAAAAAGACCCGAAGATGAATATTTCAGCAGAAACGTGGGAAGGAATGCAATGTAGCTCACGCAAAACCTTCTGTAGTGTATGCCATAAATTAACACAATATAAATTTATACATATTTACACCACATAGACTAAAATATATAAATCCTCAATACTCAGCCTTCTGTAGTAGGTGTAAGCAAGCAGTCCATATGTTTAGCTGATTTCTGGGGAGCTCTAGGGAACAAAATGTATCTTTGTGGAACTTTTGATATTAAGGAGATTATAAACTAGGGTAATCAGTGCAGTTCTCAGAATGGGTTGTCTTTTCTGCAGGCTGAAAACAAGCAGCAATCTCCTGATTTGCTATCTGAGGCTTTAATTCAGCCAGGTGCTAAAACACACATGTAACATTTAAGAGCATGAATAGTCCTATTGATGGTGAAGGCCTAAAGATCAATCCATCGCTCGTTGGATTTTCCTGGCTCCTGGCTGCATGAGTCTGTTTTCCTCTTGAATTTGTGTACTTGCATTGCAAATACAAGCTTGTAACATCTCATTAGGTACCAGGTGTTTCCTTTTCCGCCATTTTACACTGTCTGTGCTAGACCAGTGACATGTTAGCCCCCTTATGTACAGCTGTGCAGGAGAGAATTGGATCTCTAACATTTGTTTTGTCTCTGCTTTTTTAAATAAGCAGAGAAATTTTTTTGGTATCTTTAAGGTGTGGGACCTGGAGTCCAACTGTCAGAATTCTCTTCCCAGCTATACCATTGTTTCGAGCAATTAATGGGAATCGCATGATTCATGAGCAATGTTTTGTGATTTCTACATCTGAAATGTTGGGAAAACTTCCATTTTTACAGACATGCTAAGAAAAGGAAAATGAAGGAGAATGAAGGAAAATGGGGAGAAGAAAATGGAAGGATTGCTTCTAAGTTTTGTGACAAACTGTCCTGCCATGTGTTCTTTGGCACGGGGATAGTGGAGTTATTTGCAGCCTCTGATTTTGGCAACCTCCTCGTATAGGCACCTATGATAGCCTAGATAGTGCCTGGAGAGGGAAAGAAGCCCTTCCAAATTGCTGTAGAGCTTTCTGGTTTTGTTGTATCAGCACATCCTCCACCTCCCACCAAGGTCCTACTTCCCCAGCCAGTAAAAAATGCCTCCAGAAGTATCTCATCAGGCCTAGCATCTCCAAGGTGATGCTCTAGAAAGACGTTCTTAGTGTACAGGGTACCAGCACAGAGGGCTGCAGCCAAAGTTTAGTGGGAACCAGGGTCTTCATGTATTTGTGATGACTGTGTCCTGCTCTGTGACTCTACTCCTGGAAGAAACTCCTAGTAGAAATATGAGCAAATATCAGCAAAGCTAGAAGAGACTGGGTTCATGCCAGCTACTGTATGGTGGCCGTATAGTTCAAATTTTTAAAAATGTCAAAAGGCATGTGCATTAAGGAAGGAGACAGAACCTGACGTGCTGGGCCATCTCAAAAGGCATGCCAGTGTTTCCTGCAGCTGCATGGCTCCTTTGGCAGGGTGGCAAACAGCAAGCTTCCCATCATGTTTGACACTCTGCAGTCAGGGATAATGATCCAAGAGTCAGATGTCCCCGTCAGTCACTTCAGTGATAGAGACAGACAAAGACCCAATGGAGAGGATCCTCTTCATCATTCAGAGCATCCTGCCCTGCCTTTTCATCCAGGCCACGGAGAAGCCGCAAAGTGAGTGACCAACAAAGAGTACCTTTTCAGCATACCACAAGAGTGCAGCCCTAATGGGTGTCCTGATGTGTCATCTCATCTTGGTGGAGTGTAGGGTAACTGGAAAGAAGCAAAGACAAATGGACTTTGATTTAGATGATATTGTGAGGAGTACCTGGCAGCTAGAAGTTAAGTATCAATTAAATTCTGGGCCTCGAGAGAGAGCAGTAGTTGTGGAAACTCTCCATTTCCACCATTGCAGAAGGTGAACCATGGCCAGAGAGAGTCATGGGCCTTTTGTTTGCAAAGCACTAGGAGCCAGTGTCATTTCACATTATAACAAATCCAGTTGTCTGGGTTGCTGGTGGCCAATCATAGCATATGTAGCTGCAGCACTGAGCACTGCCCCATCACCTCCCAAAATGCTTGTTTTTATTTATTTTCTACTTGTCTGTAGACGGGAACACATTGTTGGACCAATTATTATGGATGCACTACCCACACAAGCTGAGATGACAAAATGTACTCTCCCAACTTAGAGGACTTGTACCTTCTTGGGATGCAGCAGAAGAGAAAATCTCCTTTTGCACAGATCTCTCTCCTCTTCCTTGCTTATACCCATTAGCTCGTTAAAGCACAAGACATTTCAGCAGGTCTGGAGAAAATAAGGCTTATAGTTGCTCCCTCCCTTTGTCAGTGCTGAGAAAAGACACAAGCCATTTGCTCTCTCATGAAATTTCATTAAATATATGGGCACAGGACCTTTAACTGATCATTTTAGTTTTTCTAACTCTTTCTCTGGACATAAGTGCTTTGCTTTAACTGGGAAGGAATCAACTGGAGGGGTCAAAAGACCGTTCAGTCTGGTCTTTTGTTTACTTTAGTTCGTCATATCTGCAAATTCATATTGGGCCAGCCTTGTGCTATCTGAACAGCCCTAGTTTGTGTCATCAGCCTTTGACCTCCAGCTAGCAAAGATGATCACAGACTCAGAAATTCTTGGGAGGCAGAGATTTTATTGCTGCGAGTTGAACTAACAAGCTTGCTTTAATGCCAGCACTTGAATGAGACATGTCTGGTAACCCGTTTTAGTAAGAGACTGACCAGTAGAGATCAAAAAAGAATTATTATTTACAAGTCATCTTATGAAATCAGTGATATGGGTGGATCGGTTTGACACATCATATCTAACTGGATGCAACTTCCTTGAAGAGAAGTGAGCAGCACCCAATGAAAACACAAAAGAGAAGGTTAATGTGACATATATTTTAAGCATATTAAAGCAAAGC